>CAHIKZ030000382.1:1152500-1162500 GCA_903632075.3 Acanthosepion pharaonis | reverse complement strand
TTGTTTGGCGAGTTAGAGAATTAATTTCATATCAACGGCTCTAGTCCATGTGAAAATGAAGATTTCTTTAAAGACTTTCAAGAAAAAAAACTAAAAGAATTTACTCCTAAAAATAAATAAATAAATAATAATAATAATAATAATAACATTGTTTTTTTTCTTTTTCTCCATGTCATATAATCGATCAAGAAAAATCGTCGAAGATTGTACGTTTAAAAACATTAATTTGGACCGTGCCAACTTGGACGCTTCTCTATAGCTAAGTGGTATATCCCATCAGATCAGACGAAGCTTCCGTGTAGGAAAATGGTTCGATTCCTTTTAGGAGAAGGCATATTTTCTACGAAATTTCTCGAACATTCTGGCCGGTAAATGCAATTAATACTGTTTAATTAAAAATCAGACAATTTGCTTAAATAAATTGTGTCTATTAAAGAAAACGTATAAACAGTATGTATATATATATATATATATATATATATATATATATATATATATATATATATATATATATATATATATATATGCGTGTCTGTGTAACCAGTTAAGCTTGCTTTTTTTTTGTTCTTCGATTTACCTCTTTATGGCAATTATTTTTTTTATTCTTTCTTGTTTGAGTTTAGTACTTATTATTATTATTATTATTATTACTGCAAAGTGGTAATTAAAATCCGATTTTCCTAACATCTAAAAAAATCTTATCAAAATGTTTCTGAAGATACGTTCTTAATCGAACCAAGTACTTTTCATCACCCCACCCTGTAATATATTTTACTAAACAAGCTATATATTTCAACTGGAAAAGTTAGTTATGCGCCATGCGTAATATACGCTTAGGCGATTATGTATCTTTCGATACATGACTGACGAGGCAGATTTTTTTTTCCCACAGAAGGTTGTCATTTCTTTCTGCAGTAGATCAGTTGCCTTCCAAGGCGACAGAATACGGACTTGTCTTGCTATTTACCCATAGCTGGAGGGAGAAGAGGATTCATATCTTTCCCAAGGGTATTAGCACGTAATGGATTCGACTTGAATTCGAACTCGACTCTCCGATTCCTAAATCCGAGCCGCTATCCATTACTCCGACGTAACGATAAATACCCTAAAATGTTTAGCACCTTCCTCGGTGATCTTGCATGCCCAACACTTTCATGGCCTGGACATTCTTAAATCTTCCCCGAATGTCCATTCCCTTCAAGCTCTTCTCTAGGGTCTTTAGAAATGGTTCTAGGTATGATTCTAGGAATGATTGTAGTGCGCCATTTATGAGCATTGTTAATCTTTTCTCTGAGCGCAATCTACAGTCAATACGTTGTTCCGTAGCTAAAAAAAAGGAACGTAAAACTTCTTTCTCATGATGATGATGATTTTATATCCGACCAATAGATGGAGGCACGATGGAGTAATAGATAGCGGCTCGGTTTGAGGAATCATTAAGCCGATTTCGTGTTCCTTAGATTCACTTACGTGCAAATATCCTTGAGGAAGGTTTGACTGCTCCACTGCAAAACAGACAGTAACTCCTAGATAGTTCGGGTGGCAACTAATCTAGGAAAAGGATAACTCTAATGTCAAAATCTGAGAGGTCGACTATTAAATCGGATCCCCCACCAGGTGAGGATGGAAATCAACGCAAAAAAGAACTGTTCAAGTGGGTGATGAACTACTCAGAATATACCGCCATCCGCCTTAACTATGAGATAAATAGCCTCACCAACACACTGTTGGTCAAGTTGGTGAGTACGGCTAGACCCCTGAAGAGGGCTTCCTCCAACTGGAGTGACAAGGCCTGGATTTGGATCTGACTAAGACAATAGCACGCCCTCTAGTGACTAGGTGAAGTTTCAAGGACGATCACTATATAGGAACGAGTCAAAAAGTCATGCTTCTCTCTGTAAGTCCCAATATTTTTTTTTAAATTCTATTTTCAAATGAACCGACACTTTACCGATCTGGTATTTTTTTTTTCTTTTAGTCTTCACAGCATCAGTATCCGATCTTGCGTGGATGGATTAGTCAGTATGGATTTTAAAGCCCAAGTCTACCTTGTTCATTTTTTTTTATTTTTCAACAACATCTGGTTGGTTTTCATAGCATTTGTTTAAACTATCGAAGTCAAATCACCTACATTATGTAATAAATATCACTATGTCTCATTATTTTTATAACACCTTTGACACACACCTTGCTTCATTCATTTATCTTGTCTACACGTTGGAATTTTTATTTTCAATTAATTATACTAATTTATATGGGTTTGTGTGTTTGTTTATATACCAATGCAGCTATGTCACAGTGACATTTCCATAATACCAAATTAACCATATTAGTATTTGTATCTTAAGTTAACAATAATAATTTTTGCAGGTGGAGTCGTATAATAGACACTGCAACTCAAAATAATTATTTTTCCTTTCACACATTTTTTATTACTATAAATTGAATACTTCAGATCAGACATGTCAAATTTTTAAAAAAAATCATTAAATTTGATTAAGGTATAATGAGGAGATTGCCGCGCAAATTCGTTTTAAATTTATCCACCTACGCAAGCCAGAACATACACGACGTGATTTTTTAAAATAGAAAATTTTTCTTTTAAATTTGAAATCTTTGGCGCTTAATCGATAGTAATATATAAAAAAAATAGTTTTTGGTCCTCACTGGGTGCTCCATACTTTCAGCCTTGTGTCACATCTAAGCTACGCTTAGAAAATCAATATAAGAAAAGAGTTCCAGGTTATGAAATGCAAAAACGAAAATTGTTAATTTTGTGGAAATCGATTAATTGATTCGTTTTCTACGGATTATCAACCCTTTGCAGGCTATTTAAAGCCAGAAAATATTTTTAGACTTTAAGAAAATTTTGTGGTGATAATAATGATTTAGTGAGACAAGCCTTAATAATTAACCCATAGCCGTCGAGTTCGAATCGGCCAGTTGCCATCCAAGTTTATAGAATCCGGTCTGTCCTGCCATTTACGCATCGCTGGCGGGGGTGAGAAGAAGAGGATTAAAGCCTTTCCCAAGAGTATTAGCACGTAAGTGAATGCAATGGATTCGGCAGGAATTCGAACTCGGCTCTCTGATACTTCAATCCGAGTCGCTGTCCATTACTCCGCCGTAATGACGTTACTGTTGTTAAATAATATAATGTCGAGGAACTAAAGTTAGTAGTGAATGCCGAAGACAATATTTAGCTCTTTCTATATAGAGTTAGTTCATCACAGACGTGACATTTTGTTTCACTGCTTTTCGCTGTCTTTAAGGCAGCTCCATAGATCAATCCTCTCAGAATTTGGCATTTTTCTGGGTGATTAACTAGTCGTAACGATTTTTACAGTCTCCCAATTAAATTTCTTGCCATTAAGAAAGATCATTAGGGATGGAAATAATTGGTAAACCAAAGGTGCTGTGTTAGGTGAATACTACGGATGTTACAGAACACTCCAGTCAAGATGTACCAATAATAATAATAATAATAATAACAATAATAATAATAATAATACCTATGTAGGAAGGTACGAAGTCGACGAGAAATGGTGCTACTTCAAGACAGAGATGGTCATCAAAATCGACCAAGTCAAGATCTTGTGGGATTTCAACATACACCCAGACTGTATGCTTAAACCAGACATCACCGTATTTGTAAAAAAAAAAAAAAAAAAAACAAGGACGAAAAACTACCTCTTTGTCGATGTAGCTGTTCCTGGTGTCCATCATATATAGGACAAAGAAACTGACAAGTTTAAGAAATACACTGCCCCCCGGATTTAGCTTGTCACAATGTGGCGTAGGGATTTATACAGCCTAACTTAGATGTCCTAGATGAAGACTATCGGAATTAAGCCTAGTACCCCGTCGCTTCATAAATCTGCGTTGCTTGGGTCTGCATATATTCTGAGAGAGGTGCTATCTGCTTGAGGTCGTACGGCTTGAGGCAGAATATCCATAATGCAGCTGCGGTTGAAACAGAAAATCTGTATGGAAGAAGAGAAGATAATGATACTAATAATAATACTAATACTACTAATAATAATAATAATAATAATAATAATAATAATAATTGTAATGTATCTTTGCGGATCTGCAAAATACAAGGATCTTGAAGTGCAAATCTCAAAAGTGTGGCTCATGAGAGCATCAATGATTCCACTTGTAGTTGGAGCTCTCGGATTGATTGGAAAAGGTTCTGATAGACTCATTGAAGGTATTCCTGGGAGCCTATGCCTTAAAGAAATACAAAAAATTGTACACATACACCGCTCATGCATTACGAAGAACTTTATCTATGTAAAATATGTGTGATCTTTGTTTTTTTGTTTTTTTTTGTTTTTTTGTAAAAATGATCAGTGGAAAATGTCATGAAACCATTTCTGACTTAGGTCTCTGGTTGGGACCCGGAATGAAATGTGTATGCAACAGAAATCAAAGGAAATAATAATAATAATAATAATAATAATAATAATAATAATAATAATAATGGAATCACACATTTCAGACATATACATAAAATAAGCTTTTGGGCTAAATGTTTGTAAAAACAAAATCACGAAAATACTTTTGATACAGCATAATAGTTGCTAAGTTTATTTCCCCTTAGCAGTTTAGCTGCGTGAACCAGTTTGATGTTTTGCCTGAAATCCTTAACGAAAAGGGGAAAAAAAACGTTTGAAGTTGGATTTATTCAGATTGTAGTCTGACAACAACGAACTTTGTTTTGTTCGTCATCATTATAGCAAGTTTGCTGTAAGAGGAAAGTTTCAAATAACTGTGTTCGGCGCAAGAAGAATAGCCGATGTCACTGTGGAAAGGCTGTGGATTTTCATTTCACTGACCTACTGACATGGAATGTGAAATATTTCCGAGGCCTCAACTTAGTGATGAGAGAGACACATGTTTTGGGGTTTGTCAATTTATTAATGTTTACTAGAATATGGAAAATTTTGGCTTACTAATGCCATCCTTGGCGTAGACATGGCAATAACTATTCCATTAACAAGTCAAATTAGTATTAATTATTGCGTTTTGGTCAGTTACGATCTGCTGGCTTTCTGGTTTTGTTTGACTATCTGAGATTCGCTTAGGCTATTATTTAACGAATGATGCAAATTCTCATGATGTCTACTGCAAGAATTCGCGTAATGATTTTTTAGTAGTTGTGGGGAGGGAAATCCACAAGTTGAGAATTCCTGTTCAGTGTATAGAAGAGTTGTTGAAAGGTTCTCAGCCTGACCAAGAAAAAATTAAGAATAAATACTGATACGTGATTGTTTGATCAGATTTTGCGAAGTAGACCAGGCTGATAAACTTTTCAGATCCTCAGAGATAGATAGATAGATGAAGAGAGCTCAAGGTATTTTTATACAGAGCAACACGATATATATATATATATATATATATATATATATATATATATATATAGATAGATAGATAGATAGATAAATAGATAGATAGATAGATAATATTGCTCTGTATATAAATACCTTGAGCTCTCTTCATGGATCTATCTTTTTAATATTTTATTTTAAAAACCTACTTGGATTTTCCTTACCATATGGATTTGATATTATATATATATTGTATATATATATAAAATCTAAGTGAATCCTAGTAATATAAAATATTAAAATGATCCACAAATAGAACTCAATGTATTTATTATTACAGAGTAAATATATATATATATATATATATATATATATATATATATATACACAGTGTAACCCGGATATAAGAGACCCGGATATAAGAGAGATTTTCTCTGGTCCCAAATTAGAGCCTGTGTTAATGTATATAAAATAGACCAAACCCGGATATAAGAGAAACCCGGATATAAGATACTTCTTCTCCGGTCCCGACAACTCTCTTATATCCGGGTTACACTGTATATATATATATATATATATATATATATATATATAGATAGATAGATAGATGAATGATATTGCTCTGTATATAAATATCTTGAGCTCTCTTCATGGATCTATCTTTTTAATATAATTATATTAAAAAGACCTACTTGGATTTTCCTTACCACATGGATTTGATATAACACCTCGTATTTATAAATATTTGTTTCTTTATTAATACGCTTTTGTTCGGTGGTTTTATTTTCGCGTTGGTAGAATGGGAAGGTATTTTCTCCCCAAATTCCTCTATATGTTAGCTAAGGTGTATTTTTCTGGTGTGGAGATCCCTAATTTGCTGGCGATGAACTGTCATCCTTTACGACGACTAGCGGAGGGAAGTTGTGACACTACACTCCAAGTTGGATTCTACAGGTTTTTTTTTTTTTTAAATGATTTCATATATTCGATAATGCCTCTAAGACGCAAGGGGTTAGTGTGTGTGAAAGAGAATGACAAGACGTTAGACGTTTCCCTAGGGTATTTGCACGTAAGTGAATATAACGAATCCATCGAAGACGTTATTTGGGGAGAGTACAAGAAAAGAACAGGTATTAAAAATACAGAAGATGGCGATTGATGTTACCTTTAGACTTTTGAAGATTGTAGTTAGCAGGGAAGCAAGAAATCAGAAGGGATTTCTACAGGTTGAAGTGCGTGAAAAGAAACTATTAGAAACTATTTGGAAACCTTATCAAGGTTTATCGTAGAATTAATCTTTAATTAAAATCTTTAATTATCGAGGTTATCGTATAATTAATATTTAATAAAAATCTTTCATTACCACGGTTATCATATAATTAATCTTTAATTAAATATTTAATTATCAAGGTTATACTATAATTAATCTTTAACTAAAATTTTTATCATATAAGTAATCTTTAATTAAATTTTTTAATTATCGAGGTTATTGTATAATTAATATTAAATAAATATCTTTCATTATCAAGGTTAACATATAACAAATCTTTAACTAAATATTTAATTATCAAGGTTATCGTATAATTAATCTTTAACTAAAATCTTTAATTAGCAAGGTTATCGTATAATTAATATTTAATTATCAAGTTTATACTATAATTAATCTTTAATTAAATTTTTTATCGTAGAATTAATCTTTAATTAAAATCTTTAATTATCGAGGTTATTGTATAATTAATATTTAATAAAAAATCTTTCATTATCAAGGTCATCATATAATTAATCTTCAACGAAATATTTAATTATCAAGGTTATCGTATACTTAATCTTTAATGAAAATCTTCAGTTATCAAAGTTATCGTATAATTAATCCATAATTATCAAGGTTATCGTATAATTACTCATTGACTAAAATCTTTCATTATGAAGGTTATCGGATAATTAATCTTTAATTATTAAGGTTATCGTATAATTAATTTTTAATTAAAATCTTTAATTGTCAAGGTTATCGTATAATTAATATTTAATTAAAATTTTTAATTATCATTGTTATCGTGTAATTAATCTTTAATTGTCAAGGTTATCATATAATTACCGCTGAGTGATTCGTTTAAGGCATTGGTTTATAAAGGAAACGAAAAAATGCGGTCGTGTGAGTAGGAAACTGAAGCATTAATATTTGCGTGTGCATGTGACGCGTTTCCAGATGCAAGCCCAGCATACCATTTCAGCATTCCCCTCTGTACATATTCAGTGCAAATAGTTTAAATATCTATGGAGAGCCAAATGCAGTCATGTCAGAAAATGCCAACGATATTGCATTCATCTACTTCACCTTCAAAAATTAGATGCACATAGACCATCATTTTTTTGTCAACTGATGGCAAAACATTATTTAATCTGGACAAAGGTAAAAGCACACTTTACTTCTACTGGAGATCTGCAAAACTCTTCTTATTCTGGACATCGGTTCAGGTCATCCTAGAAATGAATCGCTGTGTAAGAATTTTGCATACCGTTTACTTATCACAAAATGGCTGTTATAGTCGAACACACCTATTCTATAGTTAATAGACACTCCCACCTATAATAAGTAGGAGTAGTAAGAGTAACGTAGGGGTCTGTCAGTCGCTCAGTCGGTCGTTAGTCGGATACTAAAGTATCAGCGACCACAACTAGATTACTCTGCGTCATACCTATTATATGAAGTTCCTAACGCTTTGTACGTCGAACTTATTTTAGGACCGACTTAGTACAAATACAAGCCTCCACTGTGAAATCACTCCATAACAATGGCACATTCTATTGAATAGACTGTGATAATTACTATAAAAAGATTTATTATTTAGTAGTCTGGATTTTTCGTTTGTCTATTTAATGGGTGCACTTCCTTTCTTCTTAATTTCATCGTTTTTTTTCTTTCATGATTTGAAAAAAAAAGTATTGTACATCTTTTTAGAGTCAATCATTGCTATAATCTTGTTACGTTATCTTGCCCTGTTCTTAATAAGTCGCATGAAAAGAAATTTTTGAGCAGGCCTTCTTTTTTTTTTTTTTTTTTTTTTTTGTATAATTTGTACTTTGCTATATTGTTTTATATCTGTAAAAAAAAAAAGTTTGTGCTTTTTAAATTTCCCGAGATAATTTCGAGTCTTGTTTGTTACTGTATACCCCTTTTTAATATTCAGGATACGCGAGGTGACGGTTGTCTTCCAGGAAAAAAAAATAATTTTGTACAAAAATAAAAATAGGTTTTATAAAATATTTTTTTTATATTTTTGGCTATTATAAAATTATCTTTTTTATACTACTTCAAAAACCATAAAAGCTTTTATACAAAACAAAATAATACAGTGTAACCCGGATGTAAGAGAGTTGTCGGGACCGGAGAAGAAGTCTCTTATATCCGGGTTTCTCTTATATCCGTGTTTGGTCTATTTTAGATACATTAACACAGGCTCTAATTTGGGACCAGAGAAAATCTCTCTTATATCCGGGTTTCTCTTATATCCGGGTTTCTTATATCCGGGTTCCACTGTAATTTAAAGTTTGAAGGAGGTATTTATTCTGTCACCTGTAATAATTGTTACAAGGAATACATAGAAGAAACCTCAAGGAATTTGAATAAAATATTATATGAACATAAAGAAGATTCTTTACAAAACAACACAATCAATGCATTAGTTACTATAATGATACATTTGAAAAATGCTACTCCATTTAAAAGTGAAAGCAATTTACTAAGAAGAAAATGTTTAGAAAATGCTTTAATTGATAGATCATCTATTGTGAATTTGCGTCTAGATTTTTACAACGCTTCATAATTCTTGGCAGATCTTCTATTATTACAATGTGGGATAATTAACAACAAACATGAAACAGAAGCAAAAAGAAAAAAAAGAGACTGAATGAAATCGGCTAGACTATATAGCCAAAACATAGTAAAAAAAATTCGAAATTCACAACGTCCCTTTCCTTCGTGCGCATGTGCAAAATCGCATGAACGTAAGCATCACTTTAGTCTGATGCAGTCGTAAAGGATGCATAGCGTCAAACGAAAACCTTTCCCACTTTGTTATAGACTATAGTCTATTCAGTAGAAAGATCGATCGATCGATCACGGAACTCGCAACCCATTAGGATCGTAGGGACACCGGACGTACTGCAGCCACTGTATCAGTGTTGTTTCTTGGGCAAGAAGTAGCAGCCCTCTCCAGGCTGGTTTAAATTCAAAGATTTCTATCTAGATTAGTCAGTAGCTAAGGCTGTATGATCCAGTCTGTCCTGCTATTTAACCATAGTCGGGGGAGATAAGATGGATTCATACCTTCCCCAAGGGTATTATTAGCAAGTAAATGAATGTAACGAATTCGACTGGAATTCGAACTCGGTTCTCTGATTCATCAATTTGATGAACAGCTGTGTGAGAATAATGTGCATAGAGTCTACTTATGACCAAAATTTCCCATCCTTTATCCAACCCTAAGACCAAGGAATATTGTGTTCTATGGAGGCTAAATAACATTCAATTCAGTGACAAAACATTACCTTCAATTCAACAGCGAAGTTTTCGTCGAAACATTAAACAGAATGTCGCCACTCGATGCTGACTCCAGTGAACACTTTTATACATTATGCTTACATACGTACTATCTCTGATCTGAGTC
>CAHIKZ030000382.1:1145000-1150000 GCA_903632075.3 Acanthosepion pharaonis | reverse complement strand
GAACCGCCATATACGCTGGCGTGCCTTGACCACTCGGCCACCATGAACCTTATGGTAGACAAGGTCGAATTTACTGTTATAAACTACAATCTTCCATGAATCTCGTACATTCATAACTGCTCTGGCGTATCGAATGTAAACAAATGACGTCATATGTTAAAAATGGACGAGGTCCGACAATTTATTTATTAAAGACATTTTTATTTATGTTTAACGTTGTTATTTTTATAGATACAAGTATTTAAGCAAATGCTCTGTTTATGATAAACAGTATTAAATAACATTTACCGGCCTGAATGTCCGAGAAATTTTCATAGAAAATATTCGTTCATAGACAGGATTCGAACCTGCATCCTATACGGAACCGCCATATACGCTGGCGTGCCTTGACCACTCGGCCACCATGAACCTTATGGTAGACAAGGTCGAATTTACTGTTATAAACTACAATCTTCCATGAATCTCGTACATTCATAACTGCTCTGGCGTATCGAATGTAAACAAATGACGTCATATGTTAAGAAATGGACGAGGTCCGACAATTTATTTATTAAAGACATTTTTATTTATGTTTAACGTTGTTATTTTTATAGATACAAGTATTTAAGCAAATGCTCTGTTTATGATAAACAGTATTAAATAACATTTACCGGCCTGAATGTCCCGAGAAATTTTCATAGAAAATATTCGTTCATAGACAGGATTCGAACCTGCATCCTATACGGAACCGCCATATACGCTGGCGTGCCTTGACCACTCAGCCACCATGAACCTTATGGTAGACAAGGTCGAATTTACTGTTATAAACTACAATCTTCCATGAATCTCGTACATTCAAACTTTGGGCGTATCGAATGTAAACAAATGACGTCATATGTTAAGAAATGGACGAGGTCCGACAATTTATTTATTAAAGACATTTTTTCCATTTATGTTTTAACGTTGTTATTTTTATAGATACAAGTATTTAACCAAATGCTCTGTTTATGATAAACAGTATTAAATAACATTTACCAGCCTGAATGTCCGAGAAATTTTTTTAGAAAATATTCGTTCATAGACAGGATTCGAACCTGCATCCTATACGGAACCGCCATATTTTGGCGTGCCTTGACCCACTCGTTCCATGAACCTTATGGTAGACAAGGTCAATTTACTGTTATAAACTACAATCTTCCATGAATCTCGTACATTCATAACTGCTCTGGCGTATCGAATGTAAACAAATGACGTCATATGTTAAGAAATGGACGAGGTCCGACAATTTATTTATTAAAGACATTTTTATTTATGTTTAACGTTGTTATTTTTATAGATACAAGTATTTAAGCAAATGCTCTGTTTATGATAAACAGTATTAAATAACATTTACCGGCCTGAATGTCGAGAAATTTTCATAGAAAATATTCGTTCATAGACAGGATTCGAACCTGCATCCTATACGGAACCGCCATATACGCTGGCGTGCCTTGACCACTGGGCCACCATGAACCTTATGGTAGACAAGGTCGAATTTACTGTTATAAACTACAATCTTCCATGAATCTCGTACATTCATAACTGCTCTGGCGTATCGAATGTAAACAAATGACGTCATATGTTAAGAAATGGACGAGGTCCGACATTTATTTATTAAAGACATTTTTTATTTATGTTTAACGTTGTTATTTTTATAGATACAAGTATTTAAAAATGCTCTGTTTAATAAACAGTATTAAATAACATTTATGAATGTCCGAAATTTTCATAGAAAATATTCGTTCATAGACAGGATTCGAACCTGCATCCTATACGGAACCGCCATATACGCTGGCGTGCCTTGACCACTCGGCCACCATGAACCTTATGTTGACAAGGTCGAATTTACTGTTATAAACTACAAATGAATCTCGTACATTCATAACTGCTCTGGCGTATCGAATGTGAATAAATGACGTCATATGTTAAGAAATGGACGAAATTTATATTTAACGTTGTTATTTTTATAGATAAAAGTATTTAATAAAATGCTCTGTTTATGATAAACAGTATTAAATAACATTTACCGGCCTGAATAACGTTAAACATTCATAAAAATATTCGTTCATAGACGGAATTCGGACCTCGTCCATTTTATGACGTCATTTGTTTACATTCCACTACCACCAGAACCTTATGAACAAGGTCGAGATTACTGGAAAACTACAATCTTTATAATCTCGTAAATTCGAATTCTGGCATCGAAGGTTCAAAATGACGTCATGAGTAAAAAATGGATGTCCAATTTATTTATGGCGGTTTTTATTTAGGACACAGGTTCGAATCCTGTTAGTGAACGAATATTTTCTATGAAAATTTCGGATTACCGGCCGGTAAATGTTATTTAATAATATTTATCATAAATAAAATTTGCTTAAATTTTGTATTATAAAAAATAACAACGTTAAACATAAATAAAAATGTATTAATAAATAAATTGTCGGATTTCTTAACATATATATATATATATATATAAGGAAAAAGACAATAAGAAAACTGTGTGTAGTTTTTGTCCATGTTTCATCCAACGTGGATTTTTCTAGGTAAAAATGAAATGAATTTATTGAAACAAAGTATCTATAAACGAAAAACAAAATGTCGTTAGTAAGTAGAAGAATTTACAAACGCTATTGTATATTCATATGGTCAACTGAAAAATTACGTCAATTACGTTTTTTATGTTTGAAAAGAACATTTTCGCATGTAGAAATATTGTTTTATGGTATTAACGAAATTAACCGTTTTCTTTTGATTTCTTGATGCATTTGTTGTGTATGTTGGCTTGGAAGGGTAGTGATTCTGCTAGGAAAGGCGAAATTGGGAAAAAACGGGTAGTATATTAATATTTGGATAATATTCAATGGCGGAACTCTTGAGGAATTTTCCTTCCGAGTAAATTTTTTTTTTCTTATCAATGTAATATTTTTAAAATCAAAATTGTGGTTAAATTTATTTCTATGTTTGATCAGTGCATCTGTCAAATTGTTATTTATAAGGTCTCTCCATAGTAGTTTCCCTGTTGCCTTATAGATAATGTTTTTTTTCTACAGATTATTTCTGAGAATTTTTTACATATTTGTCTAGATGGGAAATAAAAACATACACATACCTAGTCAGAAAATACATACAACAACTAACATCCGCCCACTCAGATAAAAACAAAAAAAAACTTTCTTAGAAGCTGCGTTGATGAAAAAGTTATTTTTTACTGCTCACATCAGCTCATCAAACCGTCACATATTTTCCCTCTATTTCCCCATGAATTTTTCAAATATTCAATACAGGAATTAAGAGAAAAAGAAGCTATTCTTTAACACAAGGCATATATGACAGGAAGTTACCTACATAAACTCGAACGGAATGAAATAAGAAGATTAATCAAATATGATAATAAGAAGCATCTCTGAGATTTGCAATATACTCATCAACAATAGCCAATTGTTCAAGATCGGTACAAAAGACATAATAACCAACTTATCGAAATTCCAATTATCGGATACACAATTAGAAGCCCTCAGCTTTGGTCAAAAATTTGCCATCGAAATACCAAAATATGGCACCACAGATGCATAATTAAAAATCCACACCACAACGACTATGATATTACCAAAGGTTACATTTTTTTATGTGCTGTATCCTTTCAGAACGTATGCGATCATGGATCTCCACTTCTCCCTATCCCTTGTAGCTCTCAATAAGTTTCGAACTTCTGCCAACTCTCCAAGACCACGTTCTGCCATCCACTTGCTTAAGCCGACCAAGTATGTCATGCGTTGTCTTCCTTTGTTTCGTTTTCCCTCTATTCGACCTGTGAGTATCAGATTCTCCAAGCCTCCTTTCTCATTATGTATCATTATGTATCATTTCATCTGCCTCTTCCTGATGTTAAGTAGAACCAAATCGCTGCCTCGAGTCTCTTCTTTGAGAAGACCGTCCAACATTTTCGGCTGTATAGGAGGGCAGATGTCACGTAGCAGCTCAGTACTTTTTCTTTTGTCGCCAAAGAAATTCTCCTGTCTCGCAGTACTCTGCCCAGGTTTTGGAATCCATCCTTGGCCATGTCAACCCATCTTCGGATCTACAAGGCCTAATCACGGCTACATACGTAAAAAAAACGGATGACATTGCACTTCCTCGAAGATAATTAAAAGACTTAAAAGTATTAGCAAATAAGAACATCCACATATTTACTTCTGATAAGAGCGGAGAAATTGTAGTCATGGATAAAGACAGAAAATGAGAGAAATTATTAACGATGATAACATCTATGAAAAAGTAAACGAAAACAAATCTATAAAAGAAATACAAAAATTCACAAGCGACATCAAAAAGCTACTAAAATATGAAGATTAATAACAACATAAAAACATAAAAACTTACTGAATACCATCCAAAAAACCCCACATTATATTGCCTACGAAAAGCACATAAACCGAACATACCAACGAGACCTATCAAATCAGGAATAGGAAGCGCCCCACATAAACTAGACGGAACACTAAGCAAAATCTTAACCCCACCCCTCAGCACAATTAGTCCATCAACATAAAAAAAATCTAGGTGACCTCCTAAACAAATTAAATAACATAGACATTAAAAACAAATATATGACCAGTTTAGACATAAAATCGCTATAAACAAACGTCCATATAGAGAAATGCTTAAATCTACTAAAAATACACCTAACAAAAACAAAAATTAGCTTATCTCTACCGATACATAAAATCATAAAAATATGACAGCTAATCAGCAGGCAATGTTTCTTTACTTTTGATAACCAACTCTACAGACACAAATTTGGTCTACCTATGAGATCCCCTCTTGGCGAGGTTTTTGCGTGTCCATTTTTAGAATTTCTAGAAAATAACCCATTCAAAAAAATTCTAACTACAAACTCTTTCTATTTCAGTTACATAGACGACTCACTACCAATATATGCACAAAATACTAACAGATTTTGTCAACTAAATTAACAACATTGA
>CAHIKZ030000382.1:1092500-1135000 GCA_903632075.3 Acanthosepion pharaonis | reverse complement strand
TCCTCTATGGTAGCTAGACTTTATGAATTTAAGGGTAGTGCTAAGTGGTCAGCTAGATCTCATCATTTTACAGTTAAAATGGTTAGATGTTACCGTAATTCCTATGCTAATAGTTTTTTCTCTCGCACTTCTTATTTGTGGAACTCTATTTCGGCTTCTTGCTTTCCAGTCAACTTTGATCTTCAAAAATTTAAATTCAATGTCAATTGTTATTGTTATGGGGTCCACCCCTTTTTCATATAAGTGGACTCGACCAAAATATTACTTGGACTGCTGCCGTTAAATACCCAGAGTCAGTCAGTATACAAAGATGGAGAGAAGACTGAGATTGTGATTGAGTTGGAGTAATAGTGTGAGGTAACCGCTTGTAGAAGTCAGTTACAAGCACGTAGACTCTAAGGAAGTCCTACTTCGAGACAGTATATATCTAAATGTTGTCGCTACTAACCGCGTTCCTGGATTTACTAACAGTATTACCCTTTGTATTATTGCGTAAATACATTTTATTTCTTATCTTTAATTCTTGCGTTTGTCATTCATTGGAGACCGAATTTCATCTCGGGATCCACAATAGTAATCTTCTATCTTCTTAATTCTTTTATTGTTCTCGCTCTTTAATATCGTTTTTCCCATATTCTTTCAGTAACCCTGCGTGTTAGTGGCTTTGTTGTTTTGATTGGTGTGAAATGATTAAAAAAATAGCAAGCTTTTTTTTTTGGTCCACTTGCCTCCTCCTGTCTTACATATTTTTGGCACTATATAAACTAGGTCAATGACTACACTTTTGAGCCTATACGAATTTAAGCGCAGTACTCGATTTACGACAAGGTTTCATTTTTTACATTTGAAATGTCTAAATATAACTAAGTTCTATGCTAACAGTTTCTTCTCTCGTACTTCTCGCTTGTGGAACTCTATTTCGGCTTCTTGCTTTCCAGACAACTTTAATCTTCAAATATTTAAATGCAATGTCAATCGTTATATTCTGTCATCTTAATTCCTGTTTTTTATTGTTCTCTCCCCTTATTAATGTTTTTTTTTATCATATTCTGCAACACTTAATAACCTCTTAGTCTTAGCGGCTGTATTGCCTTGTTTGGGGTGAAATGATTATTAAAAAAATGAGTGAACTAGTAGAAGAAATGAATGTAGCTCGCCAGAACATTTTCATGGAAATTGTCATACAGTAGTGAGAGATTCGCGACTTTTTGTCTGTAAAAATGGATTTGTAGGGTGGAAGATAATTTCATCCCCCGCAAGGTCAGGTAGATGATTTTGAAATCTGTCAAGCAGCTCCAAACCAGATATGGCAGCAATACTCCAATAGCGCCCGATCTTATCTTTTTGCGGCTCGCGGGCGACTGTTTGTCTATATACAAAAAGACAGTAATCAATGAAAGACATGTTTATTTAACTATTTATTCCATGACGGAGGCGGTGTGTGGGGTGAATTATTAAGGAACTGCACGTGGGTGTTTTACTTGCAATGTATAAATTGCCCGCCCTCGTTTTCAATTCGCAACTGACCCTAATCAAGCACAGAATGCCACATGGGCTTGAAGAGTTCGATATCAATGCAATGATTTGAACATTCCATTTCTGAATTGTACGAGGCATTTTTACGATAGACAATGTCTTTCATGAGCCCCAAAGAAAACAAATCTGAAGTTTCATTCGCTTTCCGGTAAAGTTCGCATCAAGACACTGACGAAACTAAATGAATTAACTAAGCCATTACATTCACTTACGTGCTAATACCCTTAGGAAAGGTATGAATACCCTTCTTCTCCCCCCCACCCGCAGCACATATGGGTAAATAGCAGGGCAGACTGGATGGCAACTAGTCTACCGCAGAAAGAAATAGGAACCTACTGCAGGGAAAAAATTCTGCCTCGTCAGTCATGTATCAAAAGATACATGATCGCCTAAGTGTGTATCACGCATGGCACATAACTGAGTGAAGAAAATGAATAGTTTCCTTACAGATTATTCTCTTAGTTAATTCTTTACCAATATATATATATATATATATATATATATATATATATATATATATATATTATAAATTAATTGATTTAAAATATGTTTTTTCGATATCAAATCAATAAATCAATTAATTTATAATATTAATGCTCTGTAAATTTACATTGAGCACTATTTTGTAAAAATAAAAATATCTATAAGAACACCGGATTATATATCTTGCTGTTCTTTCTTTTTATTTATACACACACACACACACACACACACACACACACACACACACACACACACATATATATATATATATATATAAATATATATATATATATTAGGGTACTAATTTACTCATACTACTTTCCAAAGATACTCCGACCAAGAAGTAATTTCGATGAATAAATCGAACATATGTCTGAAGCTCCGTAAGCTAACGTTCCGACCACTCGCCCACTCATCAATGCCGTATATATTATCGAACCCTACATAACATGCGTGTGTGTGTGTGTTGTTTTTCTTTATTCCTATGGAATAATAACTGAAAGTCATCTTTGATCTGTAAGCAGAGGGTTTTTTTTTTCTATTCGACACAGAGAATATAACAATAGGAAACAGAACTCGTCTCTCTCCCATGTGGCTTCATCAATCGGATTTGACTGGGCCACAGGAGGATTGTTATTGAAGCAGGTTTTCGGGAAAAATGCTGTACGGTCAAGTAAATATTCCCACATGTCAAAGAAGCATTATATGATAAATACACGCACAAAGAAAGAAAGAAAGAAAGAAAGAAAGAAAGAAAGAAAGAAAGAAAAGAAAAGAAAGAAAGAAAGAAAAGAAAGAAAGAAAAGAAAGAAAGAAAGAAAGAAAAGAAAAGAAAGAAAGAAAAGAAAAGAAAGAAAAGAAATGAAAGAAAGAAATAAAGAAAAGAAAGAAAGAAAGAAAAGAAAGAAAGAAAGAAAAGAAAGAAAGAAAGAAAGAAAGAAAAGAAAGAAAGAAAGAAAAGAAAGAAAGAAAAGAAAAGAAAGAAAAGAAAAGAAAGAAAGAAAAGAAAAGAAATGAAAGAAAGAAATAAAGAAAAGAAAGAAAGAAAGAAAGAAAAGAAAAGAAAGAAAGAAATAAAGAAAAGAAAGACAGAAAGAAAAAAAAGACAAGCGAGTGAAGGAAGAGGAATGAAGTGAAAGAAAGGGGGAAAAAATGACCGTCTCTTGTCTTTTGCCAAATTTGAAAGCGATACGCTTCACGGTCTGGTGGGATGTTCCCTTTCTGAATATCTGTCATTGAAGATTTTCACTTTGAAGATTTTCCGCCCGGTTCTGTATTAAATTCACAAGTTGCTTTGCAAAAGGCCCTTAGAAAGAGAAAGCAGGTTTTCCTGTTTTGAACGAGACTAGAGAACCAAAAATTAATGGCGTATCATATGGAAACAGTTTGTTTGAACAATTAATAAAGGCAAAAGGAAAACTTATCTTAGTCAACGTGTTTCGCTCTCCGGGGTACTTTATCAAGGCAAATGCGAGGGTTTTAATTTGTAACAAGTATCTATATACAAAATAAAATCCTCGCATTTGTCTTGATAAAGCCCCCCCCCCCGCCCAGTGGACGAAACGCGTAGGCTAAGAAAAGCTTTCTTTTTCGCCTTTATTCAGATTGTCCTTTTACAGATATATTTTATCTGAAATTTTTTACACACACACACACACACACACACATATGGTGCTCGGTAAAAATGGCAGCGGTAAAAATGGCAGCGGAAAAAATTGCAGGGTAAAAATGGCAACGGTAAAAATGGCAAAAGTGGATAAATAGGTAAAAATGGCAACAGAAAATTATGACCGTTCGAGAAGGATGGGTCTAAGCTCCCATCCCTCTAGTTTAAAATAGGACGAAGTCCCACCCCCTCAATATTTTAAAATAAATATTTTTAAATTGATATTTACTCTAGTGGGGAGGAGTAGCTAGGCTCCTTCTCCTCTTGTTTTAAATAGGGGCTAAGTTCCCGCTCCTAGTATTAAAAACATTTTTTTTTAATTTTCGATGTCGATTTTTAGGAGTTTTATTGGGGAGGGGGGCGCTAGGATCCTACTCCTAATTGCAGTAAAAGCACAAATCGTAGCGTGTTTAAGTGAATTTGATAACTATAATTAATTTTATAATTGATAGCTGACATTAGGATTAGATGCCTATATATAAAATAAGTGTATTAGTGTTTATATATATATATATATATATATAAATAAGTGTATATATATATATATATATATATATATATATATATATATATATATATATATATATATATATATATATATATTATATATTAGTGTTGGGACGATTAATCGGAATCAGGAATCGGAAAAATCGCAAAGGCGAAGGTTAAGAATCCCATTTACAGATTTCGTATTGACTCTCAGAGTCTAATTTAATTATTTTATTGGTAAATTATGGTAAACGAAGTAAATATTCCAGAGTTCACTTAGCCTATTCCCTCAGCAAACCTTTTGAATTTCTGTTCACACCTATTTGCTAAATGTCTATATGACGCTTCTCAGAGACTTCACACTTGAATATTAAAAGATTGAAAACGCATCTGACAAGATTTTAATTTTTACTGGCACCAGTCTGACCCTATCGTTGTCTGATAGCTTCTGAAATAATTAATGTTTTATTGTTTTTTTTCGGTTTCATCAAGTGGATCTATAATTGTTTTTTCCCAAAGTTTTTCAGTGTGTTCAGACATAATCGCCTAAAAAGTAAAATCTCATGGGAGGGGGAAGCTTTAGCTGAATATTCTTTTTAATTTGACAAACTTCTCATTTTTTTCCATTATGTATTTTATCCAAGATTTTAATAAACTCATTGTGAGATATTCATCTATATTTTTTTTCCTTTGCCATTTTTTTTATTTATCCACTTTTGCCATTTTTACCGTTGCCATTTTTACCGTTGCCATTTTTACCGCTGCCATTTTTACCTAAATTCATATATTGCGCTTAAGCATGAGACTGTCGCTTTTGGGTGTTAACCTTAGTGTCCACTTTTATATTTACAAACGCTCTATCTCTGATATTGAGCACAAACCCATATTAAAACTATATTTTTATCATATATATATATATATATATATATATATATGTGTGTGTGTGTGTGTGTGTGTGTGTAGTGGGAAGGTATTAATCATTTTACCGAAAACAAGGGAATGCTTACTCAGTGTGAAAGAATATGAAAAACAAAACAAACAAAAAAAAAAAAACAAAGAGAGAGAACAATAAAAGAAGATGAATTAAGAAGACAGAAGATAGCGATTGACACAGCATTTAAATTTTTGAACATCAAAGTTGACCGGAAAGTAAGAAGCCGGAAGAGAGTTTCACAAGGAAAAAGAGTGTAATGAAGAAATTCGATAGCATATGAAATAATCATCATTTTATAGTTGAAATGGCTAAATGCCAACAGTTTCTTTCCTCGCACTTCTCGTTTGCATATCAAATTGGTGAGTTAATTTTGGAATATAAGACACTTTTAGGGGAAATAGTCGCAGAGTTATGTTCTGTTAAAATATGTGTAATTATGAGGCGAATAACAACTCAAACATACACAGAATTACACCCTCAAAATAGAAATCTACAGTAAATAGACGAGGCGAAACGTCATATCAATAAGGCCAGACGATTATTCTATTTTTCTTTTTCTTTTAGAAGTACCCACCAGGTACATCCATACATCAACCACCTCTTTTATTGAAGGTTCAGAAATTTTCCTCCAAATTATGATGCTAGCATTCTTGGACAAACAGTTTTATTACAAAAAATTGTAAAAAAAAAAAAGTATTAAAAAAATCCAGTCACATTTTTTATTCTAACCACCACGTTTGTTTGAAATCCAAGTGTCCATCTCTACACAAACATGAGTGTTATGGTCCAGGTTAGGACCAAGGAAGAACAACACGAACACAAGAGTAGAAATAACGAAGGTATATTACATGAAATAATAATACAAGATGTGGAAGGTGTTAGTATGACTGTCAGTCTGGTTTGGAGTGAACTACTATTGGCTCGACTCGATTCGTCCCTCTCTCTTGAGAGGCATAGTATACATAATGTTAGGAAGAGTTCATTCTGTAGTTATAGGTAAGGACCCATGACACATGAGCATGCAAAAAGTTTAGAGTAATAGAAGCAGTATCGTATAAAGAATCCATTGATTGCTTAGAAATATCTATCTATCTATCTATCTATCTATCTCTCTCTCTCTCTCTCTCTCTCTATATATATATATATATATATATATATATATATATATAAAAAATATAGTTTTAAGGCATGATATATTTATGGGTTTTAAAATGTTTAATATCAGGGATAGAGCGTTTTTAAATATCACCTTCCAACCACTCGCCATCAATATTCAAGCAGATCCCACAATCAGTTGACCGCAGCAAAGCGAAGAAAAATTATGAAACAGTGCTAAAACAGTGGATTTTCGGCAAAACTTATATACACCCCATACACCACAAAAAAAAGTAATATAATATGGCTCAACCCATCGTACAGCAAAAACGTAAAAACAAACGTAGGGAAAATATTCATTAAACTCATGCACAAACTCTTTTCCCCATCAAACGCTCTCCACAAGATATTCAACAAAAACACAATAGAAATCAGCTGCAGTTGCACCGAGAACACGACACAAATAACAAAAAAGTACAAGAAAGCAACCAACGAACCATCCACACAAATCAAGCCCACGTGTAACTTCATAGCAAAGAACGAATGTCCCTTAAACGGTAATTGCTTGCAGAACAATGTAATATACCAAGCCAGTGTAAAATCTGCAAATAAGGAAGAGAAAATATACATAATAGTAACTGAAATAGCCGGAAACAAAGAAACTATGCACACAAAACCGCTTTTACAAATAGTAAATACGCAAACAGCACAATACTTTCTAAACATATATAGGAAGTTAAAAACAAAAGCTAGATCACACCAAAAATATCATGGAAAATAAAGAAAAAACGCCATCAGGCTAGAACAACGAATTCAAAAATTGTAAATTATGTCTGGAGGAGAAAATAGCTTTAATCACTTTCCCAGACCAACAAAAATTATTAAATGAACGATCAAACCTCAACTCTAAATGCAGACACGAAAACAATTTTTTACTACGTTACATAAAAATCAAAAACAACTAAAAACAAACAAAAAATAAATCAATTAAATAAGATAAAATAAAAAATATAAAAAAAGTAAAATAAATTAATCCAAATCAGTGTGGCTAGACATCCGATTGCTTCAAGCTGGGATCGAAACCCGAGTGATTTGATATCAGTCGAAGATTTACCCCCACTCCCCGATAAGCCATCGGCGCACGGTAAGAAGAAAGGCGAATTTTTTACATACCTACACTGAATAAATTCGCCAATGACTGACAGTGCTCAATTCAGAGAAGAGCTTTTGTAATATTAGTAGTCATTTTTTACAAATTCGCACTTATCGTCCAAGAGTGCACAACCGAAGTTAAATTGGTCGGGTGTATATATATATATATATATATATATATATATATATGAGGATATACTGGAAAATTCTCAGCCTGACGCACACAAATCTGAACAAATAAGACGTACATTTATATAGATATGTGTGTGTGTTTAGTGTGTGAGAGTGTATTATCAAGCATGCGCGCGCACGCACACACACACACACACACACACATCCATATCGGCTTGACCCACATCAAATTCTGACTAAATGATAAGACGCATAAACTTTCATACTTATATATATATATGTGTGTTTGTGCGTATACGTGTGTGTGTGTTTGGCTTATTGTATAAATGATATATATGTTACCATCTTTTCGATTTACAAATGCAAGGCACGTTTTTCGACCCCTTACTGAAAATTACTCGGAAACAAAATGGCGGAAAAGTGAGCAAGCTTTTTCCATTAAAAAATGTTCGCCTTTCTGTTCATCACGCATCAAATTCCCAGCAGTTCTCGCTAACAATTTGTCACTTGAAACAATTATTGACGGATTTGTTTATTCAGTGCCCAAGTCGACGGAGCTCCATACAATTTGCGGCTACATTTTTGGCACAAGACTAAAAGACGGCCCACGTCAGTACTTCTTTGACAAATTACGCTCTATCTACACCTGTACACTTCCTTTATGCCAGTAAATGCCAGACGATCCATTACTGCGTTAAATTCAGTACTTGGCATTCTCTGACACGGACCGGAAATTCGTAAAGTTTAGCGCCAATCAAATATAATAGGAAGAAGAGAACAAGATGGAGGTGCGGGCAGAGAAGAGAACACTGAAATTACATGATCGGTTGGCGAGATTTGAACCGGAGAAAAACCATAACTTTAATTTAGCAGTAAATTATTTATGTACCTACACAT
This sequence comes from Acanthosepion pharaonis, assembly GCA_903632075.3. Classification (NCBI taxonomy): domain Eukaryota; kingdom Metazoa; phylum Mollusca; class Cephalopoda; order Sepiida; family Sepiidae; genus Acanthosepion; species Acanthosepion pharaonis. Next base: position 1,126,616 of record CAHIKZ030000382.1, on the reverse strand, counting down.
ACATGAGTATATGTGAAGAAGGTACTATTTTATTTTTGAAGATATGTTCGTTCAGGGTGTAGTCGGTTCTGGCTATCCATAACTTCCTTTTATCTGTTTAATATCTGTGAATGACCATGACTTCTTGAGAAATGCTCTAAAGAGGTCAACCGTTACTTTCTGAAGTTTTTGAATTTAGAATCTTCCTTCACTGGTATTCGTCTCATAATCGATGTCATTATTTAGCTGCTTTAGGAACACTTCTTCTTCTTCTTCTTCTTCTTCTTCTTCTTCTTCTTCTATGTGCTATGTTTCTTTAGAACGTGGCTGACCATAGATCTCCACAACATCCTATCCATTGTGGCTTTGAGTAGCGTTTCTCCCTTTGCCAAGCCTAAAGCACCCCCTTCCCCGTCCTGACAACCATTCACAAAATCTCGTCAGGTAGTTTATTCTCTGCCTTACCCTATCTCTCTTGCCATCAATATGCCCTTTGAGAGTTACGCTTTCTAAACCCTCTTTTCTCATTACGTGTCCAAAACATTTCATTTGCCTTTTTCTGATTCTGAGTATAAGTTTCCTTTTTGTTACCATTTCCTTTGCAACATCCTTGTTGCTTACACGCTCCGTTCATAGAATTCTCAGTATCTTTTTGAAGAACCAGATTGCTGTTGCTTCCATTTTCCTCTTCATCTATGCTGAGATTGTGCAGCATTCACTTTCTTACAATAGGATTGATATCATATATCAATTCAGCTTCAGTGAAATGGCAGCAGGTTACAGCAGGGTTGGGGTATTAGACATAGTAGTAAACACAGTAGTAGCGATGATGATGAATCCGACATTTATTATTATTATTATTATTATTATTATTATTATTATTATTATTATATTTCGGCTTCTGCTATGGTCACACTGCCTACCAAGTCTGCGGAAAGACTTAAAACAGGTAGTGGTGTGTTGTTATGGCTATATTTCATGATTTGCTTTTTCTAACTCCCATAACATCACTAGCGTTAGATGAAAAACATTCTTCTTAGTGTGTAGTCTGTACTTACCAAGATATTTTTTCTATTTCTTTTAAGCTGGGATTTCTAAGGATTTTTTTTCAATGTGTTCTTGTGTTCCTTTTTTTAACATTCCAAGCGCACCTACTATGACTGTTACTATTCTTGTTTCAGTTTCCACATTTTTTTTCTATTTCGATATTCAGGTCTTTATACTTCCATAGTTTTTTTTTTCAAATTCCCTGTGTTAAATAATAGTTTAGCAGATTATGATTTTTAGAGGAAGTGTATCTCTGCTCCGACTTCCGGAGGTTGGCCATCGGGGTCAGATGTAAGAGATAATAAGGAAGTCGATTTTGATTGGTTGAGCTAGCGTGGGAATAATAGATAGAGAAAGTTTTTTTCAGTGAGCTGTATTTTAAACCGTCAAGCGATGTAGACGTGTCCTCTTTCGTGTCTGAAACGGCTCCCCAGTGAAGGGGACGACCCCCCCCCCACTAGATAGTTAGTACATGTCGACATTAGTAAAATAATTAAGTTAAAATTCTCTGTGCTTGATGCCATTAATTGCTGCCCCAAAACATCTAGCGATCACCGGCCGGGAGAGAAGATGTAACACTTGCTTGCTATGTTACAATCCGGTGGGCAAGCCATATCAATTAGTAGGCAAGCTTTTTTTTTCTTTTTTATTATTATTATTATTATTATTATTATTATTATTAAGGTGGCGTAACGGATATCAGTACAGCTAAAGCTTTTTATTTTCACTTAACATTAAAACCATTTAAAAGCCACAAATTCATCATTCTCTACGCTCTGTCCTATCGACAGTTGTCTAGGCAAAATGTTTCGTTACAAGCGTGAGAAAAGTTGGGTAAGCATTAGGGCAAGCCACTTTCCTCGTAACTAAATTACTTTCCACAGACAGTAAAAAAAATAAGTTAACAGCACAGCCAACTTTGACAGGTACTGATTTTACTGTTGATCATCTCACCAGAACCATCTACAGAACGACAAACTAGGGATTTCGAACCTCTAAGTGCATTTTTCTCTCTTTTGTTTTACTACCATGTCGAGTAGTTCCAAAAGTTTCTTTACTACGTCTGCTAGCCACACTGTTATCTGCATGTCATATGTTGTATTAAATCCTGTTGGAACTTACAGCTCTCTTAGAATCACCTAACTGAAAAACTTCAAGAAGACTGGTAAGAAGACACATAGAAAAAGATGTTTTTTTTAAAAAAAATAACAATAAAATAAGCCCAGCACTTTAAAGCTAAACAGATCAATCGAAAGAAATTATATGGAAATCCCAATTTAATTTAATTTAATTAATTAATTTATTTATTTTGCATTGGTTTCTTTTTGTCTTGTTTATTTTCCACTCAAATGTTTCGTTTCGAGAATGTTATCGTCTGATTATTTCCAGATTTGATTGCAATCTGATCGCCTTTTATCAAATGTAAATAATTAAACGAATTTTGTACGTTGCTCTGTTATTTTTTTTTCTTTTTCATCTCTTAGTTCACAAGCTTCCATATTCTCTCGATTGAGTTGAACGGAAATCAGTACTGACAATGTCAAATTCGCATTTGAATCGACATTGTGCCCTGTAAACTACATTGACGAAAAATGTGACGAAATATAATCGATACGATATCAGATATCGGGACTTGAACAAAACGAGAAGTAAGATAGCAATTATTTCCAATGTTATTTCTATTTAGGACGTATACAATCATGGCTTTCCACAATTTCCTTTTCCTATTTAATTTTAACATGACTTCTTAGGAAGGGTAGTAGAATGATTTGCCCGTTGTCTTGTCCACGTTTTTTTTTTCTGAGTAGTCCTCTATACTAATTGCCACCAAAGGTTAGAGAGTCCAGTTCACCTTGATATTTAACCCATACCAGTATAGTGGATGGGGAATAGATGGGGTCATTTTTTATACAACGGAACTTGTGCAAAAATAAAGGAATTTAGCGGAATTTGAATCCGGCTCGCCAATGCCACTTCCGGTATTTGCCGTTATGCCTCACGCATATCCAATCAACTGTGATAGTTTTGGTGATAGTTATGAGAACAAAAGCCAAGTAACCTAAAACTGTATGCATATACTTGTTGGTTTGAGGGTTACATTTTGTCTTGAAAGGACGACCCATCAAAGATTTTAATGCCTATAGAAAATGTGAAGACTGATGAAGGTACAAAGTGTGGTAATAATAAATAAAATGCAGATTTTTAGCCACGATTTAAATTTAGGGAGGTTACGGTCACCAAAAATGCATGAATTTTAACCTCTTCTGAAAAAAATTGCCTTCGTAGTGTATAGTGTATGTAAAGCGAGAGCAGTCACCAAAAATGTAGTCCTGGATATGACGATAAACTATATAGGAAGGCAAATGCTCTGATCAAGAGATTGGAGGTTTAGAGGAAGCTGGAACTACCTCTTAATCGCTGTTGTTCCCAAATACACCCTGACCCTAAGTGGTAGCACCTGTTAGGGTCCTAGCTATGGGCAAATAGGGAATCCCACAAACAAAAAAACTATGAAAGTATAAAAATACATTTTAATAGTAAAAATACCAGCAATATATTTTTAGATAAAAAAAAACCGACAATCCATGGCCTCCCTCTAGCTGAAGACATACATATATGAATTTTAGCCTCTCCTGAAAAAAAAAAATGATTTCGTAGTGTATAATGTATGCATAGCGATATCAGTCACTACAAATGCATAAATTTTAACATCGACAAAAATCTTCCGTGTATCATGCGACCTCCTATCTTTTGCTTAAAAACTGATCATAAAAGTTCGCCCTATACTTGAGCATGTATATATATATATATATATATATATATATATATATATATATATATATATATATATATATATATATATATATATGTATGTTCGTTTTCTGGCCATGTGACCCGGGTTCAAATCTCACAATGGTCGATTTGTCAGGAAGGTGACTTCCTGATATTATCGGTCTGGACGGGGACGATCACAGAGTACGGCACCTTTGGAAAGTGCCTGAAAACCATACCACGTGTTGAGCTAAACATTGTGTGTAAGTTTGGGTAGACGGAACTGTTCAGAGGCCGCCGATGGTTGTGCAAGCAAAAAATGACTAGTCATCATGGCTGAGGATTTGAGCGTGCTGAACTTATCGCCAGAGGATATGCCCACTCCCCGAAACTTTAACTAAGGTACGCTCAGCAAATTTATAGTATAAACCACAAGTGGGCTCTCTGTGTTTTGAACAAACACAAATGTACCTGATCAGGTGTCTGCGACAGGGATTTGCTAGGCATAGCAGGCAAGTGTACTCGGAAAGGAGTAGCCGACCATTATGTACGTATGTATGAATGTTAACCCAATGTGGAGTAATGGGCTACAGCCTCACTACACTCGAATATACAAACTCTTTCGCTAGATAGCTAGCTAGAATCCTTGCCTGTCGCTTGTGGTTTCTCAAACTGAGAACTACCGCGTAGGCTGGACTATTTTTGGCCTCTGATCCCATGTACGTGTGTGATACCCTTTTTAAATTTGGCACTGTGTCACAGTCCGTTGGGGTTGGCTTTCGGATAAATACCCTTTTCTACAAATTCTATTTTACATGAAGTTATTCACTAAACCAGATATCTCTATTCAAATGAAAAATACCTTTATTCAACAAGAAAAGGTCAGTATTCATTATAAAAAAGACCAGTATCCATTAAACAGATTCTTTTATTCAACAGAAAATTACCTTTGTTCAAAATAAGTGATATTCTTATTCAGAGCATTGTGACTATTATTCAAAACTAGAAAGATGAAAAATCAAAATAACGAGGCTCTATTAATGAATCGAAAAACATTCTGGATGCATAATTGCAAACTATTTTTTACCCATTTGGGATGTAGGTTAGTAAAATAAAAAAAACTACTTATTTTGTTGATACTAACATAGATGTGTTACAATTTTGGAGCTTTCGCCAAATATCTTTTGTCATGTAATAATAAAATCAATCTAAATTCATTGCGAAACGCTTCAACATCCGAGTAAGCTTCTTCCTGAAATGCCTTGTATTGCATTGAACTTGAGGATCAGCAGAAAATTTTGCTTTCAAACAACTGAAAGCCTCTACTATTGACCTTAACATTGGACTGTGAGATGGCCAAAATCTAGCAGACATCCCATTACTTGTAATAGGAGTAGCTAGGTTCGCCTATCTTCCGGTTAAAATTCTTCCCGATCTTTTGAACTTGAGTAGAGATTTAACCCTTTTTTCCTGTTTAGGATTGGGTTTCCGGTTCTTACTAAATCTACTTCAACTCTATATTTCTAACATATCCGCTTAACCTCTGAACTTTTATTTATATTTATTTTTTTTAATTTTTTCTCCTCAAAAGGTGTAAATAAGATCGTCTATCGTCCGGTTCACGCTTTTCTTTTGAACGAGAACAGTGGTATATCTCTTGTTTCAAGTTTAGGATTGAGTTTGTTTCCTTCTAAAGTGTTCTCATGCTATTTCACTCCCAGTATCCCCTTTCGTCTTAGCGGCATTATTGCTTTGCTTATTGGGGTTAATTGATACTTCTAACGCCTCACTTAAACTTTGAAGTGTTATTTAATATTTATTTTTATTTTTCTCCTCAAAATGTGTAGTTTCGCCTATAGTCCGGCTCACACACCTCTCCGGTCTTTTGAATAGAAACAGTGGTTTATCTGTTGTCTCCTGTCTCGGAACGGATTTCCAATTCTTTCTAAGGTCTACTCTTTCACTCCTAGTAGCCCCTTGCGTCTTAGTGGCATTATTGCTTTGCTTGGGGTTAATTGATTAAAAAAAAGAAAATTGCACTTAGCCCGACTATTGAGTAGTAGTGAAATTTTATACAGTGTAACCCGATATAAGAGAGTTGTCGGGACCGGAGAAGAAGTCTCTTATATCCGGGTTTCTCTTATATCCGAGTTTCTCTTATATCCGAGTCTCTTATATCCGGGTTACACTGTACTGGGCATAGTGAAAAACTGTTTCATTGCTTTCAATAGGTGTATCTTTTATTTGAATAAAATCATATTAAATGATTAATGGTCTTTTTTATTTTGAATAACCATCTCTTTTTAGATGAAGGTATCTTTACTTTGAATAAAAATATATTTATTTTGAATAAAAGTATATTTATTATGAATAAAAATATATTTAATTTGAATAAAAGTATTTTTAATTTGAATAAAACTATTTTTAATTTGAATAAAAGTATCTGGCTTAGTGAACAATTCTGTAAAGTATATATCATTTAAACCACCCACATTGAAGTTAGACAAACAAAAATAGGCATTATCTACACGGTAAAAATTTAAGGCCCTGTATGTTATACTGTTTCAACGTTGTTTTTTTGTTTTTTTTTGGCGGCCACTTTGTCCCGTGAAGCGAGATATTTGTTTCTTTGAAAAGATTGCGACCTCGTTTTCATTGACTTTAAAGGAATCAATTCCCGTCGCAATAACTTCGCTTGAATTATTAAAAGCTGATGAAAAGAAACGAATAAAATTGTAATTTTCTTTTAGTTAATTAAATAGAGCAAATGTAGAAAAATAAAAGAAAGTAAAGATTAAAATAGTTGAAGTGAAATAATAACTGAAGCACGCAGCCAGATGAATTGAAAACGTTTTTTCCACCTCATGCTTTATAATTCTGCATATTTTAAAACGCAATCAGAGAAAATGAAATTGGATGAAGTTAGATCAATAAGTTAGTATCCTGACAGAGTTATTAACAGCATTTTGGTCTCTTTTCACGGCATCATATTTAGTCCATGTGACTTAAGTGCATCAATATGGAAAGAGATTATGTTGAAAATATATATTATTCTGTTTATTTTTTTTTTTTTGCGGTTTTAAAGGGAAAACGGTGTCCAGTCCGGTACTAGAAGAATTATTAAACCATTTCACCCTAAGTAAGGTAATAAAGCCACAAAGATACAAAGGATTAGTGAGAATGAAAGAATAATAAAAAGAAACAGATTAAACGTTGGATGGAAAGCAAGAAGTATTCCACAGGCGAGAAATGCGAGAAAAGAAAATCTTAGAAAAGAAATTATGATTACATTTAAACAATCCAATTGTAAAATAATAAGACCTAGCTGCCAATCTAGTACTGCGCTTAAATTCATAGAACAATTGCTATGAAAGTATTTATCGAAACGGCACGGGGAAATTGCTTTAGGGCGGTGGGAAAATTACTGAAAAAGGGTCAGATTTGAAGATTATTTTTAAAATAAGGGTTTAACGTCTTAATTATAAACTAGCCTAGAAGCCACTCTTCGAGCAGAGGGCTTTTAGGCCTTCAGCCTTTTACCTTCAGCGTCCTATGAACGTAAAAGAATTTAGAAATAATGAAATTATTTTATCTATATTCGACACCTTTATTCGGCATAATCTTTCTTCGTATACGCAACCGATCTCCGTAGTTTGTTTACATTTATTTAGCGTGCAATTTGACTTTGCTTTTAAAAATCACCATTGTTTATGATCCCTTCACATAAAGACACTCGTAAAAGACATTAGGGAACACAAACTATGTAATATTTCGAATATGCGTGCTAGAAAAGAGAAAAAAAAACATATGAGCAACGTACCGTGCCCCGATTAAGTTTTAATTACGGCTTAATTAGACGATATCAATTGCAATTGTGATGAAAAGTTAAATTAAAGTTAAACATTTAATAAAGAATTGTTTTTTTTAAATCTTTCACTCTGTTCGATACTTAAATTTAACTTTAAATGAGTTATTTAATTTTTAATCGCGTGTAACTATAGTAGATACTACCTGTTGTAGTGTAATTTAAGTGTATTAAATTACATGAGAGGGGAAGAAGAGAAGATGAAATCTTTAACTGTTTTGACGTCCAAACTCGTTAACGCGTAGAATTTAAAATCTCCCGTCCTCATTCATGCTCCGTTTTTATAGTGAAGGCAGATACCATTTCTTGACAAGGGAGGTAACCATGGATTACTCCACACCTGTTACTTCAGATTTTTTATGATTCACCGAGAGCGACGAACGGATGGACGGACACACGTACACTGCGCTTTATTATTATAGAAGATATACTAATTTACTCCTAGCATAAAAAAGATGGCGACAGATTTACGCAGGTCGCCTGGTTTTTAAATATACCAACAGATACAGTTATTGGCTGGTAAGCCTTCTTTCTTTTTATGTGTCGTGTCCTTTCCGGACGTAGGCGATCATGGCCGTCCACTTCCTCCAATCACTTGTGGCTCTCAACAGGTTTTGTCTTTCTACCAACTCCCCCAAACCACTCTGCGCCATCCTCCTGCCGAAGCCCGCCACGTATCCATGCGCTGCTTTTCCCTGTCTCTTTTTCACCCTATTCGTCCCGTGAGTATCATATTCTCCAGGCCCTCCTTTCTCATCACGTGTCCTAAAAATTTCATCCGCCTCTTCCTTATGTTAAGCATAAGCTTTCTCGTGTCTGTATCCGCTCCAAGACCTCATCGTTCCTCACATGCTCGGTCCATGATATCCTCAGCATCCTTCTGTAGAACCACATCTCCGCCGCCTCGAGTCTCTACTTCATCTTTGAGGATACCGTCCAACATTCGCTGCCGTATAGGAGGACAGATGTCACGTAAGAGTTGAAAATAAAATACTTCTCACACAATATACAAAACATTTATTTGACAAACAACATGAATTTTACAAGCCATGATTCAAACGATAAATATTTCTGTCGTATTGTTCTTGAAAATATTACATTCATAAATGAGCAAAGCGTAAACAAATCAACAGGTTAAAAGTAATCGGATGCGCAGCCTGTCATTTTATATACTATTGCTCGGTTCACACTCCTCCCGGTCTTTTGAAAAGGAGTGGAGGTCTATCCCTTGTTGCCTGTTTAGGATTGGCTTTCCGGTTCCTTCAAAAGTCTACTTCAACTCCATAATTCTGACGCCTCCGCTTAAGCACTGAAATTTTATTTACTATTTAATTTTTTTTTTCCCATCAATAGGAGTAGATAGGTTCGCCTATCGCCCTATTCAGACTCCTCCCCGTTCACTTGAACGGGAATAGATAGAAGTTTATTCTTTGTTTAGGATTGGGTTTCCGCTACCTGCTAAAGTCCTCCTAAAGTCTTTTCATTCGCTTTCACCTTCAGCAGCCACACCTCCGACCTTATCGCCTTGCTTGGGGTGAATTGATTTACAAAAATCCCAGCTACAATAGACCCGCCACACCCAGCTCCCTTTGGCAAACCGATACACCCACCCATTGTGTTCCTTTAATAAAAACCAAGTTTCACTCAGACAGCTTAGGCTGACGGACATATGACGTTGAGACACCGATCTCATACGATAAGTTCAGCAATGTCGAGCCTGGTCACCGCTTGAGAATAGCAGATGTTATAAGCTTGGGTGTGCAGGTGGTGTAATGGATAAAGGTTCGGATTTGTTAATCGGAGTTCTAATTCCAGTTGGGTTCGTTATATTCACTTACTCTCAAATGATCTTTGGAAAAGTATGAATCCACCTACTCTCCCCCACCTAAAGTAAGATTTGTACGAGTAAATCATTACTATCTCCCCGCCACCAAATTCTTACAGTCCAAAAAATATTTTTTGGCTTTAAATAATCTGCAAAGGTTTGATAAATCGTAGACAACATATCAATCAAACTGCTTCTTCCTCAGAACTGTTACTTTGTGCAACAAACTCCCAAGAGAATGCTTCCCTAGAAAATACAATCTTGGTCTCTTTGAGTCCAGGGTCAATCGATATCTATCCAACCCGTTCACATAATACTTTCTTAATCCCTTACCTACAATCTCACTCAGTAACCCTCTAACTTGAGTGTCTCTTGGTCCTTGTATTGAGTAAATTAACAGTAAAAAAAAAACTATTGTTCACCCAACAGAAACTCGAAAAGACACTCAAGGCCAATGTTGCTGTAAAGGCTTAAAAGGATGAAAGAAAGAAATGTGCATGTTATGAGGATATGTAGGATAGATTGAGCAAAGTGAACCGAGGAAACATCTCCTCGGAAGTCAGTTCCATAAGCGGAAGAAGCTGTCTGACCAATGGAATATAAAGGGAATGAGGATGATTCAACTACGTGTACGTGGCATAGCGGCTCTTAGCTGTGAAGGTCTGAACTAAGGAATGAAGCTCGTTTGAAAATTGCCGTGAGAGAGAGAGAGAGAGAGAGTCTCGCTACGGTTCCCCTGTATAAAAGGGGTTTGAGGATAGGAAATTTACAAGTAAATGTTGGGCGGTCTTCTTAAAGATGAAGAAGAGACTCGAGACAAAAGATGTGTGGTTCTACAGAAGGATGCTGAGGATACCATGGACCGAATATGTGAGCAACAACGAGGTCTTGCAGAGGATGCAAACAAAGAGGAAACTTATAGTTAATATCAGGAAGATGCAGCTGAAATTTCTGGGACACGTAATGAGAAAGGTAGGCTTGGAAAATCTGATACTCGCAGGGCGGACAGAGGGAAAGAGGAACAAGGAGAAGCAACGCGTGACACACTTAACGGGATTAAGCAAGTGGATGTAGAACAGAGTCTGGAAGAAATAACAAAAAGACAAAACTTATTGAGAGCTACAATGGACAGGAAGAAGTGAAGAGCCATGATCGTCTATGTCATGAAGAGACGCAGCACATAAAAGAAAGGTGGGAAATAATTCATCGTCTACAAGTCGCGTAAACACTTTTGAACTCTGTCAAGCCTGGGAAGTGTGGACTGTAGCTCCGGCTAAGATATGATATTGCTGAATTTTGATCTGAAACTGTCAGTGTATATTATTCGATCTATGTAATGAATGGTAATTATTAAGTGCATTGACAAGGAAGGAAATTATGATAATTATTTGTTATTTAAAATAACAACTTTTTTTTTCAGCATTAGTGTACTGACTTATCTGACATAAATAAGTTATTATGTAAGGTCACTCAACGACTGCTACTGGTAACATGTAACCCAGTACTATCTACTGTACTGTCGTGTTATCGACGACTAATCTGGTTCCTCTAACAGGTTTTTCTGGTCAGAAGGTTGGCTAGACATCCAGAAAGATTAAAATCAAGGCCTATCAAAGGCCGGATGAACCTTTCTTATAGTGTCAACAACCATCTAGCACAGTGGGGTAGACTAAGATTCGCACATAAACAGTGAGGTGATGAAACGGCATCGCTGGGCAGAGTTGTTTCCTAGATTGAAGTCAAAGGACAAGGTGGAGGGCTACTTTGATAGAATCAACGGTCACGTGTCCATGAACAAGGCGAGCTTTCAAATTAGAGGACACCGGCTGTCGTTTGACCTAAGGAAGGATGGGCTCAGTCAGTCTTACTTGCCCAAGACACACATGAACGAGTACTTCCCCGGCTTTCAACCCTGATAAGTGGAGGGAACTGGTCAGTTATTCAGCAGCGTAATGACCATCCTCGGTCAAGGGACTGATGGTGATTAGGAGGAGGATGATAACGGACTTATTACCTTAGTACTTAAGATGTATTACACGTGTGTGCGTGATTTGTATGTGTGCGTGTGCGTGATTTGTGTGTGTGCGTGCGCGTGATTTGTGTATGTATGTCCGTGATTTGTGTGTGCGTGATTTGTGTGTGTGTGTCCGCGTGAGGTGTGTGTGCGTGTGCGTGATTTGTTTGTGTGTGTATGCGTGCGTGATTTGTGTGTGTGTGTGTGCGTGATTTGTGTGTGTGTGAGTGATTTATGTGTGTGTGTGTGATTTGTGTGTGTGTGCGTGATTTGTGTGTGTGTGTGATTTGTGTGTGTGCGGGATTTGTGTGTGTGTGTGTGATTCGTGTGTGCGTGATTTGTATGTCCGCGTGAGTTGTGTGTGCGTGTGCGGGATTTGTTTGTGTGTGTGTGCGTGCGTGATTTGTGTGTGTGTGTGTGTGTGTGTGTGTGTGTGTGTGTGTGTGTGTGTGCGTGATTTGTGTGTGTGTGAGTGATTTATGTGTGTGTGTGTGTGTGTGTGATTTGTGTGTGTGCGTGATTTGTGTGTGTGTGTGATTTGTGTGTGTGTGCGTGATTTGTGTGTGTTCAGTTATCGTTTATGTCGGTGTGCTTCCACTCATAACCGCAGCGGGAAAAAACTGAGTGACCTTGCATGAAATAAGGCGTCGATTGAAATACAGCATTTTTACTTGTTAGTTCGTTGTCAACAAGACATGGTAAAAACATGTTGTTTTTTGTTTTCTTTTTCTTTTCTTTTCTTTCTTTTTTTTTTTTTTTCAGTCGGGAACAGAATAGAATGTTTGAAAAGATGGATACATACAATAATATAAATAGAATTTCATCTCGGCGAAAAAATGAAAAACACTTGAACAACGCAGAGGGTGAACACAGTGTGAGTAGGAAGTAGTGTGTCTCTCTTATGAAGACAAACAACCCACTGACGAGTTTAGCACGAATGCTGAATATTTATATCAAACCTAACAGACTGAAGAAACAAGTCATTTCGGCTTATGGCTGACCGATGGGAATACCATGTTCAGTAAGCATGCACGTGTGGGTCGTGTAATGGATAACGGCTCCGGATTCTTAATCAGAGAGCCGAGTTCCAATTCTAGTTGGGTTCATTATATTAACTCTCGCGCAAATATCCTTGGGAAAGGTATGAATACACCTCGTCCCCCCACCAGCTCTAAAGTAATTAGTAAGATTTGTTTCACTAAACCATTACTATCTCGAAAAAATTCTTCCAATCTGCAAAGGGTTGATTAGCCGTAGAAAGCGAATCAATTAAACAAGTTATTTCGTTTCTTCGATGATTGGTGAAAGATGTTAATTATTTTCAACCGTTAGTAATGTGAGTATTTAACGTTTAGCAAAATAGGAATAGCGAAAGATGTCTTCCAGAAGCCAAGCAAAGTATTAAGATCCAGTGTGGAGTGAGTAGCCATGGTCAAATCTCTATCTATAAAAGGCAGGATCTGTGTCTGTGTGTGTGTGTGTGTGTGTGTGTGTGTGTGTGTGTAACGAATGCACGGCCGCAATTTTCGACGGATTTGCACCAAAATTTACATGCACATGATCCAAGATAGCAGGAAGCCAAAACCGACTTTGCATTTCCCAACTCCCATCGATAGTGGAAATAATCGATTTTTTCATGCTTCTACGGCAGTTTTCATGTAGTTTGCGGCCATTTTGTACTGGCCAGAGTGAGAGCCTATAGCTAGCTGCCACGAATAGGCAGGAAGATTCTATTGGCTAGCGTGAGAACCAACAGCTAACTGACACGAATGTTAACTAGCATGCTAGCATGTAAAAAAAATCGATAGCTGCATTCGTCACAAGTGGGAAAAATTTAAATCTGCATGACACTTTACTCCAATTGGCTCATTCGCTTGCTTAAACTCAACGTTGATTCTGATTCCGCAGAACTGGGTTGGGTGTGAAAAAGTATTTGTTGTTAACATTCTTTTTTCATTCGGTTTTCCAGTTACGAGTCCTTTTTAAAGCTGATCGTTTTGTGTTCATTTTGTTTAGTTCTTTTTTTCGTAACAGATTTAATGTTTAGTATAGAGCTTAGAAAAAATTTCGCAGTGTGATATAGGCAAGAAGTAAGGCATGTAGCAACATCAGCACGGCAAAGGGCACTCCTTTAAAGGCAAGGAAGGGCAAATATATTTTAAGTCAAGTGATAGCAATTGCTGTATGAGTCGTACGATTTTTGAATCAAGCACGGCAACACCGTGCCATGCTGCTAGTACAAAATAAATAACAGAATTGAAGTTTGCAATAAACAATAACAAGAAAAAAAAATAACAAGGCAAAAATTAATATAAAGCATACAAACAATATATGCAAGGCAAATTAACAGTAATAATGCAAAGCAACAGTAATATGGTAAAATGTTCACAAATTAAGAATTGGAGTTGACACACAAAAGCAAGTTCGGGCAAGCAGACGCAGCGTCCTGACTTCAAGACAAGACAAACCAGGACTAAGATGAAACGGAGAACAGGCCTATTTTATTGGCTAGGAAAAAATCCCAGCATGCATTTGTGTGCTTCTGCCTATAAAAAGGTGAGGATCAAGCGTTTTACTGTCGTTCCTAACAGAGATTGGAATCAACACGCAGGAAAAATATCGTTAGAAATAAAATAAAGTGTAGTGAACTGCTATGCGATATCCAAGCTTCTATATGGCAGTGAATGCGAAACAAACTCACTAGAGCTGAAGAAGAGACTTTAAAGGTGAATACCACGGACAGAACATGCGAAAAAGAAGGAAGTTTTAAGGAAATAAGAAGTTATACTTAGAATCAGAAAGAGATAATTAAAGTTTCTGTGTCTTTATAACAGATTACTGGAGATGTGGTCAGCTCCTCGTCCTGGCACCCAATTACAAATGGTCGATTTGCTGCACCAGATATAACTGGATGGATCGAGTAATTCAATAATATCAATCGACTGCGTCATACCTGGGAGCAAGTACCAACAAGTCCGTAGATTTCTTTGTCCCGCTTTGCTTGGACAAAAATTAAGCCTTTCCCGATTCCACTTGTTTGATGGCGATCGTCAGTAGCTAGACCCAAATTCTGTAGTTGTGTCCCAGGAGAAAAATCAGTGAAATCGATCTCTCGCAAAGCGTGATAATCCTTTTCTTCTTGTTACTGGTTACGGTCGAGTTGTTAGTGGTCGGCTAATAAGGAGGAAAGGTTATTTGATAAACTAACTAAACGCATCCTATAAACTTAGGTACCTCCACGAGATCGCTAAAAAAAGAGCATAGCATGATGAAAAAGACGCCAAACTTGACGAAAAGAAAATTTTATCGTCTAAATGTTTGTTATTCATTAAGAGGAAAGGTCAAAGTATTTTGGGGGTATTTTTTTTCCATTTTTAATCGTTCCTAGCACGTCCGAAATTTTCGTTAAAAATCTAGTTTTTTTTGAGTCAGCAAAATTGACCATTTTTTCCAAAAAAAAAACTGAAATCTGACTTTGAAATTTTTTAAAATATCAATTATCATTTTTTCAAAACTTATTTTAAGAAAATCGGAAATTATAATGTTTATTTAAAATATTTTGAACCAAACTTAACTTAGCTTTTGTGCCAAAAAGATGTAATTTGAAAATAAAACAAAGCAGGTCATAAACTTTCGCGTCTCTTGACATGTGATGAATGATATATTTACGAATTCCATGAGGCTAATTTGTTCTACGGAAGGATAAAAGTGAAATAATTTACATTTACGTGAACAAATTATTTACCCCGTTATTTTTAACGAAAACTTTCAGCGGTCTAATTTTTTTTTTTTTTTTGTACTTAGCTTTCACCTTTACGTTTATGATGCTTTATGGGAAATATATTGTAAAGAAATTAAAATAAAACTTAAGAGTGACATTAAATTTCATATTTCTTAAGAAAGGTATCTAATTAATTTATAGATTACCTTTCTTATGAAATTTTATCAGAATTGTACATAAAATACTATAATTTTATGTACATTTATTACATTCTACTGTTATTTGTATTTGCATTCATTTTATTATTAATTTTGATATTTCATTTATGGAAAAATGTCGTAACTGAGATTAATATAAAAATAAGATCATATAAATTTCATAAGATGATACTGATACTTGTAGGTACCCTTCTCAGTTGAAATTGAAAAATCAAATTAACTTCTCCACACGTGTTTCGCAAAAGTAAAGGCCTTAACAGCGGAGAACAATGCTTAACTCAAATAACGCAACTTAATTATATTCTGGTTGGTCTTCCGTATTTTATAATTACAGCTCGATTATAAGCACAAAATTACATTTCTTAATTACTGGGGATCTTCTGATTAGTCAAAATGATACAATTTACAACGCGCTAAAAAAAGATCTATCTCATAAGGACACTTATGAAAGCCTGTGCGGCTTTTAACTAATTTTATAATATTTTAACAACTTAAATGTAAAATCTATTATAATTAATGAAATAACAAATAATTGTATTAAAAATTCATTTTTCATCGAAAAATTTTTTTTGCTTTCAGAAAATATTGTCCATATTCATAAAAACAACTAAAAGCAAATAAAAGCATTTGAAATTAAATAATATCTTTGTTTTATTGAGTTTTGTATGTTACAATTCAGAGCTGATTTTCAGGTACTGGGTATCCAATTAAAAACAAAAAAAAACATGATTTGCATTCCTCAAAGCCCTGTGCTTTTAATTATTGTAATCACTAAAACCTATGCGATCGAATTTCTAGCGTTTTCATAAAATTAGTTATGGGGGGTAATAAATATTTTTAAAAAAATATTTCTACCATGACTTTCATAAAAAAAACATATTTATAATAATTTCGATCATCTGTGAATAGTTTCTGAAAGTTTCATTAACATCCGATAATTATTTCTATTTTTGCACGATTTTTCAAATTAATGTGTGTCATACCAAAAAAACGTGCTAAAAATTGTCTATGTTATTTACTAGTTCCGCTGATACAAATAGAAACAAGGTTTTTTTAATCAAAATTTAGAATTTTCTGAAAAGAAGGAAAATTTTTAAAATAATTAAAAAAAAACTTTGGTCTTTCCTCTAAATAATAACATAAGCATTTAGACAATAAAATTTTGTTTTCGGCAAGGTTGGCGTCTTTTTCATCAAGCTATGCTTTTTTTTTAGCGATTTCGTGGAGGTACCTATATAAACTCAACAGGATTTAATGTGAAGAGAAAAAAACAAATCTACACAATTTAACTTCTACGAAATAACATTTGAGGGTTTTCTTTGTACTCACAGTGTCTGTGTGTTCGGCGAAATGTGAGTGTGTTCGAACCTGGTCCGTTTCTTCCCCTCATGAAAAATGACTGTCAAGTGAAATGAGCACTGGCTTTATATAGGGAAATCTTTTCCGATAACAATGATTAATAACTTCACTTTACCTATCCAGGCCCCAGAAAATGACCATTCACAATGCCCATTGTTCACATTTCATTATCTTTATATTTCCTTAAATTATCCAGATGTCTCTCTTCACTGCCGAAAGGTTCCTCGCCAGAAATCCCAAATCCGATAATTAGAAAAATTGTAGACTATTTTCGCAGTAAAGGTGGCAACTGGTTTCTTTCTAAACCTCAGCCTCAAATTAATTTCGCCCTTAACAGTTTTCAAACTTTGTAAGTAACCCTTTTCAAACAATACATGTGATCACCCAGGTGGAATTCTTAAAAAAAGCTATCCAAGTGGCACCTATCAGCGCACCAATCCTGTTATGACTGAAAAGGCACTTTGCACTGATATCTGTACTTGAAAATACATTAATCTTACTTTACCAGCTATCAACATAACTTCTCATTTCCTTCTTCCAATTTCTGGTCCGGGGTTCGTACTCTCCTTAAGCCAGAGTTGAATTTTTCAAACCATCTTTTAATTTTCTGTTTATTTAAATGTTAACCCTCAAAGGCCGTTTTTACATTTATACTTATAAAACGTCGATTTCAGGGTCATTACCCTGTTACAACTTAATAAGGAAAGAAGACTTGGCGTACATAACACTCACAAGGCATATTGAATACAGAAGATGCAATAAAACACAAGCAACTTATTTAATAAATTTGTGTAAATGGATAGCAAAACAATCACAAAGAGGAACGATAGAGAATTAAAAGTTTTTTGGGCAACAAAAGATAAGAAGTTGTGGAGATACATGATCGCCCACCTCCCGAATAGATCCGACACATAAAAAGATAATATCATTTTAGTTATAATATTTTTTTTAATATAGTTTTCTTCTTTTCACTTCACATTTTTCCTTGTCAAATTGTTCTCAACCGACTAAGTCGGTACTTATACGTGATTAAAACTTTATGTCTCGATTAGATAATGATAATATGTTACATTTATGTGATAAGTGTATAAATTAGAAAAAAATGCTTCAATTTGTAAGCCAAAAATAAATTTAATCCGAAAAAAAATCCGTTTAGTCTTCCCTTGTATTTCAAATATACAGAGAATTGATGGCGCGCCATTGTATTCACTCAGTAGAATATAGAAACGAGGCTGGAAATAAATGGGTAAAACAAATAAGAGAAAACAGTGTTTTTATTTTTTTAAAATTTATTCATTTAATTTATAATTTAATTTATTTTTTTTTTATTTTGTAATATAGCTTTCTTCTTTTCTCCTAATATTTTACTTATCAAATTGTTATCAACCGAGTTACTATGCATGAATAATACTTTGATTATATCACGATTAGATAATGACAATATGTTACATTTATGTGATAAGTGTATGAATTAGAAAAAAATGCTTCAATTTGCAAGCTACAGACAAATCAAAATCGTTCCGAAAAAAATCCGTTTTGTCTTTCTTTGTATTTCAAATATACAGAGTTGATGGCGCGCCACTGTGTCCACTCAGCAGAATATAGAAACGAGGCTGGAAATAGATGAGTAGAACAAATAAGACAAAACGATGCTTTTATTTTTTTTTAAATAAAATAGAAATAAGAGAAGGAAAATGTAAAAAGAAAGCTACTTTCCTTTGTCATCCTGTATTCAACATTGCAAAATGATCCTGTTGCCAATGTTTCCACGTGTTTTGTTTTATTTGTTTTTTCTATTTCTGTTGCTATGATTTCATGAGTTGTTTTTTTAACCATGCAATGGAGGCGACATGGATTCTTTAACAGAAAAGCTATTCCTACACATAGCCAACCAGATGTCAAATATCTTGGCTTCTTATTTGTTTCATCGCTCATTTCATTCTATATATTCTCTCTCTATTCTCTCTCTCTATCTCTCTCTCTCTCTCTCTCTCTCTCTATCTGTCTATCTCGTTCTTCCTCTAGATACCAATATATAGATATACATCCAAAAGACACTGAAAAGTTCTCAACCCGACCAAGAAAGCCTTACGAAGCAATGTTTGGTCAGATTTTGGGAAGTGATATCTTCTACTGATTATATCTAGTAGATTAAAGCGTTGGTTTGTGAATTTTTTGACATAGTAATTGTGAGTTCAATCCCTGGGCCAGGTGGTGCAGAATTAGACACAGTGGAAAAAAAAGAAGATCAATGACTGAGTAGCGCTAAAAAGAAGACGTGATCTCCCTAGACGTAGGTAGCGGAATGAAAACACCAATCACGCGGATTAAATAAATGGTTCCGTTCGAAATTCCCTGAAGGTCCGCCAGTTCGAGAAACACCTGATAAAGACTTGATGGCACAACGACCGAAACGTCGTGATAATCACAACAAAAATGACAATGATTCACATATAATGCAAAGTTACTCGTCTCAGAAATTCGAACAGAAATGAATGAATGATATGAACATAATGACCAAAAACTGCGCAAAGCTTCTTTATTGCAGGAATTTGAACTTGAAACGAAAGCGGCAGAAGCGGACTAGAGAATATATATTTAGCGTTTGAGGAAGGTGCATTTATAAATATTATTTCTTAATATTGGATATTATTTCTCGTTACCAGAATAGGCATTCCAACATTTATTCCGACTATTGAACTCATTCTTTGTCATCGGTTTCATACAGAATCCAGAAGGCCATAGAATAGGTTCGTTGAATCATTCTGACCACAAAGATAATTTGAAAAACTCTTGAAATTTCCAAAAGTGTTTGAAGACGTTGCTTGGAACTGACTGTAACCGCTCGGTGTTGACCTCTGTTCCCACATCTATCTATCTATCTATCTATCTATCTATCTATCTATCTATCTATCTATCTATCTATCTATCTATCTATCTATCTATCTATCTATCTATCTATCTATCTATCTATCTATCTATCTAAGTCTACTATCTATCTATCTATCTATCTATCTATCTATCTATCTATCTATCTATCTATCTATCTATCTATCTCAGTCTTAACTCGGCACTTGAAGATTGCGTTGTGCATGAAGCTTCAAGTCGTGCTACCGATTAAAAAAATATGTATATTTATCAATATATAGTTTATAGCTCTGTTATATTATATCGAGCACTATTTTATTCATACCAACACTCAATGTGCGATATATATATATATATATATATATATATATATATATATATATATATATATATATATCGGTCAAAGATTTAGTGCTCGTCCTAGGTACGACGTTAAACTACATCCGCGTTCTGGGTAAGACGTTAAACTACGTCTAGCAGCAAGGCGTCTGATCAGGAGGTTTTGAGGAGCGTGGAACGACCTCTTAATTACTGGTGTTTCCAGATCCACCCTGACCCGGGGTGATGGCACCTCTTGTGGTCCCAGCTATGGGCAAATAGTTAACTATTACCAGCAATACTTTTCTGAAAAAATTATTACCAGCAATACAATTTTGAAGGAAATATATTACCAGAAACAGATTTTTCACAAAACAAAAATTTTACCAGCAATAAAAAATTTTGTCGGCATTAAATAACCCATTGAGATTGATATGTCGTTAAACAAAATAAACCAATCTAAACCAAAGAATATATATTCTATTCATACGAATCTATCCTTAAAATGTTATCGGCATTAATTAACCAATGGAGGTTGATATGCCGTTAAACAAAATAAACCAATCTAAACCAAAGAATACATATTCTATTCATACGAATCTATCCTAAAAATGTTGTCGGCATTAAATAAGCCATTGACGTTGATATTCCGTTAAACAAAATACGCCTAAACCAAACCTAAGTTTTAGTGCCACCCACTGGTTGTGTGTTTTTTTTTTAAATTAATTTACTAGCTGACTTCGGAGCAGAGACACATTCTCTTCTTGAAGGGATTTATTATATATTTTATTATTATTATTGTTGTAATAATAATAATAATGATAATAACAACAACAACAACAATAACAGCAACAGCAGCAGCAGCAGCAGAAGAAGAAGAAGAAGAATTAGTCCATTACTGCATAAAGTTTCCTTATAATTTTAACTCTTTTACCCTAATCTACCTCGCTGTTTAAGGGTAAACTTCGGTACGGAGGATTTAAAATGATGGGAATCCATGCACTATTGGGTTAAATAGATGCAGTAGCCTTTCTTAGGAGTTAATTAAAACAAAGAAGGTATGCTGCTTACTAATTATTAAATGCAGAGAGTGGCCTCTTAACTTTTGATCTATAGTGCATGTCTGTGTGCGCCAACATATATACTAGGTGTCCCCCCCCAAAATGTATGCACACTTTAAATAATTAGGAAGTCAGTATTTGTTGAAATGCAACTCATTTTCAAAATTTAATAAAATCTACAGACATTATTTTATCGTTTTATCAACGCCTGTTTTCAAACTGACGTCTGTTCTAGCCCAGGCACTACTGACAACGCGAAGCAAGGGAATCGCAAACATCACCAAACATTTCATTTGGTATTTTTGTGCATTCCTGTTCAATAGCTGCTCTCAATTCAGTGACTGTTGCAGGTTTCACGGCGTAGACTTTATCGTTTAAGTATCCCCATAAAAAAAAGTCTTGTGGTGTGAACGCGGAAGGTATTCTACGAACGAGGCCGGCGTGGGTCCGATTTTTTTTTTTTTTTGGTGGGGAGGGCCCGTTGTGGCCGCTGCCATCTTTTTTCATCATTGTTTTATGGCCAACTGCCATTTTTTAATTATTTTTAAACTGACGTTACATTGTTAGCTATCAACTAATAATATACATCGTGTATCTGCGTAGCTGGTGCAGTGCGTATTGCGCAGGAACCCCTGTCGAGTTTTTCTTTTTGTACATTTTATTTCTTTCTACCTACGTTATATTGTCAGACATTAATTATAATAATCAACATGGCCGGTACTTACCACCTCTCAACTGCGTGGTCGATGCCTATTGGGAAGGTGGGAAGAAGTCCACGGCTAGTAATTAAAATAAAATTTCTAGTCTTTTTTTATTTTATACATTTCTGGAAAGATGAAACCAAGAAAATGATCGCTTAAAAATAAAAATGTTTAAAGATCTCAACACAAGAAAAATTTTGCAGAAAACTGAAATACTGTTCTTAAAACAAATTTTTAAAACAATCCAGTTTGTGTTGTGTTGGAATCTTTGTAAATAAAACTTTTCGGCGGAGATGTGTCGGTTATAGAAATGTAAAAATTTGCGACTTAATCATTATTTTCGAGTAAAATTTAATCATGAAAATATTGGTGGCTATTACAAAAATAATAACAGTTTTAAAATAAAAAAAAGCCTATTCATTATAAAAGTAATTTATTAGTAAATATGTACCGAAATTTTTCATTTAAATTGAATAATTCCCTGCTTTTTGGTAATTTTAAAAAAGCCGCCCTTCCCCTCAATTTTTCTTCGAGTGATTGTAGCCCCCAGGTTGTGAAATTTTGAAACGACATGTTGTAGGGGAGGGGCGTATCATAGCTTTTTGGCCGGTGAGGCCCCGCAACCCTAGCACTGGCCCTGCTTGGCAAGATCTCATCAAGGAAGGATCTAACTCCAATCTTCGGTCTGGATCATCTTTATTAATACCATGGACTAATCTTGGAAAGTAATCATTTTGAATTATCTAACTCACGATTCGCTTGCCGCACAGATTTTCTTGAACTTTTTTATACATTTCCAGTACACTTTCTTGGTTTGTGGAGCTTGTCTATGTCCGTGGTCTTCTGGGACGCTTCTCGTGGATATTCTGAACAGTTCTATCGGCTTCAACGTCACCTCTAATTCGAGTGATGTTAAGTCGCATTGGTCGATCTTTTTGAAGCTCCTCAGCTAAACTGTCTTTGCACTTCAACTGTGTTTTCACACTTCCAGTAACATTTTAGAATGAATTTCCTTTGTTCAAAGCTTAGTTTATTCTGTAATCATTAATTCTAATGGGTTTAAACTGATAAGAAAAAGCATCAATTAAGCTATCAGCTGTTAAGGTGTGTATACATTTTGATGAGACCCTATATATATATATATATATATATATATATATATATATATATATATATATATATATATATTGAAAGTGCCTGAAAACAATACCACGGGTTAACCCAAGCCTTGTGAGTGAAACTGCGAAGACAGAACTCTTGTGGGCCGTCGATAGCTGTGCTAGCACGAAGCCAGAAGTCATCGTGGCCGAAGGTTTGAACGTGCTGGCCTTGTTCAAATTGTTGATCACGGTTGATAACACGCTCCCTCCAAGAAACTGTAACTAAGGTCTGCTCAGCATAGTTGCAGTATAAACCACAGGTAGGTTATGTGGGTGTTGAGAAAACACAAATGTGCCTGAGCGGGCGTCTGCTATAGGGATAGGCTAGCCGCCCTAATAGACGAGTAACCTCGAATACGAGTGGTCATCTATTATATATATATATATATGTGTGTGTGTGTGTGTGTGTGTGTGTGAGAGAGAGAGAGAGAGAGAGAGAGAGAATGAGTGGAGGAGAAAAGAGTGCATGGCCATCTCACTTCAAGTGATCGGCAGTGTTGTCGACGGTATAAAACTTAGACGAAGATGGTGCATCGATTGACGTAAATCACCTTGAGGAAGAGGAAGAATACTGAAATAAAAAAGAATCTTTTGTCGTCAAGAGCTGACATTCGACAATCGGTTCGGATTTGGATAATGTACAACTTTCTCCAGCCGAACTTAACGTTAGCCACTCAGACTCCTGACACTGTAATTCGGTCTTTTAATTCAATATCGAATTCGTTCTCGTCGATTTCCCAAGGTTTCTCTAGTTCGGCTATCCGAACCATAATATGGTGGGGATCCATAAAGGGCAGTTACTTCAATATCGACATCGATCTCTTAGATTTCTCAACGTTCCACTAGTCCGGCTATTCGGACCATAATAAGACGGAAATCAAGAAAATTCAGTTACTTCAATATCGACTTCGATCTCTTCGATTTCCCAACGTTCCACTAGTCCGGCTATTCGAACAATAATAAGATGGAAATAAATCTCTTCGATTTCTTAGCGTTCCACTAGTTCGGTTATTCAAACCATAATAAGATGGAGATCGAGAAAAATCATTTACTTCAATATCGACTTCGATCTCTTTGATTTCCCAACGTTCCACTAATTCGGCTCAAGCTTAAGCGCAGTACTAGACTGACGGCAAGGTCTCTTCAATTTGCAGTTGAAATGGCTCAATATAACCGTAAGTTCTATGCTAATAGTTTCTTTTCTTACACGTTTTGCTTATGGAACTCTCTTTTCCCGTTCTATGCTTTCCAGCCAACTTTGACTTCTTTTATTGGTCTCGCTCCTTAATATTGTTTCTCTTTTGTTTTATTCTTTCGCGCTCAGTAATCCCTTGTGTCTTAGTGGCTTTACTGCCTTGCATGGGGTGAAATGCCAGAAAAAAAGAAAAGATAACCTACATAGCAATGCACTTAATTTCCCTGTAGATTTAGAACTGTTTACACTCTTAGATATTATAATTTTGCCAGCAATTACATATTGCAATACGGCCTATTTACGATAGATATATTTGTTTTATTCATTGTTTTTGCATTCATTTTGTCTGTCTCGTCTTCGTTACTGACTTTTTGTAAACAATTTTTCGCCTCCTCATTCAGCACAAATATCCAGACAATTTTTCCCGGTGCTTCTATATTGATTGATTTGGTTTTCTTTTTTTTTGACTGTTTATCAACCTTTTTCATGTTATTTAAAAACAAATAATATTTTTGGCTGCTAAGAACTAATTTTGAAGATAGTAATGATTCTACTAAGTAACCAATAGCAGTTGGAAGGGAAATTATGAATTCATACCTTTCCCAAGGCTATTTGTGCGTAAGTGAATATAACGAACCCAACCAGAATTGGAACTCGGCTCTACGATTTCCAATTCCGAGCCGTTATCCATTACACCACGCGTGCATCCAAGTTTACAGCACCTGGTATTCACAAGCGGTAACCCATTTATGTACTGACCAGGCTCGACATTGCTTAACTTCGGTGATCGTACGAGAACCGGTGTTTCAACGTGATATGGCTGTAAGTAAACTTAATGAAACTTAAATCAGCTTGTATTCCCTAGTGGTCACCCATCTAGGTACTGGCCAGAATCGACGTTGCTTAATTTCGGTAATCGGAAACGAACCGGTGTTTAAACATGATATGGCCGTAAGCCATAACTTCCGCACATCCAAGCTTACAGCACCTAAGCGGCCATCCATTTAGGAAATGACTCAATCCTGTTTAACTTCTTTGATCGTCCAAGATCCGGTGTTTCAATCTGATATGGCTGTAATTTATACCATCCGCATATCCAAGCTTACAGCACCTGATATCCCCAAGCGGTCACACATCTAAGTACTGACCAAACTCGACGTTGCTTAACTTTTGTGATCGTACAAGACCCGCTATTTCAACGTGATATGGTCGTAAACCAGTACCAGTAATCACTTTCTTAATGAATACTCCGCTCAACACCCCGCCGATAACCAAACGGACAATATATATGATCTGTTAATGAATTCAATTTTATTATTTAAACCAATGACGCGTGGGTTAAACTTATAAAATTTGTGACTTTATTAGGTTGTTCGTTAAAGAATGTCCAGTTTTAAAAGAAGCCGTTTGTGTTCTAATAAATTATTATAAATGTTGCACAAAAATATATTACTCATTCCTAACGATAACCTTTCCTGGATATGACGATAAACTACATCCGCGTCCTGGGTAAGACGATAAACGACGTCCAACAGCAAGGCCTCTGATCAGGAGGCTTTGAGGTGTGTGGAACCACCTCTTAATTGCTGGTGTTCCCAGTTCTGCCCTGACCATGACCCGGGGTAGTAGCATCTGTTAGGGTCCCAGCTATGGATAAATAGTTAATCCCCAAACTAGGGTCAAAACACAATGAAAGTGTAAAAATAGGTTTTAATACCAGCAGTACATTTTTTTTAAATATTACCAGCAATACACAATTTACATTATACGGACTATTGTCCTCATCTTTGTCGCCATATTTATTACAACGTTTCGGCCGTTGTACGCTCCGGGCTTCTTCAGGTGGTTGGAATGTCGAACTGAACCCTTTATTTCGCTCACTGGAGTAGACTGTTCTAGTACCACGTGCGATGTCTAATGGATGTCAGTTATCAGTTATCCTTGAGGACATTTGGTACAGGGGATAAAGGCGTTAGTTAGATCGAGTGACAGGACCCAAAAAGTGTGAGTTCAATACCTGGTTAAGGCGGTGGGGAACTTAGAGAGGGAATTAAGCAGGAGATGACTGATAACTGACATCCATTAGAACTAGAACAGTCTAGCCCAGTGAGCGATATTAAGGGTTCAGTTCGACATTCCAACCACCTGAAGAAGGCCGGAGCGTATAACGGCTGAAACGTTGTAATAAATATGGCGACAAAGTTGAGGACAATAGTTAGAATAATTTAAATAGTGTATATAATACCTCATCTCAGAAATATAGAAAGATACCAGCAATACATTTTTGAAAAAAAAATATTACCAACAATATACGTTTGGAAAAAAATATTACCAGCAATAAAAATCTGGACGGCATTAAATAACCGATTGAGGCTGATAATCCGTAAAACAAAACAAACCAAACCAAACATAACGATAACGTAAAAAGTGTCCTCTTTAAATTAAGACATTATATACCTCTCATCTTGAACATGGAAAAAAGGAGAGATGCGTTTACCTTTTTTGCAAGCTGCTAAAATTAACAGGGCTTTGTGTGAAGGATTCAATTGCAATTGAATAGTATGGTTCTGGTTTCAGATGTTCTACGAGTTTTGATAATAAAGTTGGTAGAGGACGTCCATCTGCTATTGACAATCAACATCTGAAGAACAAAAGCCACGTCAAACTGTTGGAAAAACGTCTCTGATAATGGGTGTCAGCATTTCAACAATATCGAACCACCTCAAGAATATTGGCAAGGTGAAGAAACTCGATTAATGGGTTCCACGTGAACTCAGTGAAAGTTAAAGAGTTTGACGTTTTGAAGTTTGTCCAATGCGACATGTGAGAAATTCGAATCTTCTATTTCTTGATCAAATAGTGACCTGTGATGACAAATGGATCTTTTATAACAATCGTAAATGATCGGTTCAATGGCTAGATTATGATAAAGGAATCTAAAACTTTCCAAAATCGAAATTGCACCAACAGAATATTATGGTGACTGTCTGGTAGTTTGGTAGTGGCGTCATCCATTACTGCTTTCTGGAATTCAGCCATAGCATCACTGCCAAGGTCAGTGTATTGCCAGCAACAGTATATAATACATATTCAATTAAACAAAATGCGATCGGCACTAGTTAGTCGTTAAGGTCCAATTCTGCTTAATGACAATGCTCAGACACATGTTGACAATTCTCAAGTATCTTGACAATTTTTCAAGTATCTTGACAATTTTTCAAGCATCTTGAGAATTTTTCGAACATTTTGAGAATTTTTCGAACATCTTGACAATTTTCAAGCATCTTGACAATTTTTCATGCATCTTGACAAATTTGGAGCATCTTGGCAATTTTCAAGTATTTTACCATTTCAATCATCTTGACAATTTTTAAGTATTTTACCATTTCAAGCATCTTGACAATTTTTCGAACATCTTGATAATTTTCAAGCATTTTGACAATTTTCCAGGCATCTTGACAATTTTCAAGCATTTTACCAATTTTAAGCATCATGGCAATTTTCCAAGCTTTTAGACAATTTTTTAAGACAAAAGATATTCCGTTTCAAAGGAGATTCAATAACTGCATTGAAAGATTTCTTGGCGTCTGTTTTATCGTCAAGGTATACATAGAATTGAAACTCGGTGGCACAAATGTATAAATATCCAGGGATCCTATTTTGACTGGTTTAAACACTATTTACTTACATTGGTTTAGGTATAGAAATTTGATTCTAAATTGGACATTATTTTCGGAACAACCTAATATGATTGATCTGCTTTTTATCAATGAACACTGTCTTAAACTGGTGTTTTTTATTGGAACAAGTATCTTTTGCAACTTACTGACGCGTATTGAAATCCTTACAGCATTTAGTATTGTTAAATTTATCGCTAACATTTTTGTCGAGATTTAAAATCTCTACGTAAACCAATCGATGAAAATTGAATAAGCTGATTTGTTTGAAAATTATTTTGACAAAACCCTACTTCACAGTGTAATTATTTCTTTAATTTAATTTTATAGATGTTTATGGTAAATAATATTTTTTAAGAATTGTTTCTTTTTAACAACGAAGAATAAATTCTTAGGATTTCTTAATCTTGAGCATGCAACATACAATTGGTCATGTGTAAATATCTATGTTTTCAGCCAAAATTGCCCCCTTGCTTATTTTCACTTCTCTCGAAAATTTCGTTTTGGTCGGTCAATATATGGCTATTTTAGAGGTTATGGCGGACGAACTAACATAAGTCACATAATTTTATATATAGATATCGATGATGGGCATTTTTGGAAATTTAATATCATATATATATATATATATATATATATATATATATATATATATATATATATAGTAGAAATTGTTAATTTCTCGTCATTCAAGTTTTCGATGTCGACATTATTTCTCTCTTTCGCTGTAGCTGCATCTGTTGCCATGGAAAGCGTGGAAATTCATTCTCTTTCCTGGCTTATGCCACGCCAGGAAACCAATAAATCATTGTCTGCTGTCCCAGAGGAAAGACTTGGTCAAATATAAAATCTACATTAGCAAAGGTCTTGCGGTTCTGTGCCATAAATTCCCAACGATTCGTAAACACCTACTTCATCTGGATTTGCTTTAACTGTCACGAATTTTCTTCTTCCCGTCCCATCTCATTCCAAAACAGTTCCGTTCATCCCATTCGAGGCTGGATCAACAAGTTCCTGGCTTGATACGCAGTTTTTTTTTTCTTTAATTTAATCAGTATAACCTAATGCAAGACAGTAAAGCCACTAAAACACAGTGGAAGAATTAGGAACCGAAACATTAATAAAGAAGTGAAAAGAGTATTCAGTAGGAGAGTAGATAGCGATTGCATTTAAATTTTTGCTGAAACATGTCTGGAAAGCGTGGAGTCGGAAAGGAGTTCCACAAGCGATTAAAGAAACTGTTAGCATAGAACTTACGTTTACATCTCACCATCTCAGCTAAAAATGGATGAGATCTCTACTCCAGTCTAGTACTGCACTTAAAGTAAAAAAGTCTAGGTACCCTAGCGAAAAGCCGATCTGAACAATTATCATAGAAGTATTTACACAAAAGGCACAGAGAAGCAACCTTACGGCGGTAAGAAAATGACTGAAGCCGAGCCGCCAGATCAGGACCAATAATATATGCTGATTCTTTAGATTTTATCAAGAAGCTCAAGGTAATTAACAAAGACTCCAGATCATATGTGACAGGAATGTTCTGAGCATGGGCGAATGGTAAGCATAGATATCTAAGATTCCGGAGAGACGAATTGTCTCGCACGACACAAGGAACTGGCATTCTTAGCAGTTTACCTAGAAATGGATTCAATATAGTCTTTCCACCTCACGTCAGCTGAGAATGTTAACCCGAAAAGGCGCAACGTATCACTTTTCTGGAGGATAGCATCAGCCATACTGATGGAAGGCAGAGATGAGTCTCTCAGGTTATTAATGGAGAAGAAGTTAAAATTAACAAGCCATCTTTTGCCCCAATTAACAACAGATATATATATATATATATATATATATATATATATATATATATATATAATATATAATCGGTTGCCCCCATGCAA
Organism: Acanthosepion pharaonis; assembly: GCA_903632075.3. Taxonomy (NCBI): domain Eukaryota; kingdom Metazoa; phylum Mollusca; class Cephalopoda; order Sepiida; family Sepiidae; genus Acanthosepion; species Acanthosepion pharaonis. The sequence goes on along the minus strand of CAHIKZ030000382.1, from coordinate 1,096,938 downwards.
GGGCAGAAAAACCTCTGAGACATAAGGAGTCTCTGGGTGTGGTCGAAACATTAATAATGAGCGAGAAGAGAAGCCGATAGGACAGTAGATAGCGATTGACATTGCATTTATATATTTGCAGATTAAGGTTGGCTGGAAAGCTTGGAGCCAGAAGGGAGTTCTACAAGCGAAATGCGCGAGAAAAGAAACTGTTAGCGTAGAATTTTCGGCTACATCTAGCCAGTTCATCTGTAAATTGATAAGATCTCAATGCTAGTCTAGGACTGCGCTTAAATTCAATAAGTTTAGGTACCCTAGCGAGGAGCTTATCCGAACAATTACCATGAAAAGAGACAGAAGCAACCTTACGTCGGTGAGAAAGTGACTGAATCCGAGCCACCAGATCAGGACTAATAATAATGCTGAATCATCTTTGTATTTTATCAAGGTGCTTAAGGTAAATAGGAAGGCACCGGACAATATGTGGCAGCAATATTCTAGGCATGGACGAATGGTAGACCTATATATATGTAAGATATATCCCGGAAAGAAAAATTGTCAGGAAATTTTTATCTGAATATTTCACTTTACAATATTCGAGCTTTATGATTAATATTCCCGTTTAATTAAGGGCACTGCTAAAGAAGGGAATTAGAACGAAAACAGATATTTGTTATGTAAAATAAGTTTTTTCGCTACACAGTTCTAACCAGGTTTCAAAAATGGAAGCTAAAAGCATCGTTTTTAATTTTGTAATTAAATTAAAGACATTATTCGCTTGAGGATGAAATGGAACTAGTGTCTTTAATTTAATTACAAAATTAAATTCGAGGTTTTTAGCTTCCATTTTTGAAACATGGTTAGAACTGTGTAGCGAAAAATCCATATTTTAAATCAATTAATTTATAATATATATATATATATATATATATATGAATTCTTATATGTTTTAGGAATTTAATTTAAACATGAACCATTTAGAAAACAATATGTTTAATAATTTCAACAAGCCCTCAATATATGTAAGATATATTGATGACATTTTCATATTAACGGAAAACATAGATGAATTAAAAAACCTTTAAAGAATCACTTGGCAGTAACTCAGTTCTACAATTCATTTATGAACTCAACATTAAAAATAGAATCCTTTTCCAGAAAGCTCTATTAATATAATTCTCAGTAATATTTAATCACCTCAAATATCTACCCTACGTTGGAGGAATGTTGATTATGAATTCTTATGTCCTTTGGGAATCTAATTTCTACATCGACCATGTAGGAAAGAAGGTCTTTAATATTTTCAACAATATGAATTTAAGCGAAATACTAGATTGGTATCAAGGTCTGATCATTTTACACTTGAAATGCCAAGATATTACCGTAATAACAGTTTCTATGCTTTCCAGATCTTAAAAAATTTAAATGCAATGTTAATCGTTATCTAATGTCTTCTTCTTTTAACGCTCTCTCTCTTTAATAGCGTTTTTTTCTCATATTCTCTCATAGTAATTCCTTGCGTCTTACCGGCTTTATTGACTTACTTGAGGTGAAATGAATTATTTCGACGACATTTTTACACACAGACACACACATACACACACATATACATATATAGTCGACTCTCCCGTCGAATACGACGTATGAGGGTCAAGCAGATCAGTTCCAAGGAAACTGACAGCCCGACAACAGCAAATGAGATTTGATTATAGTGGTGAAGGTTTCGTGCAGGACCATCCACACTTTTTGAAGGGCCGAATACAGAGACCTGGTGCACTATATGCCACAAGGTCCCCAAAAGACTATCCACAGGTTCTGATTTCAGAGTTGTTCTTCTCCTAGACCAGCTGCCATCCAAGGCTATAGAACCCAGTCTGTCCTGGTAATTACCCATAGCTGGAGGGAAATGAAGAGGATTCATATCTTTCCCAAGGGTTTTAGAACGTAAGTGAACGTAATGGATTCGACTGGAATTCGAAACCGGGTCTCCGATTCCTAAATCAAGCCTCTAACCATTACCCAACATGCCTCCTCTGCACACACACACACACACACACACACACACACATATATATATATATATATATATATATATATATATATATATATATATATATATATATATATATATATATATATATATATATATATATATATATATGTGTGTGTGTGTGTATGCATGTATATGTCTATGTGCATGCGTTCGTGTGTGTGTGTTTATGAGTTTCTGTTCGTGTGTGTGTGTGTGTGTGTGTGTGTGTGTCTGTTTGTGCGTGTGTGTGTGTGTGTGTGTGTGTGTGTGCAAATTCATTTCGGTGAAGTGCGAAAATCTCGCTGCAATATAATTTAAACAAGAATATTTATTCTCTTTCAAGGGTATATATGGTCAGATAATTCTGTTCAAATTTAGAAGTTGGCCGATCAGATTAGCAAATTTGGTCAAAAATTTCAGTCTTAGTATTCGTGCAAACGATAATTTTTTTTTTTTTGGTTTAACATGAACAGACGTCTTATCACTTAAAGAGAAATTATCGATTGTATTTTCTTAATTTCCCCAAAGACTATTGATTCACCTTGGTCTTATGCTTTGAAAGGAAAGATTTTCTCACCAAATTTTAGATTAGTTCCTCGGGAGCTATTTACAGTTTTGCAAAGACCCGTCCACTTAGACAAAAGTCAGTGAAAAAAAAAAACGAATAAAAGGTATTCGACACTACAAACTCAAAGCTTATTGAGGCCAACCTGCCTGGTAGAAGTCATATTTTCAATATCGTCAAAAGCGAGGCGTCCTTAACAAAATATCTGTATATAGTAAAACCTCGATTTAATACCATTGGATTTAAGGAACGTCAGATTTAAGGACCCACGCGTTGATAACATGACATTCATTATTTTCGGCTAGTGCATCTATTTTCAACTAAATTGTGGAAAAAAATCAGCCAGATTTGACCGTAAACAGTTAATTTAGCAATCCTATGGGAGGTACGGTGGAGTAATGGATAGCGGCCCGGATTGAGGAGGTCGAATTCCAATCGAATCCATTATATTCATTTACATGATAATACCCTTGGGAAAGATATGAATCCTGCTCTTCTCCCTCCTAGTTATAGGTAAATAGCAGGACAGACTGGGTTTTATAACTTCGGACGGCAACCGATATAGGAGAAGGAAAAACTGAATTCAAAAACCATCCTGGAGAGGGTTGGGCTTCTTGCCCAAGAAACACCACTATTACTGTGCCGGCAGTACACATGGTGCGCCTACGACCCTACGGGTCACCGGATAAAAAAAATCTATCATTTGTCGGATTTTATCTATCATTCACTGAACTCACAAAAGTTTTTATTTTTATTTTCAGAAGATCACAGAATGAATCTGATACAGATTGTTTCATCTTTGTTTCTCTATGGACTTAAGTAAATTAAAAATTGAGAAATACTTTGGATAACTAAATATTGGTAGTAACAAATAAAAGCGTCCCAGTCCCAGTGATGACAATGCTGGTAGCATAGTACCCGTAAAAACTGATAGGAAAACTTACATATGAAGCTTACAACATTTATACTGTTTTAGATAACATTTCTGTGATGAATGATTTAAATACATGGATCTGCTGAATGGACTTCTTCACAAAATGGGATATGTATCGGATTTAAGGATTAAACTCTACCCCCATGTCGTTCGTTAAATTGTTGTTCTAATGTATACATAAATTTCAAGGACGAATTGTGCCGAGGATTTTTCGAATATTTAATAAAGCGTAAGAATTTGACTTTCAACCAAACAGATCTCGTTATTGTTAGCTCAGTGTTTATTTTTCGTTATCTTCTCGTAAAATGAATCAGGCCAGATGTTCTCGAATCGGGTACAGGAGATAATTTCAAGGGGTAGGATATCAAGTCTCCCATCCGTTTTGTGTTCCTTTTTTTATAAAGGATAGTAGTTGTAGTATCGTTTCAGGACCATTCTGGTTCTTGCAGTCGTCTGTCTTCGCGCCTTTTTGGTCTTATATCAAAAGTTAAGCAGAAGCGACCGATCACTATCAGAATTCCACTGCGTTCAAATTACCGTCACTGAGTTCGGGTCGTCAGACTTCTAACCAGTAGTTTGCCATTTCTGGCCAGTCTGTGCATTCTGTAACGCACATCCAAGCCCGAAAGATCATTGTATTTGATCTTATAATACGGAACATCGGTCGTGTAACACAAATTACGACACAAAGGTGTAAACGTTTTGAAAATGCATGGGAACAACAAAGGTCGCTCAGCAAAGGTCTGCTCAGCAAAGTTGCAGCATATGCCACAGGGTGGTTTGTAAGTGTTGAAGAAACACAGATGGGTTAGAATGAAGACCTGCAACAGACATTAGTTTGGCATCCTACAAGATAGGTGCACTCTGAAACGATCAGACAGCGTTTGTATATATATATATATATATATATATATATATATATATATAT
>CAHIKZ030000382.1:1067500-1087500 GCA_903632075.3 Acanthosepion pharaonis | reverse complement strand
TAAATGTCAAAACCAATTTGACGGTAATGCTTTTAAAAATTTATTTATTCATGAGTAGATATTATCTTTTTTTACTTTTGTCAATAAAATGAATGCTTAAGTAATCACAAGACGACAGTAGTAAGGATGGAATTCGTTCAAATTATGAACTGAATTGCGAGTCCTGTTTACTAAACTACATTCATTCCACGTCATAGTAACATAGTTTATGAATGAACGTCTTACTTAAACATCTTTGGATATAGTTGGGGAGGATAAAATTATTCATTTGTTGCTATATTAATTTAGAAAACTAACACCTTCTGGAGTGACTGATTGATTCGTTTTCTACAGCTTATTAACCCTTTACATGTTATTTAAAGCCCGAAAATATTTTTAGACAGAAAAAAAATTGGGGGGGGGATAATTTTATAGCTGGAGGTAGAAGATGTGGATCTATACCTTGCCCAAGGGTATTTACGCGTAAGTGAATATAACGAACCGAAGGGCAATAGGATCTCGGCTTTCCAATTTACAATTCCGAGCCATTATCTATTACACCACCTGGACATCCAGGCTCATAACACCTGACATTACCCAAGCTGTCACCCACCTAGGTACTGGCCTGGCTCGATGTTGCTTAAATTCGGTGTTCGTTCGAGAACCAGTATTTGAACATAATATGGCTGTAAGCCAACACGCCTGGAATATAAATGTGAATTATATACAATATTTCATTAACGTGCAACGCCAATGATAATATAAAGAATTGGAGAACTGATCAGTCCATTTTACCGTTCCAGTAAGTATCTGACTCCTCACCTGCTCCGTCCTGGGTAAGACGATAAACTACATCCGCGTCCCGGGTAATAAGATAAACTACGTCCAACAGCAAGGCCTCTGATTAGGAGGCGCGGAGGAGCGTAGAACCACATCTTAATTGCCAGGTCCATCCTTACCTGGTGTTGTTGGTCCAAGATATGGGTCATTAGTCAACTCCCAAACTGGGGTCAAAACACCCTGAAAGTGTAAAAAATAGGTTTTAATACCAGAAATACCTTGTTAAAAAAATTATTACCAGCTATACCTTTTTGAAAAAAAATATTTTTTAAGAAAAAATATTACCAGAAATAGATTTTTGAAGGAAAAAAATTACTAGCAATACATTTGATAATAAAAAAAAAATGGCAGCAATAAAAAATTTTGTCGGCATTAAATAACCCATATGTCGTAAGACAAACCAAACCAAACCAAACCGAGCCTGTTATATTCAATCTATACAAGAACCAAATCAGACCGAAAATGGAGTATTGCTGCCATATCTGGACTGGAGGTGCCCAATCCTCACTTTCCAGCTTGTATCACTTTAAAAAGTACCTGACTTCTTATGCCCTGCTCTTTCTTTACAAGAGTCAGATCAGACCAAAAATGGTGTATTGCTGCCATATCTGGACTGGAGGTGCCCAATCCTCACTTTCCAGTTTGTATCACTTTAAAAAGTACCTGACTTCTTATGCCCTGCTCTTTCTTTACAAGAGTCAGATCAGACCAAAAATGGAGTATTGCTGCCATATCTGGACTGGCGCTGTATTGTATATAAATACTACATTTATGAAAATTGAGATCTACTAGAATTGGGGGCCTCATATCATAGATTCGGTGGGGAGGGGACGTGAGCCTTGAACTGGTTTTGCCAAACACTAAAGCTTATCAGAACAACTACCATGAAAAATACTTATAGAAGAGACAGAAGGAAGTATTTAAAGTATTTAATAAAGTTTTTTTTTAAATTTAATTTATTTATTTTTCTTTTTAGTTGCTTAAGACCAAGTAGTGGAGTTGCTTCAGATTTAGACAAATTTGAGTACAGGTGTTTATTAATGAATAAATATTTTTTTTAAATCGTATAATCTATAACGGCAGAAACACAACCATTGCAAAAATAATGTCGAGGCTTATAAATATAATAAATACGAAAGCAAATTTTATCTCGAGAATGTTGACAAAATAGACACAATCTTTGCAAATTTAGAAAAAACACGAAGAAAATGCATCGACGGTAAAATATTTTTTCCCTTAGGGTCGATAACTTTACGCTAAAATTTTATCAAAATGACAACTTTTTCTTCTTAACGTCGAGAAATGGGCAGGGAGACGCTGGAAGAAAATGGGAAAATTAATAGTTAAGAGATTTTTGAAAAAAAACGAAGAAAACAGTCGCTTAATTGATCACAAAATAACATCAGATCGGTTTGTTTTGTTGTTCTTTCAAGTGATTTCTTTTATTTCTTCATTTACAAAATGTACGTGTCGACAGAGACTTGCAGAAGTAGGTTAATGCTTTTGCAGCATTTTTTTCTTAATTCGTTTTAAAACTTTTCTTTTACAGTATCTACAATAAATCATAGTTTCTTCTGTCGGAATAGTCATGTAGAGTAAACAAATTCAAAATTTTTCTCAGGCTAAATTATCATTTATTGAACTAAGGCAAATCAAGAGTAAGGTCACATTTGCGCATCGGTTTAATATAACTAACACGATGATTAAATAGGCATAGATAGGTTCGCCTATTGTCTGATTCACTCTCGTTCTCGGTCTTTTAAAAAGGACTAGACGCTTATCTCAATTTTTCCTGTTTAGAATTTGGTTTCTGGTCCCTTCTAAAGTCTGCTTCAACTCTATACTTAACGTCTCCACCTGAACTTTGAAATTTTATTTACCATTTTTTTCCTCAATAGGAGTAAATAGGTTCGCCTATCGTTCGGTTCACTCTCCTCCTCAGTTTTCTGAACTGGGGCTGAGGTTTATCCCTTGTTTCCTGTTTAGAATTGGGTTTTCGGTTCCTTCTAAAGTCTTTTCATTCTCTTTCACTTCCAGTATCCCCCCTTGCATCTTAGTGGCGTTATCTCCTTTTTTGATGGTGAACATATTTAAAAAATACATAAGATAAACAAAATGTTCTTACGGATAAAGATGGGGTTTTAAGGAAAATTGAAACCAAATGGACATTTACACTTAAAATCGGAAAGAGACAATTCAAATTTATAGGACGCATAACGAGGAAAGGGGGCTTGGAAAATTTAACTCACAGGACATATTGAAGACAAGAAGGTTAGATAGAAACAGCGAATAACATCTCTAACGAGCCTATATCAATGGATGACAGAAGATGGACTGTGAGCGATAGTAAGGGAACAAAAACTGCTTATAGTTAAAAAAGATAGGAAGCTATGGAGAGCCATGACCACCCACGTGCGAAGAAAAAGAACATTGTGTCCTTGTGCCAGACTAATCTGAGCTTAGTACATATTTGATTTCTTTTTACTAAATCAGTCATGTATTTCCCACTAGTTCCAAAACCAGGATTCTGATTTTCTTTGTAGACAAAGCTGGCGCAACACATTCTTCTCTATACAATTAACGTTTTATACTTAGTTAAATTTGATAATTATCGCTAACGTTTTAAATTCCTTATTTCATAAACCTCAGTTGTTTCTAATATTTCAATTCTTATGCATCTGGAAGGGGACACCCGTATTTGAAATAGACGCCCCGGTATTTTTATTTTGTTTTAAACGGAGTATATTACGTCTATGCACACTTGAGAAGACTTGATAAAAAATTACTCAAGTGCACCGGCCGATAGAGGTAATTCCCAGCGTTTAAAATAAAATTAAAAAAAAAAACCTGGCTTCTATTTCAAACACGGATATCCACTAAAAACAAAAACGTTTGGAGTAATAAATGTCGAATTAAAAATAAGTCTATCAATTCTTTAGAAATCTTTAAGCGCAAAAATCTGACACAGAGTAGCGACACATAATCGACTGTTAAAGTTTTCATTCTATTTTTAAGTATTTCACCATCTTGCAATGTGTCGGCACTTCTAAGCCATCTATCGGCCTATGACTCGAATTGATTCCAGGTGGAAAAATACCCAACCTTTTTCTCCCCTCCCCCCAATTACCCTTGACTTGTACGGACAGACCCACTTGTTTCCGGCTAAATAAATAAATAAGTCGAGTATAAAACGGAGGAAAAAAAAAACTGCTATGTCCTTCCCCAATGACAAACAGTATGGAAACTGTCTAGCGCTAGACAAAGAAGGATGGGAGTGTAAACAAGTTATAGTGATGATAGTCTTTTAAATAGCAGGATAACGACACTGATGTTTACTGAAACGCAAGCTCCAAACGAAGAATTGGAAAAATCTAGAAATATAACCATTTTAATGGTGAGTGTAACAGTTTCTATACAGGAAACTTTCGTTTTTCACTTACCGAACAATTAGCGTTACTGTCAGTTTAAATTTATAAAACTACCCAAGCGCTACTCAAGGTAGACGCTTACTAGATGAGGATGTTATAAGGGCGTACAAGGAGATGAAGGATTGCATATTATAAGGATATATAGGATAGGCAGCGATTGACGCTCAACTTGAAGAGGTTAAGATTGTAAGGATCAACGAAACATCCTCATTGCAACAGTTCTGAAGAAGAAGATGTCTGAGTGGAACTTTCTCCTCACCAGTGGAATATGAAAGGATGATTCGACCTTATGTACCTGGAATGACGTGACCTCGCTGTGAAGGCCTGAACTGGTGGAAACAAAGAAAGTAGCAAATATGTTTTCCGATTCCATTAAGAGTTACCGCTAAAGTATTAATGGAGATTTCCTTGCTAAACTTTTGTTCAAGTTAGAGTGGAAAGTTAACATTTTTGAATACATTTTTATTTTCCCCTTCTAGCTATAAGGGGTATCCGTTTTAGTTGTTGTTGCTGTAGGAAGTGTTCGATGATACGGTTATCGCTATTTGCTAAAGCTCTTTGTGATCATGTAGCGCCAGACTGTAGAATTTGATGAAGTTTTGTCTTCTTTAAGACATAAAGGATTCATTCTTTTGAAGCTGTATAGGACTACCAATATGGATTGAACACATTTATGCAGTGTTCGTTCAAGACATAGTCAGTCGTGGATCTCCACAAATTTCTATCATTTGTTGACTGCCAGACGTCCATTATAAAATCAGACTTCAAAGGTCAAGTTTATAAGAGCCAATTTAGGCAAATAAGAAAATGTTATGAATTGATTTATAGCTTCAACTGTAGTCTTAAAATTGCTTTCAGAATTAAAAGTACCAATGCGAAATTTGTAAAATGCATCCTGGTGATCAACGACCAAATAACACAAAATGTCCAAGAATGAATGGCGGAACACAGCATTATTTAGACAAATGGTTCTCAACTTGGGTCCATATGGATCCTGGAGGGTCCATGTAACATTACTGGAGGTCCACACAAAAAAAAAAATATAGTTTTTTCGTGGTTAGCAATCAATGTGTTAAGTAACTTTTGTTTCTTTATTACAGAACCGGTGTGTACTACCCCCGACGGGGGTCCCAAGCAGGATTGGGGCCCCGGGTAGTGCTTATTAACTTTTTTCCTATCTACATTTATATATGTTTCAAATTAAACTAAGCACAACTAACAGAGGAGAAATCTTCTCGTCATTCTGTGGTAATTTTTTTTTTTGTGTGTGTGTGTGTGTGTGTGTGTGTGTGTGTTCGTGTGTTTGTGTGTGTGTGCGTGTGTTTGTGTGTGTGTGTTCAAATCTATGAATTTGTTTTGCCCATGCCAAGTCTTCAGAAAACACTATATAAAATTTACTATTTTTCATCAATAATGTTGAAGATGTTAATTCTTTTTTTTTTAAATTCAAAGACAAAATTTATTAAGAATTACGAAAGATAGGAAATTTTGGAGAGCCATGGTCGCGTACGTCCTGAAAAAAAAAACACGACGTATGGAAGAAGAAAAAAAGCACAGTTTTAAACTTGGTATTTGACTTTGTAAAAAAAAAAAGATTCTTTCTTATATTTTGCGATTTGACCAGTCAATCTAAGCAGCGCCAATCCCTAAATTGGTTTAAATTTATAACAATTAAACTGACATAATCTTATAGACTAAACCTATTTACTAAGTCCAGTACAAAGCTATGATGGCGTGTAATGCATAATTGTGTTGCACCAAGCTTCGAAGTAGGGAAGAACCAGCTTGTTTTTTTGTTTTAAGAGAAAAAATAGCTTTTCTGGTTTTCTTCATGAAACTGGCAACATTGGTTAACAATCTAGATTTGCAGACGTTAGTAGTGTAACTCGTTACACCCTTGATCTGGACTAAGCCAAGCCAAGCTAAGTAAATAATGAGATTAAGACAGGAGATAAGTGTCGACCTCAGAAGAGATAATTGTAAAAATCTTTAATCGGAGCATTTCAAACGATTGAAAGAAAGAATGAAAGAAAAAAAGAATGAAAAATAAATAAAGAAACATGAAAAACAAAAAGAAAGAGGAACAAAAGAAAGAAAAGAAAGAAAAAGAATAAAGAAACAAAAAAGAAATTGAAAAGTAAAAGAAAGAAGGTATAAAGAAAGAAAGAAGAAAATAGAACGAACGAGAAGAGACAGAGAAACGTTGTTTGAAAGAGGAAGAAAAGAATGAGAAGAAAGAAAAAGAGAAAAGAAAGACAAAAGAATAAAGAAAAAAGAAAGACTAAAGAAAGGAAGACGATAAAAGGAAGAAAAAAGAACGAAAGAAGGAGGGAGATAGACAGATTTTGTTTGATATGCAGGGTACTGTTAAGAGTTTTAATAAATTGTGATCGATTTAAACAGTTATCTTTTCTTTAAACTAAATATTTTAACAGGCTGGGGTTTTTCCTAATGTCCTCGATTGCGTTCCTGATCGACTTGCTAGGGTCTTATCCTGGTGACACGGCACTATATATAAACGGTTGCTGGTGTATGTATGGTCACAGCATTCAGTTACATGTTGGTTTGTTGCATCAGATATAAGCAGGTGAATCGGGTAATTCACCAGTATCAGACGACTCTGTCCAGCTTCATTTGAACAGAGATTAAGCCTTTCCCTTTTCTACCTTGGCGATCGTTAGTAGTCGAACCTAAATTCTGTCGTTGTATCCTTGTAGAAAATCGATAAGATCGATCTCCCGCAGAGCGTGGTAACCCTTTGCTTCTGGTTGCTGGTTACGGTCGAGTGCTGATGATCGGTTTCAGTGGGCGGGGAAGTTCTTTGAGAAACGAATCAAACGCGATCTGTAGACCAAATAAAATTTAATGCGAAAAAAAAAAAAAGTCTACACAATTTAACTTTTACTCTGTATACACTGTGTCAGTGTGTTCACTAAAAAGCGAGTGTTTTCGAACTTGGTTCGTTTCTTCCCCTCACGAAAAATTACTGTCAAGCGAATGCGCGCTGGCTTTATATAGGGATATCTTTTCCGATAACAATGATTTCCCTTTACCTAGCCAGGCCCCAGAAAATGACAATTTTCAATGACTATTATTCACATTTACTTATCTCCATATTCCCTTAAATAAACCAGCTGTCTTTCTTAATGTTGAAGGATTATTTACCAGAATTTCAATATAATGATAATTAGAAAAATTGCAGACGATTTTCGGAGAAAAGAGGAAAACTGGTTTCTTTCTAGTCCTCAACTTCAAATTAATTTCGCCCTTACCATTTCTCGGACCTGTGACCACCCAGGTGGATTTCATTAAAAAAAAAAAGAAGACATATCCAAGTGCCACCTATCATCACACCAATCTCGTTAAAGCTTAAAACGTACTTCATATTGATATCTGTACTTGAAAATACATTTATCTTACTTTTTCAGCTATCAACAAAACTTCTCATTTCCTTCTTCCAATTTCCGGTCCAGGGTTCGTACCTTCCTGAAGCCAGAATTGAAGTTGCCAAATTATCTTTTAATTTTCTATTTATCCCTGAAATTACCATTTTTACATTTCAAACTTATAAAATTTCAATTTCAGGGTCGTTACACTATTACAGATTTTTAATTTTGGGGATGAAGAGTTATCCTTATTTATCGTCAGAGTCCATCTTGGACATTTACAAATCTACTATTCGTTCACGCATTGAATACTGTTGCCATATCTGGTCAGGTTCTCCTGTTATTCATCTCGAGGTTCTTGACAAAATCCAAAGAAGGGTATGCAATGTAATTGATCCTGACTTGGTATCTTAACTTCAGTTACTTTCTCACCGACGTGACGTGGCCTCCATCTGTCTTTTTCTACAAATATTTTCATGGTTACCTCTCTGACGAGCTTTTCCCCCCTGTTGCCTGAACGTGAGTTTAAGCGAGATCGGTATCTAGGTCCCACCTTTTTGATGCTGAAATAGTTAAATGTAACCACCAGCAGTTTCTTTTCTAACACTTCCTGACAATGGAACTCCCTTCCTTTTCCTTGCTTCCCTGATAACTACAATCTTTAAAAATTTAAATGCAACGTAAATCGCCATCTTATTGAACCCCGTTAAGTTATTACCCTTTTCTCGCTCCACCCCACCATACTCAGTCTTTTCTCTCAGCTTCACTCTCTGTAACCCCCTGCGTACTAGTGGTATTCCCGCCTTGCTTGGGGTGAAATGATTAAAAAAACAAACACTATTTACATGCGGACTATTGTCATATTTGTTGTTATTACAACGTTTCAGCTGTTGTGCCCTACACTCCTCAAGTGTATATCAAACCGAGTAACCTACAGGGATTTCCGAACTGAACTCTTTATTTAGTCTCCGGGGGTAAACCGTTCTAACTCCACTGCCCGTGTCTAGGGATATCTCTATGTCTAGTTCTTATTTTTAGTACTTCTCAGTTATTGCTCGCCCCGTTTCCACTGAAGAAAAGCAAGAACTTAGCGTTACTTAAAATAAGAACTAGACGAGATATCGCGAGACATGAGCAGTGGAACGAGAACGGGTTCAGTTCAGAATTCCCTGTAGGTTACGTGGAGTGACATATACACGATAAAAGTCGGATAACAACAACAAAGATAAGGACAATAGTTCGAATTTAATTAGTGTAAATAATAAATAACTCATTACTCAAAAATCTGGGCTTTATCACCTATAAAGAGAAAATACACGACCACTTCAGCCGTAACGCAGGCCTGTCACAAACGTTATCTTCTGGGTTAATGTTTGACATTTTTTAGACAGACTCACACGATTAGAAAGGATATTGCATTTCTAGAAATGGTACCATTACCGAAAATCTAAATATAACTATTTTGATAGTTGATTTTCTACCCAAAAAGATGGCAGAAACGCTTCTTCTTTATGTACCGTGTCCGCTCAGGACGCTGGCGATCATGGCCCTCTACAGCCTCCTGTCTTTTGTAGCTCTTAATAAGTTTATTATTTCTCTTATTTCTGTTAAATCTTGTTCCACCATCCATTCACTTGTTTTCTTCTGTCGCTCTTGCTTTCAGTCTATCCTGGGAGCATCAAATTTCCCAAGCCGTCTTTCCTCGTTATATACCCTAAAAATTTTAAATGTCTTCCAAATGTTAAGTATACATTTCCTTTTTGTTCTCATTTTTTCAAACCCTTCATCGTTGGTCACATGTTCGGTTCATGGTATCCCCCAGCATGCTTCTGTAGAATCACATTTCTGTTGCTTTAAGTCTCTTCGTCATCTCTGAGATTGTCCAGCATTCACTGCCATATAGGGAGATAGCTATCACGTAACAGTTCAGTACTATTTTCTTTGTTTCTAACGATATTATTTGTCTCTTAATACTCTGCTTTTGAAAACAATCTTTGGCTATCTTAATTGATGATCGGATTTAAGTGTCGCACTTCCCCCTGTTAAACCACTTCTCAGATATTTAAATTTTTGCTTTTGTTTGAATTTTGGTATGTCCGATTTGTAATTTGCATTTTGGCTTCATCCTTTTGCTAACAACTATACATTCTGTCTTCTTGCAGCTGATCTTTTATCCTTTCTTCTCTCTTTCCTTCACTAACTTCTTAAAGAGTTTTTGTAGCTTTCTTTCTGTGTCATCTGCATAGCTTATATTGTTAAGATTGTGCCCGCCATTAATAAATCCTGGTAGGACTTCAAGTTCTCTATAAATCGCCTCGTTGTATAGGTTAAATAAGTCCGGTAAGAAGGCATATCCTTGTCTTACATCCCTTTCTGTTTTTGCATATCTTCTGAACTCGTATGCAGGCGGTTTGCTGCTAGTATAAATTCTTGCATCCCGATTTTCATTCGCTGTAGTTTCGGTTTGTCACAGAAACTAAAGTGACTGGTAGTAATGTAATGACTTGTCTATGAGATCACTTAAAAGAATAGACTTAAAATGTCGTACCAATGTAAGCTTAGAAAGTATTTGTTCGGTTCTTAAGATCCGCGAAGACTAAAATATGAACATGTATCTATTTTTTTTTATTTTTGTTACTTAGACCTTTACTCCAAAGTTTATTTCATGTACACATCTAATGACAATGAAAAGAAAGGTAAAAGAAACTACAATAGAAATATTTCCCACATAATGGTAAGTCATTGGCTAGATGGAGACACCATTGCCACTAATGTCTTACCATTATGTGGGAGGTATTTTTGGGAGGCGAGTTCGAATTCCAGTCGAATCCATTAAATTCACTTACGTGCTAATACCCACGGGAAAGGTATTAATCCTCTTCTTCTCTGCCCCACCCCCAAGCTATGGGTAAATAGCAGGGTAGACCGAGTTCTATAGCCTTGGATGGCGACTGGTTTACCGCAGAAAGAAATGACAACCTACTGCGGGGGAAAAAATCTGCCTTGTCAGTCATGTATCGAAAGATACATGATTGCCTAAGCGTGTATCACGCATGGCACATAATTGACTGATATTTGGAAGGTATTTCTTCTGCACCCTCTAGAAAGAAAGAAAGAAAGAAAGAAAGAAAGAAAGAAAGAAAGAAACAGACAAACAAACAATATCTTTTGGCTTAAAAATTGATAAGAAGCTTGAAAAAGTGGTGATCAATGGGCGAGAGATCAGGAGGATATTGTGAATATGGCAAAATCTTGTATCTCAAATCAATGAGTTTCGGCAGTGTTGGCCTTCATCAATGAACCCGTGCCGGTGGCATTTTGCTTAATTGAATGTGTATTTGATCCATTTGCTGACTGTAAAATCGACAGTGATGCTCTGGTTAGATTCCGGAAATCTGTGATGGATAACACCAATGGCGAGCCACCAGACAGTCACCATAATTTTCTGCTGGTGCAATTTTGATTTTGGAAATTGTTTGCGTCCTTGAGCCGGTCAATTACTAATGTCATAAAGTATCTGTTTCTCATCACAAGTCAAATGGTTGGAACTGTGTAGCGAAAAAAAAAACATATTTTAAATCAATTAATTTATAATATTAATGCTCTGTAAATTTACATTGAGCACTATTTTGTAAAAATAAAAATATCTATAAGAACACCGGATTTTATATCTTACTGTTCTTACTTTTTATTTATATACATATATATATATATATATATATATATATATATATATATATATATAATTTACTGAGTGTTACTGGGTTACTGAGTGTTGGGGAATAAGAAGAAAAAAAAACACTGTTGAGGAGAGACGACAATAAAGGAACAAGAATTAAGTCGACAGAAAATAACGATTGGCGTTTAATTTATTTAAGTTTTTGAAGATCAAAGTTCATTGGGAAACAAGAAGTCAGAAGAGAGTTCCACAAATGAGAAGTGCGATAGAAGAAAGTTCTAGCATAGAACTTACGGTTACAGCTAACCATTTCAATTTTAAAATGATCAAACCTTGCCACCACTCTATTAACACGCTTAAATTCATAACGTCTAGATGTCATAGAGGAAAGCTCATCAGAACAATTACCATGGAAGTATTTATAAAAAAAAAAAAACAAAAAAAAACGAAGCTACGTTACGGCAGTGGGAAAGAGACTGAAGCCGAGATTCCGGGTCAGGACTAATAACATTGCAGATTCTTCTTTGAATTTTATCAAGAATCTCTAATTATATAGCAGGGACACCAGACTAGATGTGGTAGCAATATTCAAAGCAAAGAAGAATGGTAGGCATATAAATATTTAAGAGAGATTCTGGCGAGAAAAATTGTCTAACTCGACACAGCGAACCAATTTTTCTAGCTGCAAACTAAACAATTGATTCAGTATATACTTTCCACTTCGTGTCTCGTTAGTTCGAAAAGGCGTAATAAGTCACTCTCCTCGAGGATAGCATCAACCATATTGATGGAAGTTCCCGAACACCTACAGTTCCGCCATATGCGAACACCTTTTAAATAGCAGAGACTGTGCCGCCAAATTTAGTGTCGACTGGTTCAACGTGTTGGCCCGGTCACACTCTGTATTTCATCTGAAGGTTCTGGAGGCACTTTACATCGAGTCCCGCAAGCCTTCTTTGTGCAAACAACGTGAGTGTTTGCTGGGACTCGCTGTCATCTGCCTCTAGTTCCTTCTTGCATATATACGAACATATATATATATGTGTGTTTAATTTTTTTTTTTTTTTCCACCCATTCTTACTGTACATTTCTCTGTTTTAATTTTCAATCTCCCGTGGAAGCCTGACGAGCGGGAGCGAAACCGGTTGCTCCCCCCCTTGTTGTTGAGTTTTTTTTATTTTTATTTAATACTTTTTAATATGTCTTGTAATATTAAAATTTATACTTTTATTTCGATCATTAAATTTTGTACCTACAAAAATATCTTTATAATATATATATATATATATATATATATATATATATATATATATATATATATATATATATATATATATATATATATATATATGTACATGTGTGTGTGCCTGTGTGTATGAGAGCGTTCACACACACGCGCATATATACCTAATGACTCATACGTATATTCTGAAATACGCACACCATGATTTTAATTTTCTAGATAATTTCTTGTAAATACTTTCATAAACTGAAATGTTATCAATATGACAAACTCGTATTATTTCAATTATTTATTTTTATAATGCTGGCTATAAAAAAAAAATCTTTTATTTTGCTACAGTTGTGTTGAAATCTATGCAAATTTTA
This sequence comes from Acanthosepion pharaonis, assembly GCA_903632075.3. NCBI lineage: Eukaryota > Metazoa > Mollusca > Cephalopoda > Sepiida > Sepiidae > Acanthosepion > Acanthosepion pharaonis. Next base: position 1,074,580 of record CAHIKZ030000382.1, on the reverse strand, counting down.
TTTACCATAAATTAATAATTTATTAAAGAATATTTTATATTGAAAAACAAAAGATAGCCATTCTAGATTATTTAAAGAATTTGCAATAAGTTTACTTCAAACTAGGTAAATGTTTTTAAAAATATATCACGATTTAAACATATTCAAAACGGGTCCGAGCGAATTAGAGGATAACCCCGTCTTTGGGCTGGTGGGGGGCAAATTTCATTGGTCTATGGGCCCCTGGATGCTCCAAGACTATGGCATTGCATTAAACTAGGTTAAACTTATATATATATATATATATATATATATATATATATATATATATATATATATATATATATAAAATTAATTGATTTAAAATATGTTTTTTTTCCGCTACACAGTTCTAACCATGTTTCAAAAATAGAAGCTAAAAGCCCCGAATTTAATTTTGCAATTAAATTAAAAGCATTAGTTCCATTTCATCCTCAAGCGAATTTTTATTTATTATGCTCTGTAAATTTACATTGAACACTATTTTGTAAAATAAAAATATCTATAAGAACACCGGATTATATATCTTGCTGTTCTTTCTTTTTTTTATATATATATATATATATATATATATATATATATATATATATATATATATATATATATATAAAAAAGCTACTACCGTAACATAATACTTACCAAAATTGTCTAGCAGAAAAAATTTAATCCACACTGCAAGGGTCGGTTTATCCTTTAGGCTGAAGCTTAAGGCCCTCCAAGTTTTTTTTTATAAAGCAATGATTTTAATTTTCTATATGTAATAAATTTTAAATAGTTTCGTAAAGTTAAATGTATCGATATGACAAACTGATATTTATTTCACTTTTCAGAATACAAAACAAAGAAAAGTTTCAAGTTTCAAGTGTTTCAAGTAGAACATGTTTGATCTTAGTTCAGAATGTTTAAATCTTAGATATTTTTATACTTTAATTGTCTAGATGTTATAACTTCTAAATACTTTCATAAACTGAAATGATATGAATATGACAAACTCGTATTATTTCAATTATTTATTTTAGTGTTATTTCTTGAAGAATATTTTTTTATTGAAAAACAAAAGATAGCCATTTTAGTTTATTTAAAGAATTTGTAAAAAGTTTTCATCAAGCTATGTAAATGTCTTTAAAATATATCACGATATAAATATATTCAAAATGGTGTCTCTGTCTGAGTATGGGTGGAGGGGGCATAATTCCATTAACCAAAGGGCACCAAGGGGTCATAATCCGGCCCTGTTGAAAATGAAAGTAAATTTTAATTTTCTGAAAAATGTTCAACAACTAGAAGGCTATCTTCAGTCAATGCCATGCGTGATACACGCTTAGGCGATCATGTATCTTTCGATACATGACTGACGAGGCAGATTTTTTCCCTGCGGTAGACCAGTTACCATCCAAGGCTATAGAATCCGGTCTGTCCTGCTATTTACCCATAGCTGGGGGGAGAAGAAGAGGATTCATACCTTTCCCGAGGGTATTAGCACGTAAGTGAATGTAATGGATTCGTGTGGAATTCGAAATCGGCTCTCCGATTTCTCAACCCGAGCCGTAAAAACAATAAAAAAACTTGTATGGCAATTTAAAAAGTCATTATATGATTTTAAAGAAAGGTGGGTGAAATCGGAATAACGTATTATGTAAATTCTTACGCTCTTTAGCAGCTTCTTGTATTTACATAGAAAAGGATTTCGAATAAAATACTGATTATGCTTGGTTAGGCTAATTGGTTCATTGCTGCAAATTGTAATTCTGCCTGGTATCTAGGCTGATAACACAATCATTTATTCCTGCCTCCATAGTAAACCTGATCAATCCGACAAGGTCAAAAGGTCAACAGATGTCCAAAAGGACCTCAAGTCCGTCGTTAACTGTTGCAAAAGATGACTTGTTAATTTTATCGCCTCCAAAACTAAACCTCTCTTCATTGATCTATCTGCTTTCCATCAACATGGCTGATGCTCATTATTCACATAATTCGGACTATTGTCCTCATCTTTGTCGCCATATTTACTACAACATTACGACCACTCAGGTGTTTGGAATGTCGAACTGAAACCTTTATTTCGCTCACTGGGGTAGACTGTTCTAGTTCCACGTGCCAAGGACACATGGCACAGTGGATAAAGACGTTAGTTAAATCCAGTGACAGGACCCAAAAAGTGTGAGTTCAATACCCGGCTAAGGCAGTGGAGAACTTTCAGAGGAAAATTAACAGGAGATAACTGATAAGTGACATCCATTAAACATGGCACGTGAAACTAGAACAATCTACCCCAGTGAGCGAAATAAAGGGTTCAGTTCGACATTCCAAGTATAAACTGGACAGAGTCAATGCTAAACCAGTAGATGAAAAATCTTATTGTAACCAACAAAAACACTGGGCTCCATAGCTTTTTATAATCCATTGCGACGAAAACGCCTTCGTTGGGCGTAGGGTTTTCGTGAAGCAAGTCAATGACCAGAGCGAAAGGTTCCCCCCGATGGTATCAATAGCCACATGGCCGAAACCAGTTTGTGGTTTTACACGGAGAAAGATGGCCTCCATTGAGTCTCCTTGTTCAAGACAAGCTATACAGGAATGAATACACCTCCGGTTTTCAACCCAGATACGTGAAAGGAATTGGCTAGCCGCTCAGCTATGCGGCACCTTCACGGCCACACGTGGTCTGATGACGGTGATAAATTCAATTTTGAAAGTGCAGTGGTGTCATAACGTTTAACACGCTCAGAAAATGACAATCAACGAACCGAGTTCAAATTCAGTCTTCGATTACCAATTGGCATCCTTGGTTAATTACAAATGATTTCCAGGCATGCGTTTCATTATTGATTTGAGGCAAGATACAACTAGATGGATATAAATAGTTCATTTTGACATTTCGAAATATTTAGTTATCTATACTACATATCCTCATAATATGAAACTCGCTACCTCATTGTACGCTGTTCCAGCAAGCTAGTTTAGTAAAAATCTTCCTTGAGTGTATCTTGAGCCTTGTATTGGGTGAAAAAAATATATGACATTCATCTACTTCCCTATCAGCTCATTAATACATGATCCGACCAGCAGGAACAAATAGATTGCCAACTCCTGTCAGACGCTGTTTATGGGGTTCTTAAGTAATTATGCATTTAAGTACCGGTCGGGCTCAACACCGCTTAACTTTGGTTGAGCAGACGAGAATCAATGCCTTCAGCACTATTTACTTACTTTCTCTACTTCATTCAATTTTTTTTCCAGTGACTGCTTTAATAATACAGCTTTGGGCCATAGTTCCGTATTCGAGTGGAAAAGCGATTTGAACGTAAATTGTTCTATAATCTGAACATAGTATGTTTCCATTTTTTTTTCTCACTATAATTAGAATCAATCTCAAGAAAATATTTGCATTTTTTTGGCAGAGATGAAACTATAGTTTAGGGTAAAAAATAATAATTGAAAGTCTAAAAGTTTCCATCTAATATGGCGGAAAATCAAAATAAATTTCACTTTTTTTCTTCTTTCTTTATACTGACTTTACATTCAGCCATTTAAAACAACAATAATGTTTTTATTTCCAAGCAGCACGGACATAGAAATCTCATTCTTCTTCTAATTTCTGTCTGAATATTCTGTCTGTATATTCCTCGTAGATTCGGCTGCAGTCAGGTCAAAAATAACAACTTTAATAGAATAATCGATTCAGTAAATTCCCGGTGTGTGCATTTAACGGCAAAAACTGAAATAATTACTCTCTAGGAAACAGATAAAGATATCAACATGGCGGGAAGAGGCAGTACGTAATAAATGACACTGGGGACGTTTTTATAATGCACCATACCTCACTGGGAAGTCTTTTCTTTCATAAATCAATTGATGAATATTTAACTGTCGATCAGGAATCAACTGTAACCAGTTTATTACTAACAGAGTCTTTACTGTTTAATTTATTAGTGTCTCAAAGGGCGCTCCTACTATGGCCATGTACCAGACTAAGTCAAACTTGGTAAATAAGCAGTTTGGGTTGGGATGGTTAATTTAACGATATATCAACTCTTGTGTTATTTAATGTCGAATTTAAGTCTTTTAAGACCATAATGACTATGAAGAGTGAAGAACGGAGACATTGGTCCGATTTACACTAGCGTAAAAAGACAAATCATTCCGGTTTATTAAAAAGACAAAAGTAGATACAGTTTACACTAGGATAAAAGAAGCAGAGACTGTTACAGTTTACACTTCCCCTGGACAAGCGCAGAGGCTCACACCTTGTTTCCTGTCTAAGAAGGGGTTCCCGGCACTTTTCTCTCTCTCTGGCCTCTGTACGAGTACTGATGTGTTTCTCCCGTGACGTGCGCAGTCTGTGGCATTGCCTCTTCATTTTGAGGGTACACGGTTGACAGTTTACTGGTTGCTGTTTCCGACTGGTAGTTAGGAGCCCTAACTCTTGCGTAGCGTCTTGAGCGGCCGCTCTGATCAACAGTTGTATAATACCGGGGTGTTTGTAGTGCCATGACGCGCATGGATCGGTGTCCCTGCAGTCACCTCCGGTGGGCAACCCTGAGGCCACACTATGATGCAGGCTGTGCCAACTCCTCTCTGCTCACGTTGCGGTCGATAACCATCTGCTTCTCTATACTTCAGGCCTTCTCATCTTCCAACAATCACTAAACATGAAGACTCAATGAATCAAAAAGTAAACCTAAACCAGCCTCGCAAAAATCACCTAAACCCCTCAACATTTCGTTCGCCAACATCCGTGGCATTAGAACAAACTTCTGCAGTTTGGAATCTTTCCTCACTGCAAACTGCCCGGATATACTGGCTCTGTGTGAGACAAACCTTGTCTCGTCTATTCCCTCCTCTGATCTCTCGATCCCTGGCTACCTTCTTCTCCTCAGGAAAGACTCTCTAACCCACATGCACGGCCTTGGTGTCTATGTCAAGGACCATCTACCCCTGGCCAGAGAGCTGTCTCTCGAATCGCCAGACCTGTCGTACATGTTTCTCCGACTATCTCTCCTCAATGCCGTAAGCTATCTCTTCTTCCTCTATCGCTCTCCATCCTCTCAAGACTGTCGGATACTTGATAGCATATCTGACAGCATAGACAAGGCCCTCTCTCTCCACCCGTTTGCTCATATATTCGTGTTTGGTGACTTTAATGCCCATCACACCAAGTGGCTCGAGAATGCTACTACTGACCGGGCTGGCATTCAAACATTTAACTTCTCAATTTCTCAATCCCTCACGCAGATAGTCGACTTCCCCACGCGTTTTGCCCTCGACCTGGCAGGCAAGGCCTCTCTTCTCGACCTGTGTTTACCTCCATCCCCGAATCTTGTAGCGCCACACAGCTCTGCCCGCTCGGCAACTCTGATCACGCTGTGGTATCTGTCAACGTTTCCTTCAACTCCACGCCCTGCAAAGAACCTCCCATCACAAGAACCTCGTTCTACTATCAACGAGCGGATTGGGACTTGTTCCGTGACTTCCTCCGTGATGTCCCCTGGGATGTTGTCTTTACACCCCTGTCCAAGAATGTGCTTCTGAGGTCTCATCCTGGGTTAAAGCTGGAATCGACGCTTTCATCCCCTCAAGGAAATTTAAGGTCAAGTCGCACTCCCCTTGGTTCTCCGCTGCTTGCTCGTCTGCCATCGCCCATAGGAATCACTTCTTTCACCGATTCCGTAGCGACATGTCTGACTGCAATAGACGTCTCTTTGCCTCTGCCCGTAACGAGTGTAAGCGTGTCCTCAACGAAGCTAAGTCAATATTTGCTGCTCGAATGAAGGAACGTATTGCATCTCACAAGTTTGGCTCCAAAGATTACTGGCGAGTCTGCAAGAGTGTCCTGAATAATCGAAAACCCTCCATACCTCCTTTATTCAACCAGTTCGTGGTCTTGACCTCCCCTTACCGACAAGGCTGAATGCTTTGCTCGGAAATTCTCATTTAATTCAACGCTCGATTCCACCGGTGTTCCCATACCAGACTTCCCTCTTAGAACTGAGGCCTTACTGAGCGGCTTACACATAACCCCGTCATTGGTACTGGGCACCACAAGGCTAGTGGTGGAGACGGCATACCATCCATTGTCCTGAAGAAATGCGCGCCTGAGCTAGCACCCGCCCTCTCTAAACTGTATAATTACTGCCTCAAGGAATCATGTTTTCCTGACTGCTGGAAGTCCTCATCCATTGTTCCTGTGTTTAAGAACTCTGGAGACCCCTCTGACCCCACTAATTACCGTCCTATTAGTCTCCTACCCCTGTTCGGCAAAGTCTTCGAAGCCCTAATCAATGCCGAAGTGGTTAATCACCTCACATCCCATAATCTGCTCTCAGACAAGCAATATGGTTTCCGCTACGCCAGATCTACAGCTGATGTGCTTACGGCCATCACTGAAACCGTCTACCAAGCCCTTCAAAATAACGGTGAGGCTCGTGCTGTGGCCCTCGACATCTCCAAAGCATTCGATAGGGTTTGGCACGCCGGCCTTCTTCGTAAGCTCCAGGGTATGGTGTTACTGGTCAACTGTATGATCTAATACAATCATTCCTGTCTAACCGAGAATTGAAGGTCGTTCTCAACGGATTCTCCTCCAGTTCCTATCCCATTAACGCAAGTGTGCCCCAAGGCTCCATCCTTGGCCCCACTCTTTCCTCATTTTCATCAACGACCTTCCTGAAGCTATAGATTCCCAGGTCGGCATCTATGCAGACGACACTACAATTTACTCCTGCCTCAAAAACAAGTCTAGTGTCGGCGACAAAACTAACCTGGCCAAAAAGGTCTTGAAATGGACCTCCAATCGGTTGTTAACTGGGGCAAGAATTGGCTGGTCAACTTTAACGCCACTAAAACTAAATTACTCTCCATTAACCACCATAGAGATCCTTCCCTGCCCCCATTAAAATGTCTGATAGTCAACTTCCTGAGAGCAACTCCCTGCGTCTGCTCGGTCTCACGCTGACTGCTGACCTGAGATGGAACAAATACATTGAGTCAATTGCTTCTTCCACCGCGAGGAAAGTTGGCTCTCTGTGCCGCGCCAGGAAATTTTCTCCCTGAATCGATACT
>CAHIKZ030000382.1:797500-1062500 GCA_903632075.3 Acanthosepion pharaonis | reverse complement strand
CATCTCCAAAGATTTTCTTTCTGGATATTTCCAAAACATTGCTTACAAGGGTACAGTGTGGAAGGAAGGTGCGTCCATTTTTCAAATGGAGGACGTTCGGGCAAAGTGATGGTTAGATGTTCGAAACGCGAAATTGGCGAGCCAAGTTCTAATTCCGGACAATATCGTTACATTTACTTTTGCACAAATATCCTTGGAAAAAAGAATTCATCTATTCTGCCTCGCTCCTAGCTATGGATTAAACAGCAGAGCAGACTGAACTCTCTAGTTGTGTTAGGCAACCAGCTTAGGAGATAGACAATTCTGAATTCAAAATCGCCAATCTGTGGTTGATTGGGACAGGAAATGGCTTGCGAATTGTAATACATCCAAAACAAAACTGCTGTCATTTACTCACCATAGAGAAACGTCCCAGCATCCTATCAGCATGGTTGATGTTCAACTCCACGAGAGCGCCTCTCTGCGCCTTCTTCGCCTCACGTTCTCCACTGACCTGAGGTGGAACAACTACACTGAATCAATTGCTGCATCTACCGCAAGGAAAGATGGTTGTGTGTGCCGCGCCAGGCGGTTTTTCTCGTCTGATTCCGTCCTTCACATCTACAATTTGCCCATACACAGGATACTATTGCCATATATGGTCCGGTGATCCCGCTGTTCATCTCGAGGTTCTCGACAAAATCCAAAGATCGATATGCAATGTGATAGGTCTTGACCTGGCATCTTAACACCAGTCACTTTCTAACAGACGTGATGTGGCTTCCCTCTGTCTTTTCTACAAATATTTTCATGACTGGTGCCCCGACTGCATTAATTTAATCTCGCTACTAGGTTGGAATCTCGGTCCCCCTTTTTTCACTGTTGAAACAGTTAAGTGTATCTGCCTCTTCTACTCCAACAGCTTCTTCTCTTGCACTTCCCAACAGTGGAACTCCCTTCCTCTTACTTGCTTCCCTGATAATTATAATTTTCAAAATTTTAAATGTAATGTCCATCGACATCTTCTTTTGCCTTGATCCCCTGATTTTTATCCGATTCTGTTCTACTTTTTATACTTTCTTCAACCTCGCCGATACCCTGTCTTTTCCCTTATACTCTCCGCAGTCCCTTGCGTACTAGTGGGATATATACTTGATCTGTAACTAAAGTTCGTTCAGTAGAGTTGCATTATAGTGTGAGGGTGTTGAAGAAAGACAATTGAACTTGAATCGAAATGGGCATGATCGAAAAAGTCAGCCACGCTGAAGATGAGAAATCACACTTATTTGCAATGTGCCTTCAAGTTGGAAGAGTACTGATGGCCTGCTTCTTTATAAAAAAAATTGGCTTTCGAAATGCTTGTTTTTTCAAAACTTAAACACCGATCTTTTGCGTCAGCAAGAAAGTATACAAATTAGCTCCCTACCAAATCTAAATTCTTGTGCCAAACACAAAAACTTAGTAGGAATAGAAAGTTGTATAAGGCGCAAGGAAATACTCAAACCACTGCGTAAAATTTTAAAGGACAAAGATTTATTAGAGTATAAACGAAAAGGAAATAATACAACATTTTACATATAAGACTCATGTACAAAAATTTCATTTTGTGCAACTTATAAATAATTAAGACAGAATAACATTTACAAAAACGATTGCCATTGCTTACGGTCAAATCACCGTAAAACACCGGTTCTCGTTCGATCACCGAAGTTAAGCATCGTAGAGCCAGATCAGTACTTAGATGGGAAACGATTACCATGAAAAAAAAAAAAAAAAAACTGGAAAAGAAAAAGCAGATTACAATTCAGAAAAAGGCAAGGATTCAATTTCGAAAAAAGAAAAAAAACTTATTTAAAAGAAAATGTAAATTAATGGCGTAACCACTTTTTAGAAAAAAAAACGAAAAAAAAAAACTACTTGTTCTACGAGCTTCTCTACAACATATAGCAATTTGGGAAATATCTTTTTTTATATTCACACTGTTCGTGATTCTGGGAGAATTTCTTTGAATTTTGTTTTCGCTCTTAGTTGTTCAGCCGCAGGAGAATTTCCACTTGTGAACTTCAAAAATCTTTTGGGCTCTCTGCAACTGGATTTTAAATCTGTGACTTCTTGTTCCTCTCTTTACTTGATGTCAATTTTCTTTTGCTCTTTGATCTACTGACCTGAGATCTATTTATTCAAAAAGGAGACTAACAGAAGGCACCATTCAAGTTCTTACAAGGGCTTCAGCCTTCGTCACTCATTGGTCAATAAATACGAAAAAGTATTTTTCATAAACTTGAAATAGGTCCTTATCAATTTTGGCGGTTTTTAACCGCTGAACTTAAAAAGATGTACAAGCGTAACAATTTTTTCACAAACCGTCTGGCCTTCTTAAAAATACATTTATCTCAAAAGAACATTTACAAAAAAATAGACGATTAAACATTATTATTACAAAGACTAACAGTAATAATAAAATTAAGATTTTTATAAAACATGAAGAGAATCGAAAACGGATTTCTTTCTTGGAAATGATTACCAATTCCAATGACTGGTTTCGTTGCCGTTTCTCAGAACCTTCTTTTAAAAAAAATGATAAAAATCACAGATTCTTGTACGAAAACAAGCAAAATTAAACAAATACAAACAGCTAAAGAGACAAAATTATCTGCAATGGCGACTAGGACTCTGGCTATATTTATAATTAAATAAAGATTTTGAAGAAAAAAAAATATCGACAAAACCACAAATTATCCTGAAACCAAATTGACAGTTTAAAAAAAATAAAAATAAAAACAAATCAATGGTTTCAATAATATTGATTTTTGAAGCTGTTTAAAGCCCTTTGAGATAATTTGTCACTTTTCTCCTGGGTAAATCGGCTATCGTTAGAAATTTCGTGGAACACTTATTTCAGTAAATGAAACAAAACTAATAACTTTATAAATCTAAAGTTACTGATTATTTTTAAGATGGGGAAAATATAGCTCACCGTAGCTTTATTTTCTATGAGCGAAAACAAAAATTGATGGCTGGTTTCCAATTTTCACATTGTCCTCTTCATTACTACGTGTTTTTCTTCATCAGATATTAACGAATGGTGTTGGTCTTTCAATTTAAACATTTTACGTGAAATATGTTCAAAATTAAAATATTTTAATTTTATGAAAGAATACCAAAAGGGTAGGGCATGTGCAAGGCTCTTTTATCCCCCCTTCATTTATAATACCTCCTCACTGCACAATGACAGAGACTCCACTGAGAGATGATAAATAGATGCGTTACAAACCCCTCGAGGGAGGGGTTTACACACTTCGATCCTCACTATATTCTCCATTATTGTGGTCTTATACCAAACTAAGCCGAGTAAATGGCGTCTCATCATGATGTAATGGTCAATAAGCCGGGTCTTATAGATGATTAGTAGTGAGTTCGATTGTTACTGGATGCTCCAATATTATGACCTTGCGCCAAAGCAAATCTAGGAAATGTTTAGGTGTTGCATCTTAGTAAGGTTTCAGCAAACTGGTGTTGTAGATCATAGTTAGTTTGGTCCACACTAGGTGCCCTTGTGTTGAATCCTCGTGTTGAACCCTCATGTTGCAACCCCGTACTAAACTAAGCAAATAAATATTTAGATAATTGATCATGGTGCAATGGCCAGCAACCTGGGATTGTAGATCATTTGCAGCATGATCATTACTGCAGCCTTGTACCAAACTAAGATAAAATTATTAAATATCAACTGCGTCATGTGCCTGTATTGATCGTAAAGAACAGAAGCATGCCTCATGTTTTTCCAATGACTCCAATATAGACACCTGCTCTGTGGTTGGTATGTCTCAAAGCGCCTGCTGATCAAGACAAATATATGAGCCACCTTTTTAATTTTAATAAGAAAAAAAATTATTAAAAAAAAGGAGGTTTGAAAGGTTAATTTTAATCTTCAGTTTTTTGCTTTTTTTTAATGATACTAAAATCAATTTAATAAATAAATTGGCCATTTTGTCGTGGGGCAACGTACAACACGGGTGAGCGCACGAGGTAACAGTTCGGAGTCTCGTTCGTTATCGGAATCAACCAGACGGATCGCTTCACCAACTAAGAACGGCCATGCACCACCACCCACCGAATCGAGAAAGAGCTATCGATCTGTCAATCCTACCGGTGTCCGGACCGGGTGAGTTTTCCCGTGTTAAGTCAAATTAAGCCGCAGCCTCCACTCCTGGTGGTGCCCTTCTGTCAATTGCTTCAAATTTTAGCTTTGCAACCATACTCCGCCCAGAACCAAACTGTAGTTTCCCCGGAGGCGACTCACCAGTTGTAGAAGCAAATGCTGGTGGATTTGCGGTTTTCGGTCCGAAAAATGTATTCGGCCTGTTGAGTTCAAATTTTGGCCTAATCTGCTTCGTTCACTTGAGAACGGCATGAATCTTCCTGTTGCTACTGATTAAATAACAGGGCAGACTGGCTTGGGTAACAACCAGTCTAGGAGAAGGAAAACTCTGAATTCAAAACTGACCTGAAGAGAGATAGCTCCGTCATTTTGTCCTATCCTAACCAGACTTACTGGTGCTATAGTTGAAGTATATCCGATTGCCATACGATTCTTTTGAGTTACGAGACTAGTGGTCATTGACAATATTTACAGACCATTGTATTATTACTTCAGTGAAATTATGAGTGCCCTACATTTTATCCTTGTGCCAGACAAAGTTCAACTCAGTAAATACTCATTTCGTTAAGTTGTTGGGTATTTCCGATCAAAGTTAGAGTTCGTGCACCATAGAGAGGGATCGGTGCTCGCACTGAGACCGGCACAACCGACGGTTGCGGGGTGGGGGTAGGTAATTTTTGTTCCTTGCCCGGGTTCCCACCTTAAAAAAGACCTTGTGTCACAACTCTTACTGGGGAGACAGAGTAAATACCTCGTGAGGATCGAACTTCCTGCTAATGATCTAAAACTCCAGGTTGCTGACCACTGCACCATGATCAAATGTCTAAATATTTATTTGCTTAGTACGGAAACACGGGGCACCCAGTGTGGACCAAACTCTCTACTATGATCAACAACCCCAATTTACTGAAAACTTACCATGAGGAAATGAGGAAAGCCTAGTTTGATGGAGCGAGTAAGCAACAAGGAAGACTTCAAGAAAATGGCACCAGAAAGACCATTTCTACTCAGAATCAGGAAAAGGCAGCTGAAATTGTTTGGACGGATAATGAGGAAGGAAAGCTTGGAAAACTTAAACCACGCATACAAGGCTCTGTTATCTTTAGAACGAGTATAGGCTGCAGTCTAGGGACCTCTCAAGCTTTTATAAAGCAATGATTTTAATTTTCTACTTGTTATAACTTCTAAATAATTTCATAAACTGAAGTGGTATCAATATGATAAACTCATATTTATTTGACTTTGCAGAAAGCAAAGCAAAGAAGAGAATGATTTAGTTTGTGTAATTGTGTTTCAAGTAGATAACATATTTGATTTTTATTCAGGAACTTTAAATCTTAGAAATTTTTAAAAAGCAGTGATTTTAATTTTCTGGATGTTATAACTTCTAAACAGTTTCATAAACTGAAATTATATCAATATGAAAAACTCAATTATTTTCAGTATCTCTCAATATTTCGACATTCCAACTGAAGGCCGGAGCGTACAACGGCCGAAATGTTGTGATAAATATGGCAACAAAGATGAGGACAATAGTTAGAATAATGTAAATAGTCATTTATTTTTATTGCTTTATTTTTTTCTATAAAAATGTTTTTTACTACGTTTGTGTTGAAATCTGTGCTAATTTGGTTTGCAAAATATAGTAAAACAGTAGTATTTCTTTAAGAATATTTTTTATTGAAAAACAAAAGATAGCCATTCTAGTTTATTTAAAGGATTTGCAATAAGTTTACTTCAAGCTATGTAAATATCGGAAAATATATCACGAGTAAAAAATATACAAGAGCGATGCGGGCGAGTTAAAGGGTTTATAATTTCACTAGTCTTGGGGCTCAAAAGGTCATAATCTTGTCCTCATCACGTGACATAGTGAGGTCAAGAGTGATAGGAAAAGGCAGCGAGCTTGTGTAAATGGATAACGAAACAGGGGAGTAAGGGCCTTAGCAAAAGGAGAAAAAACTGTTAAGGGCCACAAGGGATAGGAAGTTGTAGAGAGCCATGATCAACCATGCCCTGAAGGAACGCGGCACAAAGAAGAACGGATCACTACAGTATGACGAGACACGGATATTTCTCCTAAGTAAACATAGATTAAATATATCAGACCGAAAATGGAGTACTGTTGCCATATTTAGGCGGGAGTTACCCGGTCCTCATTTTCCAGTCATGATAGAGTTCAAAAGCATCCCCGAATCCTTTTTGGTAACGAATTTTTTCCACCATCCTCTCTCTCTCTCTCTCTCTCTCTCTCTCTCTCTTACAGACAGGATATGGCGAGCCTCTCATTGCTCTATCGCTAATCCCATGGAAAGTGCTCGAACGCACGCCATTCCTTGATTCCTCCCGGCCTAACCTTCACGTCTAGGACCCGCCATGCCACAGGCATTGTAACAAACCACTCTCATTCCCTCCGTATTCCATTGGTGAGAAGTAAGTTCCACTCGAACAGCTTCTTCCCGCGAACCACTGCTCTGTGGAACAGACTCCCAATCACTACACTCTTAACCTGTTCAAGTCTAGAGTTAACCGTTATTTTCTCCTCCTATCCGTATAAAGTACTCCTTAACGTAACCATCTACCTCGAGTCGCTCCGGGTCTTGTACAGGGTAAAAACATAATCACTAGTCAGTAGTAATGGTGATACAACGAAGCGTAATCCCCCCCGCTCCGTTGGAAGCATTGGGCGACGAGTCTCTTCCATTCAGATCGGTCTCTCCGTCGCAAAATTGATCCCAGCTCAAACCCATCTTTGTAAGAACTTTTTGTCTGACCTTCAGTCATGTTTCAGATAAGTTTTCCTCTCTACGACATTTTTATAACCTCCATTCAAGCGACGCTCTAGTTTATCTCTCTGTGGACATTATAATATATAAACCTGGCAACCGTTTACCGTTATAAGGAATCCGGGCCCCTGAACGCAAAATTACCGTCGCGACATACGGAAATATTAGGCATTCGTTGAGCGAACAGCCAGTGCTGCTTTTGGTTGAAATTTATAAAATCTTTTTCTTAAAACAATTTCTCAGAAAAATTCGTTCCTCATGTCCAGTAGCTGTTATCGATCTTTATAGTACTAGTGGTGTGGAACGTCAACATCTTGATTGTCTGTAGTAAAAACAAAACCAATGAATAAATTTATACCAAAGCGTTATAGCACTTTACTCTGACTACTTGTCTACTGACCGGTTTTACAGGGTGCTTTTTATACCTCCTAGATCTTAAGGGGAGGTAACTGTTGATTTATCAGTACAATGTCATTTTTATTTCATTTCGTATTTCATATCTATTTTAATTGTTGTCAGTTGAAATACCTCAAGTGGCACCAATTTCTGTTTTCTGGTACAGTTCTTTAGTGATCATGTAGCGCCAGTCAACAAGGTTCGAAATAAGGATTGTCTTTGCCATGTCGTAATGGTAATATTATCCATTTCCTTATATATACTCTTTCCAGTATTGATAGGGGTTTTCCTTCCTAACTTTTTGTTTGAAGTCTTGTGGAAGATCAACCTTTTATATGATTATTTTCTCTTTAAGTTACATGTGATATCCATTTTAGTTGTTGCTGCTATTGAAAGTCCTCAAATGATGTGATTTCTGTTATCTAGTACAGTTTTTTGTTTTTGATTATGTAGCGCCAAAGTTCTAAAATAAAACGGCTTAATGATAGAGCAATGATTAGAGACACTGTTAGTTTCCTAAATTTAATCTTCACTATGTATCTTCACTTATAGTCTTGTGCCAGACTAAGCCAAATTAGGTAAATATTTGCATGCTAGAACCTTTCCAACAGCAGTATTAAAATATCGTCGACGGAAATGTTTGTACGCTGTATGTACTAAAAATGTGTTGACTGATTTGTTTTTACGGCTTACCAACCCTTCATGGGTTATTTAAAGCTGAAACTTATTTTAGATTGTAAAAATATTTTTTGTTAGTGAATATTGCATTAACAATTTTTTCGGAGATAACAATGATTTTTCCAGGTAACAGTCCTACTATTTAACCCATAGCTGGAGGAGGGGATGGATTCATACGTTTCTCAAGAGTATTTGCGCATATATGAATGTAACTAACTCGACTGGAATTCGAAATCGGCTCTCAGATTCCTCATAGCTGCTATCCATCACACCAACCGCACATCTGCTTGTGCAGTAAAGAGAAGATCGTGAAAGTAACTACGACATCAACATTTTCGTTCAGATTTAATAGTAAAGGGATTTGTTATGAATAATACGTGATTTTTGTATTGAATGCGTTTTAGTATAATTGATTAATCAAGCGAATAAAAGTGTGAAAAAGAAATGGGTAAACGAAAGTAGCTCCTCTTAAGATTGACTGAAAAAAAATGTCCAGTTCAAGCCCAAGTTGTTTGTTTATTGAAGGGCCGACACTGCCTCAAAGGCGTTTACGTTTCCTCTCTAGCAATCGGGGTCAGTACGTAACGTTTTGTCGATTTCCTTCACCCAAAACTCGTATCTGTCCCATCTGAAGATAAATAACAAGAACACCCACATCGCAACTTGCGAACCACTTATTTTTTTTACGCTGTTCTTTTATAAATCGCAATGCACTTAAGACATCCAACGAGTAAAAAGGAATTTTAGAAAAAAAATTGAAAAAAAAAAAGAAAAAAAAGAAAGAAAGAAACTAAAAAACTAGATGTGCTGCCGCTGTGGATACATTTTCTAATTGAATAAACAATTTCATTCACACAGAGAAACAAGAAGAAATCGGAAAATACACAAAGTCATTTAAATAGTTTCTCAAATTTGAGGGGGTGGGGTCAAAATTTCTGCTTTCTCCTAACTCCATCCCGATTCTTGTCTCTCTACTACAGACAGAAGTGTATATATATATATATATATATATATATATATATATATATATATAGATAGATAGATAGATAGATAGATAGATAGATAGATAGATAGATAAATGGGAATATAGATAGATAGATAGATAACATAGATAGATAGATAGATAGATAGATAGATTAGAATATAGATAAATACATAGATAAATGGGAATATAGATACATAGATAGATGTGAACATAGATAGATAGATAGATAGATAGATAGATAGATAGATAGATAGATAGATGGGAACATAGTCTGATTGGTGACTGACAGCATTATTTATTGTGCAAAATACACAAGGCCAAAAAGGGGGGTTGAGGCTGGTCGTCACTATCTTATACCTAGCTAATCTGATTCACGATCCATTCACTCATTACAATTAGCCCATTAACCACAAAAACTCGTCCATCTCCAATCAATCCTCCATGCACCATAATATCGCATCCTCACAAGGGAGTCCTACAAAACGCGCACCATTCCATAAAAATTTAATGATAATAAATAATTATATATAAAAATTTATGATGAAAAATGAAAGGGGAGGGAATGAACCCCAAAACAAACTAAACATAAACACAAAATCAACTAATCATAATTGATGTTAGTAGGGCCTGTCCCACCCTCAAAAAACTCAGAGGGTGCTGTATTCTGCCCTTTGCACAAAATCAAGAAGTTCTCTCACTAAGAGAGTGGGAAAGGTGAAAAGGTGAATGTCAAATTTGAAAATCAGCTAACATTATTGATATCGACATATATATATATATTTTACATTTTCTGCTTTTTTTTTTAACCTTTTACTTTTTTAAAACCTTTTTTTTTTTTGTTATATGGAATTTTTTTCTGACACCCAGGGACAAATTTTTCAGGTTCATAATTATTTATCTTAAATTAAGAATAAACTGATACAGAATTTTGAATTATGTAAATTTTAGTCTATACTTAAAAAAATTTTACTGCATGATTGAAAAGTAACTCCCTATTTTTTTTTTTTAAAATTATAATTTATTAATTAACTATAATTTTTACAAGAAATGGATATGAGAGTAAAGTGTTTAGCATGAGGTTTAATTTAAAATTTGATATTGGCACCAAATTTCTCTACCAGCTTCTCGAGCTACCCAGGAATCGCCCCATCTGATTTCACCAGGAACTCTTGTAGTATGGAAGATATAACATCTTGTATTCGCCCTTCAAGTTCTTCCAAAGTTTTGGTTTGCTATAGTAGACTTGCTCCTTAAATCAACCCTAAACAAAAAAGTCAGAGTATTAAGTCAGGACTCCTTGCTGATCACTCATACATAAAAAAAGGGGGTTAATTTTCAATCACCTTCTATATCCTTTTGTCCGTTATTTAAGAGAAATCTTTCTGTAACCCCACTTTAAAAATAGTCTGTTTTCGTACACAAAAAAGTCTGGTTCAATAACTCTGTAAAAGTCAGGGACCGATTTGACACTGTATCGATATTATAAACAGGACCCCTACTTCTAAATCGATGGCAAATTAATGTTTTTTTTTTTTTTTTTTGGAGGGGATTTTTTTTCGATTCTGATATTATGAATGCTAATCTGCCAAAATTATTTCTTAAAACCTTTTTCCCTGTTTTTTATGAATTTAAGTAGGGACATTCACTGAGATGTTGGAAAGTATTTGAACATAAACACAAGCCCTTCATTAGGTGGGGTGGGCCCTCCTACCACCAAAAATAATTTGCCTCCCTCCCCTTTTTCGAATTTGTGAGAAATACTTCGTTTATAAAGCGTACTTGGTGGTTGATAGATTTGTGTCTTCTGTGTCGTCAACGTTTCATGATGGTGCCCAAGGAATAAAAAACAATCCAATGCTAATTTCAAAGACAGAACCTCTCCAACTAGAATATTGGCGCTACACAATCTACCTAAGCTTTCAGCCGCTTGGACCATTTTAGTACTATTAGATACCCATGTGGAACATAGAGCCACGGCCTCATTACGCTAGGTATTGCTGTTATGGTTCCTGTAGCTAGTTGAATTATCAGTCCCGAGCACAACCCATTTTGAATTCAAAGATATCCTTCACCTAGAATGGATGCCAACAAAGGCTAGTGAGTACAGTCTGTTCTGCTGAAACCAGAAACTTGAGGGAAGAAACGGATCCATGCCTTTTGCAAGGAAAAGCGAATTTGAACACGGCATACTCATCCCATATTTCGCGCTATGTGTCAAATGTATTAGGTTGGTGCAAAAATAATGACGTAATAATGTCGTTCTTTGACGTATTTTTTAACGTCAAAAAACGACATTATTACGTCATTATTTTTGCACCGACCTAATAACTATAACAAGTGATTGCATCTACTGAAATATTAAAACCCCCTCCTGTTTCAGTAGAGAAATTTTAAGAAAAAAAATATTGAATGCTAAACTGAATATTATTGGTACTTTGTCCTTATTCCTTATTTTATCCTTTTTTTAACTTTATTTTTCACTCTATACAAGGCCCAAGGGTCACTCAAGATAGAAGGTTACGGAATGAGGTTGTTTTATTAACGTAAGTATTGTAGATTATAAGAATGTACAGGATAGATAACGGATCACCAGAGAGGTTACGAGTGTAATGATCGGGGAAGTATCCCCTCGGAAGTCTGTTCTAGAAAACAACGACCCTTGAAAAAGTAGGTATCCTAATGGAATTTTCTTACCGGTGAAAATTAGAGTGATTCCACTCTGTCTGCGTGGTATGGCTGGAGCTGTAAATTTCTAAACTGTTGAAACTAAAGAATATAGATCGTCAGAACAATTTCCATGGAAATAGCAACAGGTTTATTGACGTTGCGTCTGCGGGGGTGGGGGGAATGTGCTGCAAGTGGTGGATGGAGAGGGAGATAATTCATCGGCCACAGAGTCTCAGAAAGGCTTTTGTACTCTGTAGATTTTGGAAAGAGAAAGTTGAGTGGCCCCGGTACAGATATGGCAGCAATATTGTATTTATTCTAGCTTTCAATACCAAGAGGCAAAGTGGAATGAGATTGGTCTTTGTTAACTATCTTAAGCCTTAGCTAATATGAATTATGACCCAATTCGGCCATTGCAATTTACTCATTCACCACAAGAACTCATCCATCCCCATTCAGTCAGATATGGTAACATTACTTCATAATCCAAACTGTAAACATATATTTCTCCGGGCAGCCACTGGAACAAAAAGTGACACAAAAAAAGAACAAATTAAAAGTGGGAGTCCTTCACTTACATGGGAACAGAGGCCAAAAATACTCCAGCACCCCCTGCCTTCATTTCTTGCTTGGATTGATCCTAACCCCCTTCGAGAAAGTGATACTGTCTGCAGTGTCGAAACCTCTGAAACTGGACTTTATTTATTTGTGTTGAGGGGAGCTGGAAAGCCTAAGACAAGTGTATTTATTTTCATTTATTATATTCTAATTGAGGTCGGGAATTTATATGTAATCTATACCAACACAGGTTTGATTAAAAAGAACTGACTAGGTCCGTCTGCTTTACTTTTTTATTGTATTTATCCAATATTCGGATTGTTTGGATGAATATTTACTGCCTATATATATATATATATATATATATATATATATATATATATAGCTTGAATTTTATTTTAATTTTGCCCTTACAAAAATTCTACCCTGACCGTGTACTTCTCAAAGGAAATAAGTTTGTGCGAGGAAAAAGAAAAAATAATCTGCGAATTTTTTTCAATAATTATACCGAAGCAAATTTGGTGCATAAAATTTTGCGTCAAAATTATCAAACTTTTAAAAAAAAAAAAAAAAAAAAAAAAACTCTCATCCATGTAACCAACAATGACGATATCAAGTGAAAGGACTTACAACCAGGTCATTCGTGCCTCCAAACCAAAGACACTATCTACTAGGCTCGGTGAGTTTAAACAGTTTATTTTGAAAAACATTCACAAAACTTTATTTTATTCCATGTTTCATTGGGGTTTTTTCCTTTCTATACTTTCGTTGGACTGTCTAAAGTTTATTGCAGTCTAATGGAAGTAAGTATATTCGCTTATTTTCTTTCTTTCACGTTGCAATGTACGCCATTTTGAGTTTACTGAATACTAAAGTTTCGGCGCTATTACACTTTCGCATAATAACGAACGTATGTAATAAAAAAAAAAAAAAAGCCAAGAATAAGATAAACAAACTACCGTAGGGCTTAAATGGTACAAAAATAGAAATACAAAAAAGCCCCCCCCCCCAAAAAAAAGGGTGGGGGCTAAAATTTTAAAAAATGACTGTGCACACTGATTTAAACGAAAGTGGGAAGGGAAAATATAATAGCGCCAAAGTTTTTACGGTGCCGAATTTATGAAGAAAATGCTCCGGTAAAAAAAAAAAAAAAATTGTTAATCTTAGTTTTTTGCTAATGATACATATATTAATATTACTGTTTGCATGTATGATTTGGTTTATCAATTTTTTGTTCAGGCGTTAAATTTTGGTACATCCAAACCGTATAAACATTCATGACAAAATGCAGGAAGCAGACGACCCTTTTCAATATAAAAAAAATACATTGAAGATTAACTAATGGTCAGTTTTCCATGAAATTTTTAACTCCCTCAGTAACAACAGAAAAAAATGCGACAGTTCGTGGAAATGCATTTGTCAAATTAGTAGACACCCGAGCTTCTTTTTCCCTTAATTCTATGAAACCTACCCGAAATCTCGGGTAAATATTTTTTCCGTTTCGAAAATTATTAAAATGTGTTCTGTATCGTGTTGTTATATGAAATGATTTCCCCAGAGAGCATTTAATATTTAATGATATTAATGGATTTTTTTATTGCCAAGATTATTTGAAATCCTTCTAGCTACCACTGTTCATTGTTTCGCTTTTCTTTTTCATTGTCAAATCGGAAGCTTTAATTTAATATTTAATTTCCGAAATGCAGATTTGACGATTATATATTAACACCTATTTCTAAAGGTCTTTGGGTTTCATTTTCACAACAAATTTCTTCTTAAAATCTACAGAAAATCAAATTATTAGGTGTCGGTCTTGATAGTCAGTATTCATTAGTAAATAACTATCGAAATAGACTTTTTCGTAAGTAGACTTATAAAAAAATAAAGAAATGTCTTAGCGTATTTGTTTGGGCATTCGTAGTTGGGGGGGGGTATCAATTTACAACTACTTTACATAGCAAAGTGATGTTGACCCACACCCAGTAATGAACTAAAAAAATTCAATAAAAAAAATGCTTCGTTCATATTCGGGATCTGTAATAGTAATATATTTAGTAATATATGAAGAAACACCATTTCCGGTCACAGTACTTATAGTACATCTGAAATTGTGGAAATATTGGACCCATGAAGACATACTGAATTTTAATTATATAGAAATGCATTTTATTATATTTTCATTCAAAATCTAGAGTTCCGAGTTATAAAGTCTTTAATTTGTGTAAAGTATATTTCAATGTAACTAAAATGCGCGCGCGGGTTCATTTTCTTGCAGTAATACCGCAATAATTTTCTTGTTCAAGTTAGTAGATCTCCTTATCTTGATAAAATGTATGAAATCTCTCATTCTTCCGTAAATAAATTATCTTAGAACATAATCATCAGTGTTTTGCTTTTTTTTTTTACAATAGGGAGGGGTTATTTCCTGTATGTTGAACAGGGCGCACACTTTCGCGCCCCCCCCCCCCCGCCATGTTTTTTTTTTTTCCCGCGATAACTGATAAAGTTTCGTGGCAATTTGATGCCGGAAGTTGAAAAAAAAATGCGAATCACCAAACCTTTGAGCCTACATAAATTCCGCCAGGTAGTCAGAAATCATCACCTACCCATTGGTGGGGCCATTCATGGCCTTAAATTTAACCTGGGCACGCTACCACATTGCACACTCGAATCGTGGTGACTCCAGTGTCGGGATGCACAAAGTTCTGTGTTTGGTTGACAATGTCATAGGCAAGTGGGTGCGAAAATGTAACAGCCTTGAACTCTTCGCTATTTACTTTCATCTGAATGTTTTCGAGAGTCGTATTCATCAACACAGTGCAGCCTTTGTGTTAAAAAACAGTTGTTAGATTTCAATGTGATTTGCTTATAATATAGATATAAATGGTTATGTTATTATATATCTGTATAATCTCAAGATTGAAAGGCTGCTACTGTCGAAAACGAAAAAAAAAAAAATACTTTTTAGTCGTATCGCTCGATTTTTCGCAACCGGTCTCGAATTGACATTTACGGTGATTTTTATCTATTTTCCTATCATTTTAATAAATGTCTTTCTTTCTTGAAATGTATATCCTTTATAGATACAAATTATTTGGCACCTGATACTACTCGCATTCAATACACATATATTTAGAATGAAGTTATATTTCTAACAGAAAAAAAACCCTATCAGGATGGAATTAATCCACTTTGTATTGTAGCTGATGACGTTAATTTTCTTGAGAATGACTATCAATGGCCGAAAACGAAGGAAATCCTGAATCTAGAACAGCATATTTATAAATTCAATTTGGAAACCTGGTTTTTCAACTTGAAAATTGACAAAGGAAGACGAAATATAATCACGACAAATTATAACTATATTCTACGGTTAATTTGCAGATTAGGACCGACGCCCACTTTGCAATAAAAAAAATATTCCCGAATACTTAAATTTAGGTGTAATTGTACATTCGAATCTGGCTTGATAAATTTGATAAAATCTACCGTTTTGGAGTTATCGGCAGTAAAAGCTCGGATTCATTTGCGTCGTTGGCAGCAGCCGTTACTGGCGTTGTTTGCATACATTCGCTAAGCTCGCAAGAGAACGTAGTTAACGGCCTCGTTTACTGATCTTACTCGTCTCAATTACTACTCAAGACAACCATATTGTGTGCGCAATAATCAAAACAAGTGAATATTCCACTCATAGCTATCTGCAGCGAATGTATGCAAACAACGACAGTAATGGCTGCGGCAACGCTAATGAAGTCATTTTCGAATGAAGCATGTACATTTGCGCCTAAATGTAGGTATTCGGGAAATTTTTATTGCGAACTGAGCGCGGATTCTAATCTGAAAATTAACCTTTTCCATTTTCCATTTCTCTCATTTTTAACATTTTTATAACATTAAACTTTTTATCCCTAAAAAGATGTTTTAGAAATATTTTACTTCCTTCAAAATAAAATCAGCCCCCTCCCCCCGAACCCGGGCATTACTGTACAAAAGCGAACCGTATAGTGTTTTGAAAATGTTTTCTTCAGTTTTCAAGTATAGACTTCAGAATTAAGAATCCCTGTGATATTATCACAAAACTTAGGTTTTAAAATTAAATGAATTATAATAAGTTTAACCTGCGCATTCATAGTAGCAAACATTTCGGTAGATATTGTGTTTTCTGATGTGAAATGCTTGCTGAATTTCTGTAACAAATTGTTTCCGAAATTTATGAAAGTCAGGCATGAAATTTTATTGTGGAATATATTTTTCTTTCCGAGTTGTCTAAGGCAACCAAGGAACTAGCCTAAAAAATTGAAAATGTCTTTAAATTTTAGAATAGGAACCAAACTATTTTCGTTATAGTCCGTGAAAGGCAATTTCTGTTAAAAAAAAAAAAAAAAAAAAAAAAAAAAAATCAGATATAAATGCTTGAAAAGGAGAGGAAATTTAGAAAATTATCAAAATTGTTTCGCTTGATTTAATTCATTTTCTAATATTATTTTTATGCTACGTCGATTATTATCTAAAAAATGAACCATTTTAAAAAGTGACTTCTATTTTTTATTTATAGGTATATCTTTCTGATCAATCGGAAATAATTGCTTCCTAGTACTTAAATTATTAGCTGATTATTTGACATCACTAACAAGTCTATGGCTAATATTTTTTTTTTTTTTTTTTTTTTTTTTGTAGGTTTTTTTTTTTTTTTTTTTTTTTTTTTTTCTTTAAATTTAGTACTAATATACTCACCTCCAGCAATTCAAGCAACAGGGCAGTTCGGTCTTTAACTTTGGATAGCTTGCCTTATATCCAATAAAAAAAAAAAAAGTTGTTCACATTCTATGAAATAAAGGCAATCTGTGAAATTTAAGACTAGAATAAAATAGGTATAGATTTAACAGATACATTGTGGAATAAATTTTACTTATCAAAATTGTTTATCTGGAATGTTTCCCAAACTATTTTAGTGGAGGCAGAGTTCGATTTTTAGTAGAATTCATTTACATACGTGATCTTTGGGAACGGTCTTAATCCATTTCTTCTCCAAGCTATGGAAAAATAGCAGGACAGATTGGGTCCTATAGCCTTTGATCGCAACCGGTCTAGGATACCTGAATTCAAAACTGAAAGAAAAATTAGACTGGGCTCTATATCTTTGGTTGGTAACCGGTCTAGTAGGAAGAAAACTCTGAATTCAAACCAGCCTAGAATGGATTATGCTGTGTTAGTTGAGCTTGCCCACGTAACCCTATTGTGGCATGTTGTGTCCACACGATCGTAATGGATTACGGGATTTGTATCTTTTATTTTATTTTTATTTTGACTGTATATTTTCTCTGCTTTCTGATCAATAAGAAATAATTGATCCTGAATGTTAAGTATAGTCGCTAATCAGCTAATTATTGGATTTCACTGTCCCGGCTAAAGTCTCATTAATTGTAGATTTGTAGGAACTTAGTTCTCATGTGACTCATCTCTATTCAGACTACCGTAAATAATTTGCCACTGTCCGAGTGATTTGAACTAATTTTAGTCTAATTCTTACAACATACACCCTTAATCGAACACATTTCCAATGCTTTAGTCTATTACAGTCTTCACCTTATATATTGGTAAATCATAAAATGTTCGTTTATTTTTTTATTTATTTATTTTTTTTTTCAATCACGGAACTAGTTACGTGGTCGTTAATCCTTTACAAGGGATTGTCTTGGAGAAAACATTTCAAGGAACCCTCCCTGTACAGCACTGATATATCTGAAATCACAGCGGATATTTTTATTTATTTCGAAATATTAAAATGTGAAATATTCATTATAATTGTACCTAGATAAATATTTACTGACCTTTTGCTTTCTATGGCACAATGCTTCAATTTTCTAAAATAATACTTAGTATTTTCTAACTGGTCACCTAGACTAATAAAGTTTGTACTTGCTTGACGTGAATCATTCAGAAATAGACTCCTTCAGCGTAACTCGACAGTTTTCAGTATGTGCCAGTGTTGACATATTTCTATGAACGAGATGTGATGAAGAATCTCGTGAATTGGTTGAATTTAATTATTCTGAATAGTGTTATAAAAAATAAATTGCTTAAATTTCAAGTTGATTCGGCTGAACGAAATTTTTTAACGTCCAGCATCAATGTTTAACCTTGGTGTCTAAAAAAAAAAAAAAAAAAAAAAGTCAGTCATAACAGTTGACACCGCTATTACTGTATAAATTTTGACTCCCTTGTTTTAAAAAGCAAATTAGATATTTTTTATTCGAATTTTGTTTTATAATTCATTGATATTTTTATTAAATTATGACTAAAATAACTTTTCATAGTGATCTTATAAAATTGTAAATATATATTGCAGCTGGTTTACATATTTCTGTAGTTTTTTAATTTTTTTATTTTAAATATTTAAAACAATTATTTGCTTATAAAGTAGTATCGATAGTCAAATCGGTCCCTGACTTTTTATTTTTTTTTTTTTAAGGTGGTGTTATAGAAAGATTTCTTAAGTAACGTACAAATGGGTATACATTTTAAGAACAAAAATTTACATAAATTTAAATATTAGCCACTTCTTTAAAAGGAAATATTCGGCACTCATTCTGTTCTAGTTCCACATGCCATGTCTAATGGATGTCAGTTATCTCCTGTTAATTTCCCTCTGAAAGTTCTCCACTGCCTTAACTGGGTATTGAACTCGCACTCTTTGGGTCCTGTCACTGGCAACATGGCTTGAACAGTCTCGCCTAGTGAGCGAAATAAAGGGGTCAGTTCGACATTCCAACCACCTGAAGAAGGCCGAAGCGTGCAACGGCCGAAACGTTGTAATAAATATGGCGACAAAGATGAGGACAATAGTCCGAATAATGTAAATAGTACAATGCAATATTTATTTCTACTCATAAATTTATTAACATTTACTAAATAAAATTATGCGAACCAATTATAAGGAAATCCGTATTTACCATTTTATAAAGTTTGAATCGATTGGCAATTAGCTATTTTGCCAACCATTAAAATATTTTTGTCAATTTTTTTTTAAATAAGCACTTCAGAATAGTGAAGGAAGTTAAAATAGCGATGTCAATAGGAAAACCGCCCTTTTAACACAGCGTTTTATTACGAACACGTTCAGGTTCAAATTTGACACTAAAATGAAGTTCCTTCTAGGAACAGCAGGTGTGACGAAGAAGTTTCCAATTTTCTGATTACTCATTCATTAGTTACTCGTTTAAAAGCTGCACTTGAGCTAGCTCCTGTAGTGGGCTACTTGGTCCTCCGGCTCCAAACTACAGAGAGACCTCTGGTTCCGCTTAGAAAAAAAAAACATTAATGATAATTCTGAAGAAACACTGCATTCATCAATTCACTCAAATGAACTTCGAAATCTCATTTTAACTCTGATTCTGGCTATAATTCCAATTTGGGCTGAAATTCCATTTCAGGATGAAAATTGCGTTCTTCAAATCACAAAGACAGCGGAACTTCAAAACCTTACGTCACGAAACCACTCAGTCTGATTCTTTTGGGATTTTTGAAGAAATTGGTTTCCACAATTCATTGAGATATTTTAAACTGAATTTAAAACAAACCTTTTCAATTCAGAACGTTTTTACTTTAAACTCAATATAAATTAAGAAATTTGCAAATTTAAATTAACTGTTCCCTCCTCGTCCGGATAAAAATCCTAATGCTGGATATTCAAGCACCTGATGATCAGTTTTTCAATCACGGAATCATCCTGATTCCAAAAAGTTATGTCTATGTAGAGCAAGTCTGGCCTGAGTTAGAGGAGGTTTTCCGTCACGCGAACGGACGGGCGGAATTTGCCGTTTATTTATTTAATGTTGTATAAATGACTTTTTTTTCTGCTCTTTTTATTCTGTTTTGATTGATTTTAATAATAAAATTATAAGTAATCTGTATGGAATTTACAAGTGGATATAGATCTCTTGAAAGCTCTGTCAAAAGAGAGCAGGAATTTATATTTTTATTTTGAATGGATTCTTTTTACGGTTAAATTGATATTTTCAGCTATGTTCTGAATATTTTTTTGATGTTCTTAGCCAACCACTAGCTTTTAATATAAATTACAACAGGTTTTTTTTCAAGTTGAATACATATGTCAAAATCTTAAACAAGGAAAGGCTTCAGACAGATTTGATTTTACACTGAAAACTTTTTTTTTTTTTTTTTTTTTTTTTTTCAAATGTTTTCTCAACTGACAATTTCATGTAACTATTTTTGTCTACAATCCGGATGTCAATTTAGGCCATCACTGGTTTTAATACAACTGATACGAGACACCGTTTTCCGTCGAGATACAGTCTCGACGTCTGTCGAACTCTCTGCTTTGCCAGATAGGAACCCGGACGAAGATTTGACGAAGGACAAGGTTTCGTCCGGGGAGGTAGACAGGCCCTGAACCCGTCTAGGCTGGCTCAAAGTGTATATTTTTGGCCGAGCCTACGGGCTCGGAGAAACCCACTTTAAACTCGGCCTTGTGCCACATACATTCCTCGTGGGTGGGATATTAAATACCGAGAGGAAACACCGTTTTCTCCCCACCCACCACCTTCCTACACGAAAATAACTTAATATCTTTCTTTCCCCTACTTTCTATATGAAATCACTATTCTTAATTTTTAAACCCAGAGTAAATTTTTCCTCCTTCATTTGGTTTACAGGTCTGAAGATTTGAAGCCATGTTTTATCGACTTCAATTAAATAAAATATCACCTATGGTTTTTTTTTCAAGTGTGTGTTTGTTATATGCTCTATTAAAAGGAGCGAATGTATTCCATCTTTATTTAGATATTTCACTTCGACCACTTACAATCTTTACTCTCTCCATTTGAAAGATCTGCGTAATAAGATCTTCCGTCGCCTTTCATTTACCCTTGAACCTTATGCGGAGTTTAATAGAAATCTGGAATATGCAGAAGGGCGAAATCTGATCTCTGGGATCTTCTCGGTGAAAGACACAGCTTTAATCGTTTGATTGCTTCTTCGTACCGAATCTCTTCCTATCCCCGAGTCCATTAGCAGTATTTCCCCTTTTTTGTTAAGGTACCTGCCTCCCGTTCCGCCATTCACTGACACAAGCTCGTCAAAAAAGAGGATCGCTGCCTCCCCTATGTTTTTTGTCCGCAAATACTCTGTTAGGGTTAAGTTTTCCAATCCTTCTTTCATCATTGTGTTCATGCAATTTTAACTGTTTCTTGGTTCTGAATGTTCTTTTTGCGCCATTTTCTTTAAAATTTCCTTGTTGCTTATTCGCTCTGCACATGTAATTCTCAGTATTTGTCTGCAGAACTAGATTTCAATTTTTTTTTCCTCCCTCGTCAGGAAAATTGTCCAGTATTTACTGTCGTATAAGAGGATAGATAATATCAATCCAGCAATCTTTTTTTTTTTTTTTTTTTGTTTCTATAGAATTTTTGGTTTCTCGGCTCTCTGGTTAGCTTTTGGAATGCCTCTTTCGCTAGTTTGCGTATTCGGATTTCAGTGTCACATTGATAACTAGCAGAAATCATTCAATATAGCCCGTATATAGTGACCTTTTTTATTTTTTCGGTATTTATTTCCATACTCTCTGTTTCCATGAGTAATATTATTTCAAAATTATCCGAAAATTATACTGGTTTCTCTATATCTACGATCGGTCAACTGCTGAGATAAGCAATTAATGATTCCAAAATACTAAAACAATGATGGCAATTTAAATACGTCAAAGAGAAGCCACAAATAACTTCCTATAAATGAAATAGTAAAAATTCCCAGCTTAATAAGGTCAGATATTTCACATATCTACAAGGTGGTCCGAAAGTCTTGTCACTCCTTACATAATCCAATTTTCTATTTCAGGTGCCTAGCACGAGCTCCTACGGTTTGGAAAAGAGGTAACGAGTGACAAAACTTTCGGACCATCCTGTACATTACGAAGAACGTATCTTCTGTCAATTTTCATTATGGTAGATTGTGTCCTTTTTGTTATTCGTATTTATTATTGTTAATCTCTTATATTGCCTAATGTACAAATCATCATAGGTCTGATGTATAGGATTTGTTGCAATATGCGATTTCGGGTATCCACTGATTTTTGAACCAGATGTTGCGTATATTAAGAACTACTGTAACTACAAAGATTCCGCCATTGTACACTGTCGTCTCTTGTTATGGAAACTTCGAATAGAACCCTTTACTCAATGCTTCTCAACCGGTGTTCTCCGGAACTCTAGGGGTTCCGCGAGAAATAGTGATAAATAGACTGATGCATTTTTGAGATATTTTTAATTTTATATTCGGAAGTTTACTATACGGCATATTGTTGGTTATTATAATAAATTAGAATATTGGTTGTTTGTGTTTTGGGTTTTTCGGGGGTTTTGTTTTTTTTTTTGGGGGGTGCTGTTTGGGTTTTTGGGTGGGAGGTTGTGGATGAAAATATCGGTGTGAGGTCTGAGATATATATATATATATATATATATATATAATTTTTTTCCATTGCTAATACATCTGATAAAGGTCGTTATCTTTTCTTCCCTTTTTAAACCAATTATCCGAAAAATATTTTTACTACGAACTACAATAAAAATAAATATTAATGTTATATGTAGCGGAAATAAAATGCAGAAGAAACAGCCAATCGCCACTGATAATGGTACCCCTCCCTCGTTGGTCAAAGACACTACGTTTAGTATGCTGTCTCTGCAAGAGCAGAGCCAGTGCAAAACTCAGAACGTCTGGTTATGAAGAAAGTGTCTATCAGCTTTTCCATATTAGCTATGCAAATGATTCCTTTGCTAGCCAACCGCTAAAGTTGTAGGCTCCATAAAAGCAGACATTTTCTGAAGAGGCAGTTTGCCGTGTTGGCCGTATAACGGGATTTCTGTTTGTTACCAAGCGTTGTTTAAAGGTCGTTTGTCCTTTTTGTTTCCGGTGTCTCTGGTTCATTCGTCCCGTACGTGTGGTGTTCCCGGCTGGAAGTTTTGATCGTACCACGATCGTTGTAACCCAGTGTCTAATTCCGGTGCTGCAGATTGTTCCATCCCTCTTTGTTGACAGATATCCAACCAACAAGAAAATCTACAGTATATAATAAATTTATGCGGGGATTGTCACTTTTCTCTTTCCCCAATATGACTTCTCTCACAACTTAACCCATGCTCTCAATCAAAATATTTATCCACTGAAAATGTTTGGCTAAGAATATTTGATGTCAACCCGAATCCATAATTTAAGACTAAGCGTCCATTATGTAAGTTTCGATGATGAGCCATGGGTGTATATTAATTACTGATATATAAATTTTTTAAAGTCTTAGGTCACCATAACTTTAGAAATTTCTATCTACATTAGAATGAACTCTTTCTCCTTCATAAATACTAACCTGCGAGACTTCCTAAGCGAGCCAGTCGGGAACGCAGTGTAACCTAACAGTTCAGACGGACACTTCTATATGTTGACTAATAGCACTCTTATTTTGTACTTATGTTCTGATCTCAATACATTTGTTCAACCTACTTTCTTCTTTCCGTGTCTTTCTTTCTGGCCCCTAACAGACCACAACAAAAATATCGGAAATTTATGTGTGTGTATGGGAAATAATATATATATATATATATATATATATATATATATATATATATCCAATTTCTAAAGTATTGGAAAACAAAAGCATTCTTATTCTGGTGAAATCTGTTTAGCAAATAGGACTCGGCCGTCCGTGAAAAAAATTGTTTGCACTTGAATAAACCAAACTTCTGCCAACCAGCGTTTGCTTGTAACTTTGAATGTTGCTCTGTTCTCGGAAGAATCGAATTTTCTCAAATGGAAATCTTTGAGAAAGATTTCATAATTAATTTTATGTCACAATCTGATGCACTTAAGTATCTAACATCTCCATTATAGCACTTTTTACAGATGCATTGCTATAGCATTTGTTAATAGATACGTTTTCGACGGCTTATCAACCCTTTACAGGCTATTTAAAGTCAGAAAATATTTTTAGATTGTGAGCATTCTTTTTAATAATTTACTGATACAAGTCTTACTAATTAACCCATAGCTGGGTGGAGAAGTGGACTTCCTGAGGGTATTTGCACGTAAGTGAATATAACGAACCCAATAGGAATTGGAACTGTACTGATTAATAACTTGGAGCCATTATCCATTACGCCACCCGCACACCGAAGCTTACAGTACCTGGTATTCTCACCGATGTACTGATCAGCCTCGACGTTGCTTAACGTACGAGAACCCATGTTTCAATGTTATATAGTCGTAAGTGATATGACCTGCTTGTGCTGGCCTGTTTTTCCCCCCAGGGAACTGTCATTTATTGGAAGTAAATGACAAAAAACGCTTATAGCGATTTCTCGTGAGTACCGCCGTTTTGATTTCTATCCGCCACTCTTCAGTACAGATTAAGTTAAACATCCACAACGCACAATATACGAAAATACTTCACAAAAAAAGGCCACATTTTATGACAATGTCTACGATATTTAGGAATAGTGCAAGCGGTAGTTAGTTAATAAGGGAAACACTGGACCGACATCACGGTTGTTTTGAAAAAGCATATATACGTTGACAGCAGGTAACGTAGGTTTCCAAAAGGAAGGGGATATTTTACCGGCCTCGGTAAAATAAACACCTAGGTTACTTTGCTGGTAAATATTTCGTTATGAAGGCATGTAATGTTAAAAATAACACATTTAACACAGTGGGTTATTTATTTTCACCAATTGTTAAGACAATTTAAAGTCTTTTCTGCCACCAATTGTTAAAATCATCTATTCATCATGAATTATTAAAAAAATTATGGAAGCCTGCAAATATTTTAAGCACTCCATTCATAACACTGACCTGCGATGCTTTCAAGGTCGAATATATAATAGCTGATTTAAAGGCAGTTTTTTTTAAGTTGAATCTAAAAATCATACTTATTTTTCTAATCAGATCAAATTTTAAAGATACAAGCTCTTACTTAAATTGTATAGAACGGCATTGTAACTATTTTCTTATTGAATTAATGGTAAATTTAGAGCTGATTTGTTCGCAGAGCGCTCACATTGTGCCATAGTAAACCAAAAAAATACACAAAAGCTATTCATGTATGGAAGGTCTTTTCAGAAACTTTCTCTTTTATACGGCAGCCACTGCATCCCGTTTCAAGCACAATCATTAGTCAGTGAGAAAGTTTATATCCCAGCGGCCTTGGTAGCGCTCTTCCAAAATGCGAATGTCTTGGTGAAAGCGTTTACCCTGCTCGTTACTCAAATCTCCACAGTTCTTTGGTAAATAGTCAAAGTATGACCGCAGAAAGTGCAGTCTGACTGACATTCGTGCCCCGAGTTGGCGGAAACTCTTCGGTAGATCTTCAATTTCCTTCTCGTATACTCGTTTCCCATGACGTTTTTTAACTTCAGCTACTGCCAGGCTGACAGTTCAGCTTCGCTCAGTGCTTCGTTAAACATTGGGTCCTTCATGAGCCCTCTTATTTGAGGGCCGTCAACTATACCGGCCTTGAGTTGCTCTATGCTTATTCATGAGAACTTCTCCTGGAGGGAAGAAATCTTGCTGCCTTTCTTGTCCATTGCCTTCACAAAATACTGAATGTTATGCGAGCCAGGTTTTATCCTTTGTCTTAACGGCCACCCATATCTGACATAATTTTGATCGTCAGTCCGATTGTCTCAGACACATAAAACAAGAATATTTTGTGTACCCACTTTGGAGCCCTAGGACCAGTCCGACCACAAAATCTCCATAGATTAAACATTTGTGCTCCCGGTAATTAACAGCAGACAACAAATGATCCATGCTGTTGTGAGATCCTTTCATTTGTACTGAATGCCCAATAGGGATGGATGAAAATCTATTCCTATTTTGTAGAAGATCTGCTTTGAGATTTCTGCTAGATGTGTCAATAAAAAGTCTTCATTACGTAGCATCATACTCCATACTCATCATAAGTCCATTGATTTGATCAATCCAACAATGTTTTTAAAATAAACTAATGATCACTTATCCTGGAACGTGAAAAAACTCTCAATTCTCTCACAGTCTCGATATCAATAGAACGTTGTTCCTGGTGCCAGCAGATGTTTCTCTTTGAGACGTGAACCCAGCAGTGAGCAGACTCTTTTGAACGGTTCATATCTCTCGTCAGGTCGTTGAGTTGTGCTTGTATCAAGGGTAATGGCTGGTTGTCCGCTTCTGGCTTGTTTCATCCCCAGCTACAACAGTCATGTCACTATGTTCGGATCAGAACTATATTCCATGTTACCGTCTGGCACGGGAACAGGAAGGTCTGGGCTATGAGGTATTGGCCTTATGGCAGAAGGAACATTGAAGTATTGGACATGATGCTTGCGATATGCCTACTTCACAAAGTCAGATTTTTGCTTGACGGTTAGGAAGGACCACATTACCGCAGATATAACAGGACCTGTCACGATTATTCTTACACTTGCGATCCATTCTTACAAGAATACAAATGTCAAGCTGAAAAGAGAAAAAAAATAAATCAGCACTCCGCTCATCGTTGACACTTGACACAGTACATTTAAAATTATTTTAAACTGAGGGGTATGTCCCCCCCCTCTAGATATGTAGGTGTTAACGAGTAGGGTGGTACACTGTAGTTAGTTACACATACAACATTATATGCTATACTAAACATCAGGCACCCACAATGAGCTGTGACAGTCCACAGGCTTTTGAATAAGTGTTATTATTGTGTACAACTTGTTGTGAAGTATTCAAGAACCTCTTAAAAACCAGACCTAACCAAACACAATGGTATTTTTTCGATTTAGCATAAAATGGCGATCATATATCACTTGATTAAACGTTTGACCTTGGCTAGTGTAATATTCTCTACGAATCCCAAACTTGCTCTTGGGCATGGTTCTCTTGTCAGTATACTTCAGGTGCACCGACTGAAAACAGTCACAGACCACAGAATTCATGTTGTTCAATCCCTGCTTACACAGCTCACAAAACCACTTCGTTGATGATCGCAAATAGTGTCCATAAAGTTCATGTGCACTTTAAAAAATTATAACTTTATTTGTATTTGCGATAGAAATAATTTGTAAAAAGGATTATAAAGAAGTAAATCTATATTTTTTTAAGGTTCTTTTGAAATTTTATTTAAGTTTCCATATGTCCATCATTAGCAATACAAAGAGTAATATGATTTTGCAGTTCACGGAAAACATTTGCCAACTGATTTACAATAATGCCTGAAATCACATTAGTTATTTTAGCTATACTTAAAACTAGGTACATTAAACTTTATAACATTTTTTACAGATTATTTCTATCGCCAATACAAATAAAGCTATAATTTTTTTAAAGTGCATACAAACTTTATGGACACCCTGTATAATATATTATTTCTAAAATACTATTTATATTTACCGGCACAAGAACCTTGGTGTCTATTTTAACGGGACTGACAAAATAGTCTATTCGTTTCCCAAAAACGTCTACAACAGCTTTATTTCATTCTTTGAATAAAAAAAAAATAATTAGGTTCAGTTGTGTGTGTGTATATATATATATATATATATATATATAGTGTGTGTGCCTCAGTTGAATTAAAATGTCATGAATCTTCAACAGTAATCGAACACCTATAAGGTATCCATTATATATTATCCAGAAGAGAATGTAAGACCCACGCGGGGCTAAAAAGCCACTCTTTTTTTAAGGATAAATCAAGCGATGGCATTACTCTAAATAGAATCGCAGCCAAATGCTTCACGTATCATATGCGTCAAAATCAGTCCCGTTGTCTCGTAAAATAAGTAACGACGTTGTGGACACGGAACAAATTTTTTACATTTTTCGAGCTCTGAGATTCATTCGAACGACCGCACATCAGAAATACTTCACACCGACGCTCTACAATCTACATGAATATTCGAATGAAGTTTTGTGCTCATGAACAAATGAAGTAAATTCCAAGTCAGTACCTAGCCGGACGTGTTGTGGTTCTGAACTGGAAGAGGATTTATCTCTGACCTTGGAAATAAAATCAATCTGATATATCGAACCATAAATCGATATTGAATTCAAATTACCAAACCTTCATAAGGAATTATATTGGTTTCAATCATTCATATTTTGCTTTACAAGGCAGGTTGATAGCGTCTCACGTTCGGTATTCATCATTGTGAATGGCGTGAGAAAATTGCTTCTATTAATAAACTAGATATGATAACGAGTCATCCCTTGGACGCATGCGTCGTAACTACCAAACTCAATGAAGTATTTTTTCCTTTACAGACGACAAGCACAATCGCTTTGCTGTTGTGAATATCCTGTCCACTATTCTAATAAAAAATCGAATTTTGCCCGAGAGCTGAAAAAAAAAAAAAATAACGTACGAAGATGAATCTACAGCGAATGTTTAGAGAAAATATCTTTTATTGAATTATAATTGTTTTATTAGATAAATCATTCTAATCATTTTTTTTATTACATGTTCAATATACTTCTTTAGTGGAGTAATGGATAGCGGCTCGAACTGAGGAATCTGAGAACCGAGTTCGAATTCCAGTCTAATCCATTACATTCAGTTACGTGCTAATACCCTTGGGAAAGGTATGAATCCTCTTCTCCTCGCAACTATGGATAAATAGCAGGACAGACCGGGTTCTATAGCTTTGGATGGCAACTGGTCTACCGCAGAAAGAAATGCGGGTAAAAAATCTGCCTCGTCAGTCATGCATCGAAAGATACACGCGTAGGCAATCATTTATCACGCATGGTATATAATTTACTGATACCTACTTGCAGGGTAAAGTTTTCTTGAATAAAATTTAGTTATTTACTAAATTTAACCTAATTTGGCACAAGTTTACAAGCTTTGGAAACTCTGAGGATCGAATATACGATGCTAAACATTACCTTACGTACCCTAAATATTTAGTTTACCACCAACACGTAAAACTGATAGGCCCAGTGAAGATATAAATCACTTCAAAGTGATGATCAACTGGACCGGCTCGTTAACCGATACTCAACACCGAGGTATCCAGTTTGTTTTACCAACCTTGACAAGGTGTCGTGGGTTGAGTTGATTATTATCTCCGTTTATCATCTTTGTAATTCGTTTTCATAATTACATTTTAATCAATAATATTAACTATCGTTTGCTATGACTTGTTGCGACCTATCTGGCAGTTCTTCGATATCTTTTCAGTAAAATTCCGCAGGCTTTTGCGCAGTCTTCTGCGCAGGCTTCGAAGTCTTGAATTTTATTTTCATTAGAGAACATTTCCCTACCAAGACGTTTTGCAGCGATCAAAAAAGGTAATAGTCGATGGTTGCGATTTTGTTTTGAGGAATGTCATTGCTTGATTTATTCACAAATATGAGTAGGTCAGATCTGACTTTTCAGTCTTGCTAGGGTTTTGCATTCTTTTAAGATGCGGCAAAGTTGGACAACTTTCAGTCAGATTTCTATTGAACTTTCATGACATTTTAATCTAGGTACCTCCACGAAATCGCTAAAAAAAGAGCATAGCTTGATGAAAAAGACGCCAACCTTGCCGAAAACAAAATTTTATTGTCTAAATGCTTATGTTATTATTAAGAGGAAAGACCAAAGTTTTTTTTAAATTATTTTTAAAAATTTTCTTTTAGAACATTCTAAATTTTGATTAAAAAACCTTTTTCTATTTGTATCAGCGGAACTAGTAAATAACAGACAATTTTAGCACGTTTTTTGGTATGACACACATTAATTTGAAAAATCGTGCAAAAATAGAAATAATTATCGGATGTTAATGAAACTTTCAGGAACTATTCACAGATGATCGAAATTATTATAAATGTTTTTTTATGAAAGTCATGGTAGAAATATTTTTTAAAATATTTATTACCTACCCCCCATAACTAATTTTATGAATACGCTAGAAATTCGATCGCATCGCTTTTAGTGATTACAATAATTAAAAGCACAGGGCTTTGAGGAATGCAAATCATGTTTTTTTTGTTTTTAATTGGATACGCAGTACCTGAAAATCAGCTCTGAATTGTAACATACAAAACTCAATAAAACAAAGATATTATTTAATTTCAAATGCTTTTATTTGCTTTTAGTTGTTTTTATGAATATGGACAATATTTTCTGAAAGTAAAGTTTTTCGATGAAAAATGAATTTTTAATACAATTTTGTTATTTCATTAATTATAATAGATTTTACATTTAAATTGTTAAAATATTATAAAATTAGTTAAAAGCCGCATCGGCTTTCATAAGTGTCCTTATGAAATAGATCTTTTTTTAGCGCGTTGTAAATTATATCATTTTGACTAATCAGAAGATCCCCAATAATTAAGAAATGTAATTTTGTGCTTATAATCGAGCTGTAATTATAAAATACGGAAGACCAACCAGAATATAATTAAGTTGCATTATTTGAGTTAAGCATTGTTCTCCGATGTTAAGGCCTTTACTTTTGCGAAACACGTGTGGAGAAGTTAATTTGATTTTTCAATTTCAACTGAGAAGGGTACCTACAAGAATCAGTATCATCTTATGAAATTTATATGATCTTATTTTTATATTAATCTCAGTTACGACATTTTTCCATAAATGAAATATCAAAATTAATAATAAAATGAATGCAAATACAAATAACAGTAGAATGTAATAAATGTACATAAAAATATAGTATTTTATGTACAATTCTGATAAAATTTCATAAGAAAGGTACCTATAAATTAATTAGATACCTTTCTTAAGAAATATAAAATTTAATGTCACTCTTAACAGTTTTATTTTAATTTCTTTACAATATATTTCCCATAAAGCATCATAAACGTAAAGGTGAAAGCTAAGTACAAAAAAAAAAAATTAGACCGCTGAAAGTTTTCGTTAAAAATAACGGGGTAAATAATTTGTTCACGTAAATGTAAATTATTTCACTTTTCTCCTTCCGTAGAACAAATTAGCCTCATGGAATTCGTAAATATATCATCACATGTCAAGAGACGCGAAAGTTTATGACCTGCTTTGTTTTATTTTCAAATTACATCTTTTTGGCACAAAAGCTAAGTTTGGTTCAAAATATTTTAAATAAACATTATAATTTCTGATTTTCTTAAAATAAGTTTTGAAAAAATAATTGATATTTAAAAAAATTTCAAAGTCAGATTTCCAGTTTTTTTTTAAATGGAAAAAAATGGTCAATTTTGCTGACTCAAAAAAAAAAACTAGATTTTTAACGAAAATTTCGGACGTGCTAGGAACGATTAAAAAATGGAAAAAATACCCCCAAAATACTTTGATCTTTCCTCTTAATAATAACAAACATTTAGACGATAAAATTTTGTTTTCGTCAAGTTTGGCGTCTTTTTTCATCATGCTATACTCTTTTTTAGCGATCTCGTGGAGGTACCTATTTTAATCCAACCGGGGCACTTTTTTTTTTTTTGTTTTACTTGGGGGGTGGGGGTTGTTGTTGGGGTTTTTTGTCGGATTTTTATACTGGATACAAGTGGACATAACGTGCAATGAGTGTTACTTTCCCACGTCCTATTATATATATATATATATATATAATTTTTTTTTTTTTTTTTTTTTTTTCAAGATCTCAATGCAATGAGTATACAACTCTCGTTTCTTTTCTAGTCTCTCTTCCGCGCAAGCGCGTATTTGATTATTGGTTTTAACTTTCATTGGCCAATCAAAATGACTAACAAAAAAGTCATTTTTTTTATTTTTTGTTAGTCCAGACTTTCTAACGACATTCAAAAGCAGTCGAATAACGATTATTTTGCTGTTCATATTTTAAAGCTAATTCGTTTTTAAGGCCTCCATTTTAAATTTTATTTCCTCACGTTTAACTTTTACCGAGACGATTTACCGCCCAATTTAAAAGGTCTTAACATTTTTTTTATTTTTTATTTTTTTTGTCAGGTCATTTAATTATACTTCAACCGGAATTATTTTCTTTTTATTATCTTTATGAATATTAAACATTTTCTTGAACCTTCTAAAAAGTATGTGTACAAACTGCTGCCCCTATTTTTATCGACCGTTTTTATTTTTTTATATTTTCACCAAAACCGTTAATAACAATCTGTTTAAAATTTTAAGAATGGGCATTTATTTTATCGTTACATTGACGCAAGAGTCTGACGCGAAAGTTCAATTAAATTCAAACTCTTGTGAATAAAGAATTGGTTGGCAATTTGTTCTGCGTTTCGTTTCACGTTATCCTGTGTAGTGGTTGGTGCTGACTCGCTCGACGTGGGTGGAAGCCAATGAAGGAGAGTGACTCCTGAATACAAATAGGCAACAGTAAACAACTATTTCCTTAAGAAATCATGGCAATTCACATGTAATATGTACAGGGCTATGATTGCCTACATTAAAAATATACGAAAGCGACTCTGATGGTATAATTTTTATTTTTACACTGGGTAATTCTTTCTCTTAGTGGCTTTATTGTCTTGCTTGGGGTGAAATTATATAAAATTCATTTTATGATAGTGTATCTGTAAAGGAACAAAATTCGCCCTCTAAGGGACTTTATCAAGGCACTGTATGATTTTTGTTGCACATGTTTATATACAAAATCGAGGATGTCGATCAAAGCTTTTTTTTAATTTGAGAATGTTCATGACAGTTCACGGGGTGGTTGAAAGGTCAGTCAAAACATGTAGAGGACAGTGTTATAATTCTAAAAGTAAGCGAGCAATATTCAAGAATTTTTTTAATGAATATTGTTTACATTGTGATTATGGTATGAGGTGGCCGTATATGTTGTACATCTTGTAAACATGAGGTGCTGGATTTAACCGTTTCCTTTTGATTTTTCAAGATATATTTGGTCGTGTATGTTGGCTTGGGAAAGAAGTAATTCTTTCAAGAATGCTGAGACTGGAGGGGGGGTCGGGACATAGATTTATGTTTAGTAATATTTCCTTCTGAGTAAGTTACTTTCTCTATTGATGATTGTGTTTTTTTTTTTATCAAAATTGTTGTCGAATTTGTATAAGTGCATTTGATAAACGCCACACCCATCAAGAGAGAAAGTTATGCAGATTCGTAACTTTCCCAAGGGTTAACTTTTTTTTTTAATATAACGAACCCAAATGAAATTGGAACTCTGATTACCAATTAAGAATTGTCATTACACCACCCGCACATCCAATCTGACAGCAACTCTTATTCCTAAGTGGCCACCTATCTAGTGACCAGGCTAGACGTTAACTTCAGTGATCGTACGGGAACCGGTATTCCAACGTGATAAGGTCGTAAGCTCAATAAATAGGGAAGTTAACTATGAAGCTTAAAACCTACCAATTTCATGTTTTTATTATGACTGTATCTGCGTTTTATTCTAGATAAATAATCCAACTTGATCTTATCTTGTCTACAACTTTTCCTCTTTTGACAATGTTTTGTTTTATTCTAAGAGCTCGTAGATGAAACCTACGATTATTCACAGATATCTTATTGGAAAGGTTTGGTTTACATGCTGAGCCTTACCTACGACCACTTCGATTTCAATATCGAAGGAAAACACGATCTTAAATCTCTTCATGTGGACATTGTCAAAATAAAAAGACTGTTGATCTTTACCATAAATATTACGATACCCACCCTCGCTCCTGTACCTCCTTCATGCAGTGGGAAGTGCTCCCTGTGGGATAGATCTCCAATCACCAGCCTAGAGTAATTGCCTTTTTATTTCCTGGTCGAGGGGATCCAGCCTTTCTTGATATGCTGCAGAATGATAAAATACTAGATATGCTTACGACCAAACAGTAATAGAAGTTGGCTTCTCTGGCGACTGCCGATCTGGCTATAATAAGCAACTCCGGCAGATAGATCGATGGTTTCCTTTTGTTATTCTATGATTCTGACTTCAATGTTTAACCCTGTGATCTGGACTTCGGCGGAGACAGTTTTCTCTCAAATCGGAAGGACGATTACTAGATAAACATCTTTGAATTAACCAACATGCCACGATTGCATTGCATCATTCGCAGATTGGATAACTCCTGGATAGATAATGGTGATTATACTTTTCTAGTGCTGGGAGGTTATGCTGAAAGTTTTCATCCCAGTGCAGGACGTCAATTCTCGCATCTCCTAATCGTATTTTGAGCGATAAAATTATTTCACGTAATGCGTTTCGCAGGAGTTTCATTTAATTTTTCTGTCTACGTGCACAATGGTTATTTAATACAC
The DNA here is from genome assembly GCA_903632075.3 of Acanthosepion pharaonis. Taxonomy (NCBI): domain Eukaryota; kingdom Metazoa; phylum Mollusca; class Cephalopoda; order Sepiida; family Sepiidae; genus Acanthosepion; species Acanthosepion pharaonis. The sequence continues at coordinate 1,028,073 of CAHIKZ030000382.1, read as the reverse complement.
GTGTGGAGGACCAGTTTTTTCTCGTTTATTAGTTTGTGTGTAGGTGGCGTAACGGATATCATCCCGAAAAAAGGAATCTGCGAGTAGTTCAAAATTTGGCTTTTTGGCATTCACTTTCATACCAATGCTCTTGGAATAGAAATCCATTTCTTCTATAGGTTAAATGTCAGTAAACTCTGCTCTCGAGCCTTAAATAGCAGCTATTCTAGTCTAAGAAGGGAAACTCCGAATTTCAAGCTATAGAGTAGGAAATGGTTTAAACAGCTATTTCTCCCCCAAGAAGTTGTCGTAATCCACAAATACCATAAATTGCGGCGTACAAACCGACCTCTCTTTTTAGCTCAAAATTTTGAGTTACTGTATAGGTCACCCCCACTTCACCTAACAAAAACATACGATAGGCTACCTGTGGCCCCAAACTTACGCCTACCGATAAATAGGCTACAGTATAACCTGTGCCAAAACTACATAGGTTAAAATGTCTTAAAAATAATTGTCGGACTTTGTCCATTTCATAATGTATGACGTCATTTGTTTACATTTGGATACGCTTTGAGCAGATATGAATGTACGTGAGATTCATGGAAGATTTGTAGTTTAAAAGCTGTAAAATCGACCTTGCTAACCGGACGATCCACTGTGGCTCAATCGGTTAAGGCACGTCAGGCTATATGACGGTTCCGTATAGGATACAGGTTCGAATCCTGTTGGAGGACGAATATCTTCTGTGAAAATTTCTCGGACATTCAGGCCGGTAAATGTTGTTTAATACTGTTTATTATAAACAGAGCATTTACTTAAATATTTGTATCTATAAAAAGAATGTATAAACATATCTTTCTATATGCGTTGTATACTAAACAACCTATAATACACACCGGTACGTACCGTATATTGTATCGGTATAACTTAATCCGTCAAGACTACTGATAAACACATTAAAGTCAGCATCAACTCCTATAAAATATTAATATCCTAGATTTCACATCAGGCCATGTAGCTTTTTTATAGCCCTGCTATGTATCTTATATGGTAAAAACACAAATTGTGCATATAATACCTAGTTGTCGGAATGACTGATTTAAAAAGAGCTTCGATTAGTGTTTGCCCTTAGTGTATCAACTGTTGAACGCCATTCCTGCTATATCATTAATAGAATATTGAATTTTTGTTACTATTTTATTATTTTATATCACTTTCTGTCTTAATATGCCAAATATGTTCAAACAAGTCTTACTGTGTGGCAGCCTATTAGAGGTACAGTAAATGGAGTACAGTAAATGTTAGGAATACAGTTTCCAACTCTGTAGTAAAGGTTTGCATTTTATACCCGAATTATAAGTCGATCCCTAGTTTAGGAAAGATTTTTTAGGCTCTACTTGTACGTCGCAATTTACAATAAAAGCAAACTGTAGGAGGCTATGTGATTGTTTACTATTATAAAATTCTTTGACTGGTTACCTCTAAGATTTTGGTACAAGACCAAAAAACGTCAAAACTGGGAGACGACTGGAAGATTTTTAAAGGTTAACGTCTCCCACTTCCAGATTCTTTAGTGAGGTGAACCAATACGTGGCGATGAAACCCCAGCCGAGGGTCTTCGTACGTTTTTTTATCCCATTCCTCCCGTTGCTTCCGATAAATGATGCTACAACTGCTGTTGTAAATAAAATGTATAAATAATAAAACGAGATACGAAATTCTGTCGTGGTCTACGATGTAGGTTGGGTTGTGAGAAATTGAAACGAAACGAAATACTACATGAAGAGATGTAGCAGTTTAAAAAAAAAAAAAGTTTGACAGTTGACAGATTTCGTATGTGAATGTCACTTTTTTTTCTTTTTAACTGAAGAATGTCTAAATGATTTCGGTGATTTTTATCAGGTAGTGAATCCAATTAAGTTTCTTCATAGATTGAGGCCTTCAGGTAACACTCTGTTTTAGAAGTTTCTTTGCTACTTTATTCCACTATGGATAAAGATATCTGGATAGTTCTGCTTTGCTTGCTGTAAAGGTATCCTGTGAGCTATTTTCTCGTAACGTGTTCAAAATATTTAAGTTTTCGGTTTCTAAATTCGTCATTGTTCCTATTCCCAAAACTTCTTTGTCACATGTTCTGCCCCGAGCATTTTTGACATTCGTCAGTAGCATCAGATGATTAAATTGGAATGTAATTGTCCACAATTCAATACCATATGGGAAGAGTAAGATATTACAGAGAATATTTTCCTTCTTTCTGATGCCATCTTTAAACTTTTTTTTTATAAATACTTAGCTTCTGAAAGTTAGCTATTTCACTACACCTGGATAATCTCATCACAGATGAAGACTTGATGCATCAAATGTGGTTCTACAGGAGGATGCTGAGAATATTAGCATCTTTCGGATCGTTCAGTATTGATTAAGACTACCAACATTTTCAGTTCTATGGCGAAGTCCAGTAATTTATTAATTATCCCACTCTTTGAATTTTTCTCATTCCAGAATTCACAATCCGATTCTTTTTTCTCTTGAATTTATTTGATGCTGTTATCAGTCTAAAAATCGTTATTGCCGTTTGATAACAGTAAAAAAAAAGATTGTTATGAAATAAAACAAATTGAACAAGAAATAAAAAAAAATACTAAACACTCAATTGCTGGGCTAATTTTCATGTAATTTGTGCGTTTTTCTCTTGTTTACCGTGTCATTTGACGCGACGCGGCTTTCGATTCGAATTCTCGCACGAAACTAGTTTTATGCAAGTGTTGCAAACAGAATGATGCTTAGAATGCTGCAGCTGAACATGTGAGCAACGACGAGGCTTCGAGAAATACCGACTAAAAGGACACTTACTAAGTATAAGAGAGTTGAAATTTTCATGGCACATGAGAAAAGAGGGCTTAGAACATTTGACACTCACGGGATATATTGAAGACAAAAGGGATAGGAAAGCAAGACCTAACCATCCGAAATTGTGTAAATGATTAGCAGAACAAGGCTTACAGATGGCAAAAACACACTGTAATAAGTTACAAAGTACAGGAAATTGTGGAGTGCCATGATCATTCATGTCCTGAAGGGACACTGCTCATAGAAGTCGTTTTTTGTTACTGTGATGACCAGAGCGTTGAGTTTCTGTAGCTCATTGAGATTGACGTTTGCTCACTTGGTTTTCCATACTTTCGGCCTTACGCTTTGACAATCATTTGGGTACTTCAACGTAGTGTAAGCTTGTCTCGTTAGAACAATTACAATTGAGTAGTGAGTTCGATACTCACTGGGTGCCCCATACACGTTTTTGTCCTTATGTCACATTTAAGCCACACTTAGAAAATAGCCAGTGATCTTAATATCAGCCCTTTATAATTCATAAATTGGGCTCTTTTTTTCCCTCATGATGCATTTCGAATTTTACAGTTAATGTTAAGTTCTTCGATATTTTTTCTTTTTCCTCGACTAGTCTAGTATATACCTAATAAAGAGGAGGGTGTGGGGATAAAGACCATTAATAGAATCACTCCAAGATGAAAGGCAAAAAAGACTTGGACGATTACTAACTAATTGTTAATGTCGTTTGATTCCCGTGAAAGCGAATCGCTTTAGAAATTTTTTCGTTCGTTCGTTTGTGTGTGTGTGTGTGTGTGTGTTTTTTCGTTCGTTCGTTTGTGTGTGTGTTTTTTTTCGTTCGTTCGTTTGTGTGTGTTTTTTTCGTTCGTTCGTTTGTGTGTGTGTTTTTTTCGTTCGTTCGTTTGTGTGTGTGTTTTTTTCGTTCGTTCGTTTGTGTGTGTGTGTTTTTTTCGTTCGTTCGTTTGTGTGTGTGTGTTTTTTTTCGTTCGTTCGTTTGTGTGTGTGTTTTTTTCGTTCGTTCGTTTGTGTGTGTGTGTTTTTCGTTCGTTCGTTTGTTTGTGTGTTTTTTCGTTTTTCGTTTGTGTGTGTTTTTTTCGTTCGTTCGTTTGTGTGTGTTTTTTCGTTTTTTTGTGTGTGTTTTTTTTTCGTTCGTTCGTTTGTGTGTGTGTTTTTTTTTTCGTTCGTTCGTTTGTGTGTGTGTGTTTTTTTTTTCGTTTGTGTGTGTGTTTTTTTTTCGTTCGTTTTTTTTCGTTTGTGTGTGTTTTTTTCGTTCGTTCGTTTTCGTGTGTGTGTTTTTTTTTCGTTCGTTTTTTCGTTCGTGTGTGTGTGTGTTTTTTTCGTTCGTTTTTTCGTTCGTGTGTGTGTGTTCGTTCGTGTGTGTGTGTGTGTTTTTTTTTTTTGTGTTCGTTCGTTTGTGTGTGTGTTTTTTTTTTCGTTCGTTCGTTCGTTTGTGTGTGTGTGTTTTTTTTCGTTTGTGTGTGTGTTTTTCGTTCGTTTGTGTTGTGTGTGTTTTCGTTCGTTTTTGTGTGTGTTTTTCGTTCGTTCGTTTGTGTTTTTTTTTTTTTCGTTCGTTTGTGTGTTTTTTGTTTGTGTGTTTTCGTTTGTGTGTTTTTTTTCGTTTGTGTGTTTTTCGTGTGTGTGTTTTCGTTTTTTTTTTTTGTTTGTGTGTGTGTGTTTTTTCGTTTGTGTGTGTGTGTGTTTTTTCGTTTGTGTGTGTGTGTTTTTTTTCGTTTTCGTTCGTTCGTTCGTTCGTTCGTTTGTGTGTTTTTTTCGTTCGTTTGTGTGTTTTTTCGTTCGTTTGTGTGTGTTTTTTGTGTTTCGTTTGTGTGTTTTGTTTTTTTCGTTCGTTCGTTCGTTTGTGTGCGTTTTTTTTTCGTTCGTTCGTTTGTGTGTGCGTTTTGTTTTTTTTTTTCGTTCGTTCGTTTGTGTGCGTTTTGTTTTTTCGTTCGTTTGTGTGCGTTTTGTTTTTTTTTTTTTTTCGTTCGTTCGTTTGTGTTTTTTTTTTTTTTCGTTCGTTCGTTCGTTAAGGGGTTTCCTTCCGAACATTCTATTCGAAGTGGTGTTATATGTTAACATCTTGATAGTCATTATTTACTCTTCGGGTTACATGTGTTATCCATTTTAATTATTGCTGCTGTTACCATCCCTAAACTGATCTGGTTTGTTATTTGCTACAGTTCTTTTTGTGATTCTATAGCGTCAGCCCACAACGTTTAAAGAAGGATCATCTTTGCCAAGACCTTCAGGCTTTACTCGCTCAAAGCCTTATTTTTCCCCATTGACCTGAGAAAGCAGAAACTGACCGTTTCGATATTTCTGAACAGATTTGGCGCCATGCATGATATCAATATAAAAATCTTTCGATAACTAGTTTTAGGCTTGTATCGAATTGCGATTCGCCAAACTACATGTAGTACAGCCGACGTTCAATTTCATTTTTCTTCTGTACTTAATTTTGTTATAGGTAATTCATACATAGTGGTATCTGAAGTGTTTCTAGATCCTGATTTTTTAGGATGGATTCAGGATAGGTACCATCACTGCTTTCATTCCAATTCCAGATCATAGTTTCTGTTTTGGAAATGTTTATCTTCAGTCTCATTTCTTCATCTTTTTTTTTTTTTCTAAGGATAATTCTTTTCCCAACTATGAACACCTCTGTCATCAGCAGAGCACCCTTGATATTTCAATGTATTTATATAAACTAAATGTAAAAAATAAGACAGGTAGTAGATTAATTTAATATATAAATTTTAATATTAACTATTTCACTTATCATATTTGTAAATAATGAATTAAATAGTTTGAACGACTGTCAAAATCTGTTTTACGATTTCAACCCCAAAGCGGGTCAGATTTGTTATGAATGTGCATTTATCTTTAAGGGAGACGCAATGAAAGGGTCTCAGTTGTTTAGAAATATATCTTTTTACTTCTTTATCAGATTTGTACATATAATTTCCCTGTGCGTTCCTTCTCTGCTAGAATTTCTCATGGAATCAACAGATTAGAAACCCTGGTCATGACAGATCCCCTTGAACTCCGCTTCTAAACAAACTAGATTTTTTTTATCTGCGTCCTTCTCCTTAAGGATCATGAACGTCAAAAAGAAACTCGTATAAATATCTTTGCTTCTTGTTCCCGTAAGGCAGCCATTTTTTCCTTTTTTTTTTTTTTTTTTTTTTTTTAAATTCCCTATTCAATCTCTATCGCCAATCAGCTACTCGGCCATGTCTTTTATTTGTGTTAACGATTACCGACTAACATTCCAAGCAAGATCGGCGAAACAATCAAGATCAGAGAGTTTCTTGGAATTATTTTGACCAAGTCGTTTCCTTCTATAATGGCTAGGAATCTTGTCTCCCAGATCACTAGTAGGGAGCTCGATTCTCTCTTGGTAACGCATATTTTCTGCCTTAGCAAAACTAAGCTACGCTTAAAGACTAAACATATTTCCGGTTATTCTAAAACAAGGTTTCTGCATAAAAACTTCTCAGTCATCATAGCTGTGATAATACGAGGGTCGGCCAGAAAGATCGATATAAAGATATAAATACTCACCAGTTAGTAGACTAAAAGACACGCAAGTGTACCAGAATACAACAGCTAAAATTAAGTAAAAACAAAACTTCCTAAATCTCCAGTACAATTTCTCTTCGCAGACTCCAGAACAACTGTTATATTTCATAGTCAGATTTTAGATGGCCATCATTGATATTGAATGACAAGCCGCCTCAAATCTCCTGCACTTTTCTCGTTATCATCGCTGACTCTATCAATATCAACGCCAAAGTTTAGAAATCTTAATGCTACTTCTATTTGTTTTCTCTATTCTTTTCACTACAGCCGTAAAATCTAAAGTCTAAACTTGCTTTGCTTCACTTCGTTCATTTTCCTTCAATGTGTTTCGTCTGTCGGTGAAGTTGCTTGATACTTGATCCAACCTTTATTTACCCAACCTCCCCACGAGGCAGGATATGTCACAACGACGATTTTTATGTGGGGAGATGCGAGCCCATAGGCTGGGGCAAAAATTCCCCGTAGACCCCGCATACACGGTTTTGGGGTTTGTCTACCTTTCCAGACATGACTTTGCCCTTCGGCATAAACTCGTCTGGGTTTCTCTCTGCTCGAAAGCAGAGTTCGACGTCTTGATGCCTCATCAAGCCCAAGCTGGAAAGCAATCCTCGACTCCACGCCTGACGGTCCATCTATCATATATTACTCGAAGAGTTTCTGAGCGAAATGCTGCATCATTGCCCAGCAAGACTGCCTCCACTGTTCATCGCTAAAAAGATATCATTGAGCACTTCTGAAATGATGATTACTGTTTCCGATCGGATGTCTTTCCAAATCGCAAACTATTCAAGACCACGGTCAACTATCGCCAAGTACAACTTTCCTCTGTAGTGCGTCACATCTTTATCTAGTCTTTTCTATTCGGTGGTCACCTGGATCTCTCCTGGCTCATGGTGAAGGGTCGATCGATTGACACAGTGCACAAGATTGTCTACGCTCTGCACAGCTTTTGTGACATCCAGGTCAATCTTATGAACCAGATACAATTTTATCTCTATCTCCATGTGATACAGGCAGCACAACTCCTTAAAGTCCTTATCCTAAGCAGTATACCGAAGTTGTACTCTGCCTTTCATCCAGTTCTTCCGCGTCCTGGGCAAGACGATGGACTACATCCGCGTCCTGGGCATCCGCGTCCTGGGCCGCGATCCTCCGCGTCCTGGGCAAGACGATGGACTACATCCGCGTCCTGGGCAAGACGATGGACTACATCCGCGTCCTGGGCAAGACGATGGACTACATCCGCGTCCTGGGCAAGACCTGGACTACATCACGAGGACTTTCCTGGGCAGGATGGACTACATTTCCTGGGCAACCATGGACTTTCTGATCATTTTGAGGAGTTTGGAACCAGCTTTTAATTGCTCATGTTCCCAGGTCCACCTTCACCCGGAGTGGTAGCACCTGTTAGTCCCAGCTTTGGGAAAATAATTAACGCCCTAACTGGGGTCAAAACGTGTAAAAATGGGTTTTATTGCCAGCAATTAACTTTGGAAGAAAAAAAATACTACCAGCAATACATTATTGAAAAAAAAATATTACCAGCAATAAAAAAATCTTGGCTTTAAATAACCCATTGGCTTTAAACCCAACCCCAGTTTTTCTTTATTCGGGTCAGAATATCGGCCTTTTTTCATCTCCGAAAGCATAAAAGTTGCCGTAAATTTAGTCGAAATTCGCTTAACCATTTCAACCAAACCAGTTTTTCTTTTTTTTTTTGGTAATCACTTAACCTAGAATATCGGCCTTTTATTGTCTAAATCTTATTATTAAGAGGAAAGACCAAAGTTTTTTTAATTATTTTAAAAAAATTTTCGTAAACATTTAAATTTTGATTAAAAAAAAAAAAACCTTGTTTCTATTTGTATCATCGGAACCATTTTTAGCACGTTTTTTTGTATGACCCAACGGTCGTCAAAATATAATCATTTCGGATGTTAATGAAACTTTCAGGAAGTTTCACAGATGATCTGAATTGTTTTTTTTTTTATTAGTCATGGTAGAAATATTTTTTTAAATATTTATTACCTACCCCCATAACTAATTTTATGAATACGCTAGTTCGAATCAGTTTAGTGATTACACTAATTAAAAAAGCACAGGGCTTTGAGAAATGCCTTTTTTTTTTTTTTTTTTTTTTGGTTTTTAATTGGATCCACAGAAAAATCAGCTCTGAATTGTAACATACAAAACTCAAAAAACAAAGATATTATTTAATTTCAAATGCTTTTATTTGCTTTTTTTTTTAAGAATATGGACAATATTTTCTGAAAGCAAAAAAATTTTTCGAAAAAAATGAATTTTAATACAATTATTTGTTATTTCTTTAATTATAATAGATTTTACATTTAACCTAAGTGTCCTTATGAGATAGATATTTTTTAGCGCGTTGTAAATTGTATCATTTTGAAAGATCCCCAGTAATTAAGAAATGTAATTTTGTGCTTAAATCGAGCTGTAATTATAAAATACGGAAGACCAACCAGAATATAATTAAGTTGCGTTATTTGAGTTAAGCATTGTTCTCCGCTAAAGGCCTTTACTTTTTGCGAAACACGTGTGGAGAGTTAATTTGATTTTTTTAATTTCAACTGAGAAGGGTACCTACAAGTATCAGTATGATCTTATGAAATTTATATGATCTTATTTTTATATTAATCTCAGTTACGACATTTTTCCATAAATGAAATATCAAAATTAATAATAAAATGAATGCAAATACAAATAACAGTAAAATGTAATAAATGTACATAAAATTATAGTATTTTATGTACAGTTCTGATAAAATTTCATAAAGGTACCTATAAATTAATTAGATACATTTCTTAGGAAATATGAAATTTAATGTCACTCTTAACATTCTGATTTTAATTTCTTTATAATATATTTTCCATAAAGCATCATAAACGTAAAGATGAAAGCTAAATACAAAAAAAAAAAAGAATTAGAACGCTGAAAGTTTTCGTTAGAAATAACGAGGTAAATAATTTGTTCACTTAAATGTAAATTATTTCACTTTTCTCCTTCCGTAGAACAAATTAGCCTCATGGAATTCGTAAATATGTCATTCATCACCTGTCAAGAGACACGAAAGTTTATGACCTGCTTTGTTTTATTTTCAAATTACATCTTTTTGGCACAAAAGCTAAGCTAAGTTTGGTTCAAAATATTTTAAATAAACATTATAATTTCTGATTTTCTTAAAATAAGTTTTGAAAAAATGATAATTGATATTTAAAAGAATTTCAAAGTGAGATTTCCAGTTTTTTTGTTGTTTTTTTTTAATGGAAAAAAATGGTCAATTTTGCTGACTCAAAAAAACTAGATTTTTAACGAAAATTTCGGATGTGCTAGGAACGATTAAAAAATGGAAAAATACCCCCAAAATACTTTGATCTTTCCTCTTAACAGTAACAAACATTTAGACAATAAAATTTTGTTTCGTCAAGTTTGGCGTCTTTCATCATGCTATACTCTTTTTTAGAGATCTCGTGGAGGTACCTAACTTAACCTATCCATCTCAGAACAGTGGCCGAATCGGTCCTGATTTCCATGACTTTAGTCTCCATTTCGAAGCTATATTTATGGTGGTATCCAACTCGGTCACGTTGATAATCATTCTTCTTGCGCAACCAGGCTGTCTCCATCTACTATGCCGTCGATTCTACACGCACACCCATAGTGATACTGCATCACACCTTTGTTGGTTTGGAAGGAGGTCCATGTCACTTCCCTCGAACTGGGTACTGCCTTACCTCTTCTATAATTTCTTATCACAGTAACTCTCTCTCCCCTTCATCTTCCCAGTTCACTCTCTCAGCCCTCCTCTTTATAACTGCATAGTGTAATCGCCTGTCAGTTTTATGCAGATTGAAAACCGCTCGCATTTGCTTATGCATCTTCCCACCTCTGGAATCTATTTCCTCTTTTGAATATCAGATCTTCGATGCAATCGGAGGCCTAATATTCTGGGGGCTTTATCAAGCCAAATTTGCCAAGGTGGACCACTACCTTTACGAGCACTACGGTCTCGTCCACCAAATTGTCATGGATATATAAATCCACGGCATTTTCTGTGCTATCCATCTTTTAGCGCCGTCTTGGGTATAATTACCATGTCTATTGGCGCAAAATTTAGTCCAAACCCTTAAGCAGGTCAAACAATAAGTCTTTCCCTTAAACTGGTATTTCTATAATTTTCTTGCCACGTGTACCTGCAGATGTGCAGCTGTTAGACCCACAGTCGTGTAAGCGCCTGCCTTTCGTTTCCACTTCTGTATTGTTTCACCGCACTCATTTATCATATCTCCACCTGATTGACATGACACGTACTAATTCAATTTACGGTAGGCCAGCACAGGCCTGAGCTGAATTTTTTGTCGACTGAACCATCGTCGTTAGCAGTAACATTCCAGTTGTTGCAGTTCTGTCCACGGGATAAGAATTCCCTCTTCAATCCACCTCTCCACTTGTTCAAACTCTGTTCCCTCTTCTTCCTGCTGTCGACTCTTTTAACAGGCCGCTTTATTCTTAACCACCAGGGGCGCTGCTATCCAGTTCTACTCAACCGTCCACCTCTTACCACCGAACTCGGTACAGAAGTCTTTATCTTCGATACTACCAGCTTTCCTTTCTACAGTTTTACCGTCTGTAACTTGAAATCGCGTCCTTATCGCACGATATTTCTCACCAAACTGCACAGTATCATATTTGTAAATGGTGACTCCTCCCAAGCTAACTGATTACATGTATTCCCAAAACAACTTCGATAACTGAAATCAAACTGTCGATTACGATAGCCCTTGGGTTTAGTCGCCAACTTAGTGTCTTCAACGCCACAGTGTAAGTTCCTCTACAGCTCTCTTCTCTTCTGTCGACCGACTTTATATTTGTTGAAACTTGAATAAAGCATGGAATAATAATAATACAACACAAAATGTACTTAAACAAAATGTATTGACACAAGAACGTGTACACAATATTTACAGATAGTTTGGTATATTCTTGGGAAGACCGTTCCTGTAGAATGGGTTGTCGCAGTCGGGCAGAGTCTCTGGATTGGATCTCTTCTTCCTATTATTTATTTGCATTAAAATACAAAATGTGGCACGAGGCCTAAAAAGGGGGATGGGGAATGACGGTCTTCTTCTGTCTTAAATCTAAAAGTTAGCTAGTCGCAGACACTGACCCAAACATGCCAACAATATTCCAATCACCAAAACAACACATTCACTGCTACCTTTCTTACCAAGTCCACCATAATACCTCAAATTCTCTATGAAGTCCTAACTAGTCCCCTTATATACAGATAATGTTTATGGGGGGGAGGGTCATAAAATAACAAATTTTAAAAATATCCCCAAATGAATATATACAATGTGTCTTTAATATTTACAATGAAATTAAACAAAAATGTGTTAGTAATAAAAACCCCCACAAACCATGAATGTGGCAAAAACATCAGTTAACCGGACGAAATCAATGCGGGACTATGAAAAAAAATCAGGAAATCATTCATACCTCCAAGCATTCACACAGGCACACACACATTCAAACACAACAACAAATACGAAAAAATCACACATCCGAAACGAAAGGCGCCCCGCATCCACCAGAGAACTGACATCACTAACCACCTAACGAGGGAGGGGATGAGGAATTAAACAAAAGAAAAATAGGGACAGAAATAAAAGGGACCAATGAGCATGCATACCCTAGCTAAGTTAAATGGGGAAAAAGAAAAAGTAAAAATTCAAAATCGAAAACCTAGACTAGCCTAATATCTGGGTGGGTTGCCTATGTTCAACCCTGATAAGACAAAATCCTGTACCTAACCGACGTCCAAATGCCACTCTAGGTCAGCCCCTTTCACTCTACACATTCGCGCAAGATTCACCCACCTTTTGCCGAATTCTGATGATGGGAGCCGCCGCCTTTCCGTCCTAATCTTGACTTTAAGCTGATGCCTAAAGTACAAGATCAGTTGGGAAGAGGTGAACTTCTCGCCTTCATAGAATCCCTTCTGTCGCGTCGTCCAAATCACGACTCGCATAAGCCCTAGTAAACAACAGAACACATAGTGTTCAGCCTTCGTCAATTGCGACACCACAAAAACTTTCCCTGCAGCATGCGAACCATGAGGCCTTCAACAAACTTGCACAACGGCACTACCGTCTTTCACTGAAAAAAGGCGTGACCAATGGTCTCGATATTCCCAGTACAGCGACGACAGTTTGGATATTTCTCCAAGCCTGCTGAACAAAGTCTTTTGCCGACCCAGAGGGCCCCACGAATCATCAGCCAGGTGAGTGATGCCTCATCGTTAGTGAGACATTTCAACCCAGGCGCCCAAGGCCATATCAAGCGAGCCTCCTGCTTCCGTAAGACCGAGCTCGTCGATCAGAGTATCTCGAACGGACCCCTAACTAACAATCGATATAATGCCTTACGAGACAACGCTTGGGCGTCGGAGAGGCCATCCGACGTCCGCAAGAGGAGTTTCAAAGCACGACGACATTCACGGTAGAAGGAGCACTCGACACGAGGAGTACGGCCGGCCTCCTCCTCGCACGAGTGCACACTTCTCAGGGATGGGAAATGTTTTCGGACATCTTCTTTCCAAAAGGTGCCCACCTCATCCAAACCACGACACATTCGGTCTAGAAAGGTAATGCGAAGCATATATTGACGAATCTCAATGCTAGGCATCCCCAGACCGCCCTCAGAGGGATGAAGGCAACAGATCTCGCGAGATGCCATATGGGCCTTGCCTCTCCACAAGAAAGAGAACAAAGCCTGGACTAATGACATTAGTCGGGCATACGGAAGTGGAAGCACAGAAAGACAATAGAGGAGGATCGGATAGATGTGTGAAACACATACTTCCGCCCTTCCCTTCAGGGAAAGTCTCCTCCGAGACCACAGATTACCCGCGGCCTCGGCCTGCCCTTGTACCTCCGACCAATTCATTTCCAACTGGAGATCAGGACCGAACCAGACGCCGAGTATCTTGATCGGCCCATCCGTCCAGAGGAAAGGTCCGGGAAGAGAAGCTCCCTTCCACGGACCCAACCGCAAGCCCACAGACTTATTGCGGTTGATCTTGGCCCCTGTCACCATCTCATACCCACTGATCTGCTTGCTGACTTCGTCAATCTCGGCTCTGCTTGACACAAGAACCGAAACGTCGTCAGCATAGGCAGAATACCTGGCCGAGGTGGAAGCACCAGGCAGCGAAATTCCGCGTGGGACCGGATTCGCCTTTAACTTGCGAAGGAAAGGTTCCAACGCAAGAACGTAAAGCAGAGGCGAGCGGACAACCTTGACGAATGGAGCGAGACAATACGAAAGGCTTCGATCTTACCCCATTCACTTCCACCAGCGCACCGGGGGTTGCATACAAGAGTCGGATCCAGGAGCGAAAGTCGGCTCCGAAACCGGCCGCCGAAAGGACAGCCTCCAGAAATCGATGGTTAACCATATCGAAGGCTTTGAACTGATCTAAATTGATCAGCGCAGCTTCACTCTCGACTTGTTCTAAGATCAAGCGTACCATATGAAGGTTATCCTGAATAGTCCTACCCTTCACACCACAAGTCTGTTCAGGGCCAATCAGACTAGACAGGACAAGCTGCAAACGGTTGGCTAAGATCTTCGCCAAAATCTTTAAGTCAGTATTTAACATCGTTAAATTTTAAAGTTCCCTAACCCATCCCCACCGTCCTTGTCCTTACGCAGCAACAGATCACACCCCTGGTGAAGCGTTGAGGTAAAGACCCCTGCCTCATCCAGTGGTTGAAAATCAGTTCCAGCAAAGGAACAAAGACGTGCGACAACCTCAAGTAAACTTCGTAGGTAAGACCATCTAATCCCGGAGACTTATCCAGGCCAACCTGCTTCAGCGCTTCCCAGATTTCCGACTCTGTTATGGGGCCCTCGCACCTAGCCACTTCAGCTGCCGAGAGGCAGGGAAAGTCAGCTAAATAGGCGTCGAACTGAGCAGAGCTCACACCGGGCTCCCTGGTGAAAAGATCCTGAAAGTAATCCCGAAAGACCTCACATATGCCCGTGTTTGTAGTCACGGTCCGCTTATCCGGTAATGTGACGCACGCTATATGTCGCCTAGACGCGTTTCGATTCTCCTCTACACACAGTTCAGCGGCCATTTTCGTAGCCTCAGAAGACATTCTTTTTAACCTAGCCCTAACTACCAGAGGTTGATCCTTCTTGATAAGCAAGGAGGCCAACTCTGCCTTAGCTAAACTATGTCCCCCCACTAACACGGGATTTCACTGCCCGGTCGACTTTATTTTTCTAAAGCAGTTTGCGCCGCTAATCTATCTAGATTGAGTCGACGACTAAAATCGGCAGCAAACGTTCGAATCTTAGATTTTAAATTGCCCCACCAGGCATTTCCCACAACCGCCCCCGTCAATTCCCTTTGTATCGTTAGTAACAGCTGGTCCCGGAAACCCTGATCACCAAAAAGTGAACAGTTCAATTTCCAGTAGCCAGCCAACCTAACCTTAGGTTTATCTAAGTTTACACGGACCCGGACAAGCCTATGATCCGTATAAACTATATAATGGAAACCCTAAGAGCCCTACATCGACTCTCCTAACTAAGACTCGGTCCAGGTAGCTTGCACGCGAGCCAGGAGCCGAGTTGCCACTAGTTGTCCAAGTCCATGCTACCTCCCTCCGGTGTTCATTCCGGAACTTATCGACAAGATCAAACCCATCGATAAAGTCCCGAAATGGTTTCACATCCGGGTTGTTAGTACCTTTTTTATGCCCTATACGATCTATATCGGGGTCAAAGACGGCATTCCAATCCCCCGCTAAAACTACCCGACGAGACGTCGTCAAGAACGGCGCGATCTGCCAAAACAAAGCAGGCCGCTCGGAATGGATATTGGGCGCATAAACCCCAATGAGACGAAGAACCTTATCCTTTATGGTAACATCCAGCACGCAAAGCCTGCCCGCCGGATCCGCGAAGACAAGGGTACATGCAGTCTTCAAAGACCTGCTCACTAGCCAAGAGACACCCCTCGAACAACCATCAAAACATGCTGAATAAAGGGCGAACCCCTTAGACAGTATGTCCTCACGATCATGAGAAGAAAACCGGGTCTCTTGTAAACAACATATATTCACCCCGAGGCGCTGAAGGTCACGAGAGAGCCTCGCCCTGCGAGACTCTGACCTCAGGCCCCGGACATTTAAACTAGCTAACCAAAGTGCCATTGTGAAACCGATTAGGGTTGCCCTTCAGGATAGAACATGGCTGGGGTGAGGACACCGACAGCTCGTCTCATGGATCCCGACGCCATCTCATTCTCGACAGTATCGTCCTGAGACAAGCCGCCGATGTCCGAAGGGTAGGTGAGTTTACGAGCTCTATAAAGGGATGGGTGAACGAAAACTGGGACCCTCCCTTTAAGTTTCTGGTTTGCATCATCATTATCCGGGTCTAGAAGGTATGCAGCAGGGGGCACCATTTTTAGGGACGACTGGGCCTCCTCTATCATGCCCCAGATCTCCCGCGTACCCGGGCCAGTTCTGATTACGGTCAAAATCCTTTTGGCAGACGGGAAGTTTTCAGGATTTCCCACCTCGACCCCGTTTATCTTCTGAAAGTTCCAGAGAACTTTTAAATTTTTAGGGTTCCTCGTCTGCCCCAAAACCCTTTCTGCCTGGTCCCGGGATACGCGGCAGACGTCTTCCCCTGGGAGATATGGTGGTTTGATTTTTTTTCTTCTTGTCGGTCGCAGGTTGAGATCCAGGGCTTCTGCCCCGTTTTTTTTAGGTGAATGGACAGATGTAGACATGGGTGAGGGATTTGGTGTGGTAGAGGGAGTCCAACCCGAAGGTGTTCTTACTGGAGAAGGTTTGGACGAATGTATTTTTTTTTTTTTTTTTTTTTTTTTTTTCGACAAAGATTTTGGCGGAGGTGGCTTTACGAATTTAGATGAAGGGGAAGACAGGGGCAGATGATAGGGGGCCCGGTGCCCCTGCGATTTTTTACTTTTACCCCCTCAGCCTCCAGTTTTTCTTTCCAATTTTTTCAGATCTAATATCTTCTGCCAGTTTTTTCTTTTTTGTGTTTTACTAGCATTTTTTTTTTGCATATGACGCTGAGGCGTCGCCCTCAGAAACTGACAGAGGGAATGGGGCTGTAGGTGACATTGTCCCTGGTGTCATGTTGGGACTGAGGAACCGCTGTTTGGGTCTTCCCTTGCCCCTACTACGAATTCCCCTCATCCTTCTCCTTAACCACACTAGTGGCAGGCGTTGGTTTCGGGGGCAATGTAGGATTGGACCCAACCGAGGATTTTGCCCATCGGTCCGCCTCGCAGCGTTACAGGCGCCGATCTGGGGGCATTTTGGTCACTTGACCGTCAGGGCCTTCTTCCCTGGGCAAAAAAGGAGACTCTCCACCTCCAGCAAGTTGGTCGCCTCCAGTCACTATTACCGGCATCTTCAGGTTGGTTGGGGACGGACTTGAAGGTTCTGGTCGAGATGATGTCAAAAAAAAAGAAAAAATTGGCCGTAAACAAGGAGCTCTCCCGAAATTTGAGGAGGAACCTCGAAAACTGGTCCGCCTGTGGCCTTCATATTCCGTTCTTAAATCAAATCTTTTGTGATTAAACATGGCCAGGCAATCTTCCGGTGTGGGCAGCAATGTCCCAAAAGAAAAAAATTCGTTGGGGTTATATCCCCAGGGACAAAAATAATTTGACAAACTTTTGTGGAGCGACAAATCAGTTACCACAAAACGGTCAATTCTCTTTGAAAAAAAGTTCCTGGAATTATCGACGAACCCATCTTTATTAACAAGATGGGCCGCCTTATCCAGGAAAATGTTCAGAAAAAACAAAACTTCCAGCAGGAAACTCCTCTCGTCTTTTTTTTTTTTTTTTTCATCTCCTTTTTGGACATACTTGGGTCAAATTTTGGGCTTCCATCAGCCCTTTCTTAAAAATAAAAAAGGTCTTTTACGTTGGACCGACTGGTACCGTCAGCCATAAAAAAAAGGTTTTACCACCTGCCTAAACCGCTAAATTTAAATTTTGAAATTGGGAAAGAGAGAAAAAAAAAACTAAAGTCTGGCAACACCAGAAAAATAAAATAGCAAGACAATCAAAAAATAAAACAAAAAAAGACAAACTTGATCAATACAGTTAAGAAAGAAAGAAAAAACAATGGCGCCCAAAGGCCGCTAAAAAAAAAAACAAAAAAAACTCCTCCCTTTTTTTTTTTTTTTTTTTTTTCTAAAAAATTAAATAAAAATAAAAAGTCTTTTACTTTTAGCGGCCTAAACCGCTAAAGAAAATTTAAAAGTTAGTCAAACCCAAAAAAATAGAATAAAGAAAGCGACCAAAGTCGCTAAGGAAAAAAAAAAAAAGCTTTCTTTTTCTTTTTTCTTTTGTCTTAAATTGTTCTTTTTTTTTAAACTGATAAGAAATAAACAAAAATAAGTGGTCGTCCGGTAAGACTTTGTCAAACCGGACTAAAAAAAGAAAAAATGTGGGCCGAAGCCCAAAAACAAATTAAAAAACCAACAAAAGAAATGGAAAAAAATTAAAAGAATAAAAACTTAAACAATAACTTATCAGAGAAAGGGTCGGTGTTTCAAACAAAGCTCGTCCAAAAAGTCAGTCACAGCAATGGAACAAATTTTCACGCACACAGCAGTACAAAAAAATCCAAAAACAACCAAAACGGAAGTCAAAAACTGTCCAACAAAGGTCAGTGGATCTCTTCTTCCTCCCCCGTCTTCCCGGTACCAACCATATTTATATGGTCGGTACTCCACTATGTAAATTAGGTGGATCGTACCACAACAATATTACTCCTTCTGTTCAATCCATCCGCTAGAATGAATAATATTTTTACTCTTCTCCCCTCTACCAATATATCTATTATTATCTGTGATCCGTGAACCCTCTCTCTAATATTTTTAAAGCATTCCACCCCAAGAAAGGCGGGAAGCCACTAGCACGCAAGAGGTTACAGAGAGTTGGAGTGAGAGCAATGAGGAGTGATAGAGGAAAAGATGAAGAGAAGGTTAGGGGATAGATCAGTGCAACTGGAGACGTCGATTGACATTACATTTGAATAGTTGGAGATTATAGCTATCAAGGAAACAGAAGTGCGAGACATGAAGCTATTGTAGTAGAAGAGACGCCTACATTTAACAGCTTCGACAGTAAAAGGGTGAGAGTGAGATGCCAGCCTAGTTGAACGCTTAAATTCAAGAAGTCTGTGAACCAGTGAAAGCAGCTCATCGAAGCAGTTACAGTGAAAGTATTTGTAAAAAAAGACAGATGGGGACAACGGCCTGTCTGTGAGAGAGCGACTGTAGACGAGATGCCAGATCAGGGCCAATTACATTGCATATCTGTCTTGAGGCAAACAGAAGGGTCTCCAGGCCATATATGGCAGCAATACTCCATGCAAGGGCGAATGATTGATTTGTAGATTTGAAGGATTGATTCCGGCGAGAAATATTTCCTGACGCGTCACAGGGAGCCTACTTTCCTTGCGGTAGACGATGCTATTGACTCAATGCGTTCGTTCTATCTGAGGTCAGCAGTCAATGTGAGACCAAGCAGTCGCAAAGAGATGCTCTCGTAGAGTTGAGCGTCAGGCCTTCTAATGGGAGGCAGGGATGGTTCGCTCTGGTGAGTAATAGAGCAGTTTTGTTTTTGAGGCATTAAAGTTAACCAGCCAATTCCGGTCCCAATCCACAACCGATTGGAGGTCCTTTTCGAGACAAACGGCCAGGTGTAAATAGTGTCGTCAGCATAGTTGCCTACTTGGGAACCTATAACATCAGGAAGATAGTTAATGAAGATAAGGAACAGAGTAGGGCCTACGATATAGCCTTGGGGAACACTTGCATTCGTGCGTTAGGAACTGGAGGAGAATACGCTGAGAACGATCTTCAATGCACGGTTTGACAGGAAGGCTTGTATTAAATCGAATAATCGACCCGTAATGCCATAACCCTGAAGCTTGCGAAGAAGGCCGGCATGCCAAACCCTATCAAACGCTTTGGAGATATCTAGAGCCACGACACGAGCTTCTCCGTTATTATGAAGTGCTTGGTAAACAATTTCAGTTATGGCCGTAAGCACATCAGCTGTAGAACGGGCAAAGTAGAAACTATATTGCTTGTCGGAGAGCAGATTATTGGATGTAAGGTGCATAACCACTTCGGCGTTATTAAATTAATAAAAATAAAGTGTTAGATTAGCAAATACAGAGAGAGAACCAGTTGGGTAAAGCGAATTCTACTTACAAATGGCAGCTAGTGTTCACTTTTGCTGTCTACCATTCGCATCTGACTTTTCATCACCAGGCCTTTGTGTTTCAAGTAACGCAGGGCTGGTGAAGGGGGGATTATAGTCACCCGCTGACAGATTGTTTCGCTGTATCACAGCTCCTCAGTATGGATAGACATCCGATTGCTTCAAGCCGAGATCGAAACCCGACTGATCAGTCAGATATCTTACCCCTAGGTCATTGTCGCACGGCAGAAAGGAAGGGAATTTTAACGTTTTTCTTAATAGCAGTAGGAGCCGCTGTTTTTGTTTTTTTTTTTTTCCTAGAGAGCTCAACCGGATTTCCGGGAACATATAGTCATCCACAAACTGTTTCGCTGTATCACAGCTCCTCGGACCCTTATATACATATATATCTCAAGAGTAGTGACCGGCGCACTGGCTTCCATCGGTCCGTTTTCTTGGGGGCAATATTTCACAATATGCACTATCTTGCCACATCCGAAACTGGTTGGTTTGGATCTTGACGGGTTTTTACAATCACGCAGTATGTGCGGGCCCTTGCATGCGAAGCACTGACCGCTATATGTTCTGAATGATTTCGCCCGTCCCTCAAAATCTGTTGGCTCTTCTCTGTATCTAGCCTGTCCCTGATTTGCAATCACTGCCTTTTCAAGCTCTTAGGTTTTGTTGGCCATCAGCACCCTAGCAGTAGAGATCAATTCCTTAATATCCATATAATTCATCCCGGGCAACTTCTGGAGGGCTACTGAAATACTCTCTGGGAAGCCTTTTTCCGACGAATCCCGCCTATCTCCAGATGTTGGTAGCGTACATGTCTACTGATTCTCCAGTCCATCTT
Source organism: Acanthosepion pharaonis (assembly GCA_903632075.3). Taxonomy (NCBI): domain Eukaryota; kingdom Metazoa; phylum Mollusca; class Cephalopoda; order Sepiida; family Sepiidae; genus Acanthosepion; species Acanthosepion pharaonis. Next base: position 1,007,512 of record CAHIKZ030000382.1, on the reverse strand, counting down.
ATCCGTCTCGGCTTTCCATATGCAACAAACGGTCCTTCCGATAACGCCTTCTCTAGCGCATGTTTTATCCTATGTACATCCATTTGATCGTCCTCGCTCAACTAAAGATGGACCTAAATCGTCCTCTTCTAGAAACAAGGGAATAAAACATGCAAGGTCATAGATCTCTGCAACATCGCAACCAATAGCACCTTTGCCAATTAGGTAATTACGTCTCCATCTTCACTGAAAGTCTTCACTATATGCGTATCTAAGCGTAATTTCCCATTCGTGATAGCCGAAACAGCTTCTTGTTTTGGAGGCGGGAAAACGCTTTCTCTTTCTACACGCTTCTTTTTCTTTCCTTCGTTCTTCCTCTTCCATTGAGCTTCATTCATTCTTTTGTTCGTCCGTGAAGTTGTTTGATACTTGATTAAGCCGTTATAAGCAGGCAAAACCTCCCCGTAGATCACGCATACACTGGGCACGGCTTTGTCTGCCTCCCCAGCCGAGAGACTGCGCTTCAGCATAGCTTCGTCTGAGTACCTCTCTGCTCGAAGGCAGAGAGTTTGACAAATGTCTTCATCCTTGATCAAGTCTGTATTTAGTCGACCTCCCTACAAGGCAAGATGTAGCACAAGGCCGATTTTTATATGGGGGCAATCCAAGCCCATAGGCTCGGGCAAAAAATTCCCCGTAGACCCCGCATACATGGGCTCGGCTTTGTCTACCTCCCCAGCCGAGACTCTGCCCTTCGCCATAGCCTCGTTTGGTCTTTCTTATCTACCCGGAAGCAGGGATTTTGACAATAAGTCTGGATGCTTGATCATGCCTCTCGCCAACTAATTTCTCATTGACTCGTATAGCCAATTTCCTACCCACAATTCCGTTTTATTTATTTATTTTTTACCATCCATTATAATTATGAGCAAGGCAGGTAACATACATTACAATTCTTTTACGTAAGCATTTATTGTAGCTACTTTATTTGCCATATTTAAATTACACTCAGCGTGTGTTTGGATATATTGCAGACCCAACTAAACTCCGTGTTGTCACTTCAAATAAACACGATCAGCTAAAGTCCTGGAGCTTACCTGAATAAATATACTTGTGCAATTAGTCCAGCGCATAGACCTCATATCATGTCGCATAGCCAGATGGCTGAGCTATAGATTAAATAGTTCGATTTTTTTTAGTCTTTCAGTTTCCAAAGTAAGGCATAGATTTTAGATGTGTACATGCAATAAGCTTTAGAGGTGAAAATGCTGTTAAAAATTATTTTGATACATCTTAATATTATCGTGTTTGTGTATCGCGTATTTAACTAACCGTTCTACCTGTGACCAGAATATAGTACCTGTTCGATGTTCCATTCTTCTTAGCTACCTTATTTTATGTAATTGCGATTCCTAACCGAGAGACTTGTGTAATATTAAACGAGATGGAATTGGGAGAGGTGGGGAATGTGTCCTAAAGGAGCTGTATTAGATAAGAACCCCACCTCCCGCCCAAATAAATGAAACTCATGCACCAAGAGATAATGACGTGGAGGTAGACGAAAGAAAGCGGCACAATCTTTCTGGTTTGATATCAAGAGACAACGAATGAACTAAAAATTGAAAAGCCAGCAGGTTTGGAGAGGAGTGATATTACGATACATAGGAATTTTTTAAGGTGTGATAGATGAAACTATAAAAGAAGCTGAAGTAGAAATTATTAATATAATCTATACACCTTTTCGTATAACAATGTGATTTATTATTTATATTATTCGGAATATTATCCTCATGTTTGTCACCATATTAATTACGTTTCGGCCGTTGTACGCTCCGGCCTTCTTCAGGTGGTTGGAATGTCGAACTGAACCCTCTATTTTGCTCACTGTTCTAGTTCCATGTGCCATGTTTAATGGATGTCAGTTATTGCAATATGCGCTCTGGTAAAACCATGCAAAAATTGCAATACAAGAACTGGTAAAAAACGGTTGCTGAAGACACTAGGTTTATAATATCCAGAAATTCATACTCAAGGACACGGTGGATAAAGGCGTTGGTTAGATCCAGTGACATGACCCAAAGAGTGTGAGTTCAATACCCGGTTGAGGCAGTGGAGAACTTTCAGAGAAAATTAACAGGAGTTAACTGATAACTGACATCCATTAAACATGGCACGTGGAACTAGAACAGTCTACCCCAGTGAGCGAAATAAAGGGTTCAGTTCGACATTCCAATCATCTGAAGAAGGCCGGAGCGTACAACGACCGAAACGTTGTAATAAATATGGCGACAAAGATGAGGACAATAGTCCGAATAATGTAAATAGTGTATATAATACCTCAGAAATAGACAGATAATGTAATTTATGTTTGCATAACATTCAGATCCCCAAAGATCGAAAGAAACCAAAGAGACACAAAAGTGAAAGATAAAATCAACGACTGAGAAAAAGAATTAGATAATTGATATTTTCAGTTGCCAACATCAATAGAATTGCCATAAATCAGTAAGTTATTATAACCCTTATTTCCTTTCGTATTTCAATACCCATCATTCTGTCATATCAAAAATTTGTTATTGGCTGTTATTTTTCTCGTTGTCCCTCTGTAATTTCCGATCTTGGATTCAACTTTTGCATTCTTTACCAATTGTAATCGTCTTTTTCTTGTCATCTATTCACAAAGTTAAGCAAGTTTTCCATCAATCTCTTTAGTTCAGTATAACGTTAAATTCTCCATGGCTTCTTTCCTCATATCCGATAAATTTAATCTGACTCTGTATAAGTTGTTTTAGCTCATCGTATTCTTAGTCTTCCCTAGCAGAATTCCGTCTTTGCCGATTCAAGGCTCTTTTTCGTTCATGAAAAGATTCTTCCATATTGATTAGATATTACATAGCAGTCCAGAAGCTCTTTATTTCTAACATATTGCTATTTTTAATACGTTCCTTAGACACTGTAGACTAACGGACTGTGGCTCGGATTGAGGAATCTGAGATTCGAGTTCCAGTAGAGTTGATTACATTTACTTGCGTAATGATACCCTTGGCGGGAAAAGTATGAACCTAGTTCTTCGCACCCCACCCCCAATCAATGAGTAAATAAGACAGTGTTCTATAACCTTGAGTGGCAAACGGTCGAGAAGGAAAACTCTGAAGTCAAAAATGAATGTAATCCTGGCGAAGCACATAACTATGCATCTAAAGAAAAGGATCGTTCACATTGGTCGACTCCTTAATACGTTTCTTAGTTTCTGAAAAACATTTTCGCGATTTCTATGTACATAAAAGAACAATAAAAATCTGTTAACTTTCAGGGAACTTCAAGAGACGGCAAGTCTTAATATGCTGATAACAATGCTGTCGTCAAGATGGCCTCACTTTTTCAGAATTCCGGTTTCACCTGTCTTTATCACTTCCGGATCGTCTAATATCGATTGGCTGAGCTGATTGATGTTCTGTAAGTTCTTTAGTTCTACGGCGAAGTCCAGTAATTTATCCATTATTCTATCATCTTTGATTTTTTTTTTTTTTTTTTTTTTTAAAGAGAATTCAAAATCCTGACTCTTTATTTCTTGAATTTATCTAATGCTGTTATCAATCTAAAAGCCGTTATTGCTGTTTGATAAGGGTAAAAACAAGATTGTTAGTAAATAAAAGAAAAAAAAGTTTAACAAGAGATGATAAAAGTGGGGAGGGGTAGATAAACTTTCAAATGCTGGGCTCATTTTCATGTATTTATTACAAATTATGTTTTTCTTTCCTTTCTTAGCTACCGTGTCATTTGACACTACGTGGCATTCGATTCGATTTCTCACACGAAACAAGTTATAATGAGCACAGGAATTGCTGCAAACAAATTAGAGTCGAAAATCAATGAACATTAAAATGTATTAATTGATTTTTCAACTGTCTAAATAAACGGAAGTAAATATACGAGGCGCAATATTCAGTAGAATTTGAGTTCAATCAATTCGACTCACAATTAGACGACGAAGAAAAAAAAATGCAGCAATGGCGTCACATAATGAACACGAACCGAAAAGAATTAAACAAGACACACGGGTAAATGGGAGGAAGAGTGGGGTTTAAGAAAAGTGAAGATCTAAAGAGAAGGAAAAAAAAAAAAAAAAAAAAACAAGTACTAGAAATACAGTTCCATTTGTTCTGAAGCCAATCAAGTATTCTTGCCACTGAAATAAATTACTAGGTTGTTATAGATTTTTCTACGGACGTTGTGAATATTTTTTTTTCTCTCACCTTCAAGGATAATTCTCCATTTTAGTTATTTAATTTTTATATTTGATTAATACAAATCAATGGAACCCCCCGCCCTTCTCAAAATTGCTAGGATATGAGTTTCATTCGGGGCCTGAAGAATAGAAATGGATTTTTATTTATTTTTTTATTTTTAAGACTACTCTTGATAGTCTCGTATGTATGTATGCACGTACATGTACATATAAATATGCGCACACATATACATACATATGTACGCACACGCAGATATGCATAGATACATGTATAGGCACACACACAACACTTTATCTAATCTAATATAAAAAATTGTAAACTTTACCGCATGATCTGATAAAAGCCACTAAAATCGAATCTAAATTAAAGAAGTCATTGTAGACAACTGTGGAATGGAAGGAAGTCCTGTCATTTCACCGACGGTCATAAAAGTTGCCTGACTTAAATTTTATATAATTTAAGGAGTTACTGACAATTACACTGAACTCATTTGTTCCGAATATTCTAGCTCTCTCCTTATGTTGATTTGGGGTTAGTAGAGACAAACGCCAAATAACACGTAACAATAAAAAGGGTTTTAATAGGTTGGTAAAAAGGTACAGAAATCGCCTGAGTAGTCAATAACTAGCTCAGCTAAGAACTTCTCTGTCTATCTGTCTTTCTTTCATGTCAACTGACATGCCACTATTTAAAGTCTTTGTTCGCAGACAAGTTCATCTTCAAGAGGGGTGGTAGGTTTCCGACACAATGCTAGTTGATTGGATACAACTAAAGTGGAGCTAGTAATATAAAGTGCTCAATATGGAGCAGAGCATACAAAATTGCAATTAAAAAAAAAACTCTTATTTCTGCTGTTTGGATTCTTCGCTTGAATTCTGTTAATGTCAAAGATTCACCGACAGTGCCGACACGTCTTACCTCCCGACCGGTGTGTGTTTAATGCCGGCGTTGTTTTTTTTTTGTTTTTTTGTTTTGTTTTGTTGTTTTTTTCTGTTAGGGTTGAAGAACCCGTTGTGGCTCCTGCCATTTTTTTCCAGCACTATTTGATGCCTATCTGCCATTTTTTTATTTTTTATTTTTTTTTAATTATTTTTAAACTGACGTAACCTCGTCAGTCTTCAACTAATAATATACATTTTGTATCTGCATGGCCGGTGTGGTGCCTACTACGCAGGAACCCCCCAACGAGGTTGTGTGCTCCAAAAGGGATAGTTTCAGCAGTTGTTTTTTTTTTTCTACTTAAGTTATATTATCAATATCAACTATAATAATAATCGACGAGGTCGGTGCTTAATACCTGGAGGCTCTCCCCCGTGTGGGGGCCACATGTATACTGGGGAGGGGCAGAAGTGATAATTTCAGGAGTGCTTACCTGTTTTTTTTTTTTTTAATTGTAATTTTCCTTCTCATTAGTTCTTTTAAATCAATTAAAAAGATAATACATCTCTGTAATCTCGATTTTTATTCCGCCGAGATCATCCACTAAGTTTTATATATATATATATATATATATATAGCGTGGCTGTCCTCTCGGTTTCGAGCGTGACCACCTCCTTTATTTCATGTCCTCACCCACTCCCACTCCCCTCAAATTCTATGAATTCACAGGTGACTCTTCAGGCCAGCCAAACTGCGACAAATTTTGACACAGATTTGGCATACCCGATCAGTTTTGTTTACAGTGACATTATTCGGGTGCACACTAGGTTTTGCACATTTATGCAAATGGCTTTTGAAGCCGACAGAAGATAGGCACAATTTTCCGCATATGTCACAATTAACGGGGTGAATTTGTGGACCCGGTGCTGGACCCTGTTCGCCTTTACGAATCAGACGTTTGCAGGCACTGTACTGCATACGGCTATTCTCAAAGGACTCAATGCCTTCGTGAATTAATTTCCGCCACTTACTTCTATCCAAAGCCATTTTTCCCCCCCATTGGTCTACAGATAGTCCAGATTGTTTCAAATAAGATTTTATTGTGTCCTTAAATCTCTTCTTCGGCTTTGATGCATTTCTCTTTCCTTCCCACATTTCACCATAGAACAGCCGTTTTGGTTGACGACTGTTATCCATACGTGCAATGTGACCGACCCATCGGAGACGATTTTTCATTACCATCGACTGAATGCTTGGTAGCCCTGCTTTCTCTAATACTTCTGTATCTGAGACATGGGACTGCCATGTGATGTGAAGTATCTGTCTCAGACATCGTTGATGGAAGCCCTCAAGAAGTTTAGTTGATGTTTATAGTGTGTCCATGTTTCGCTTGCACACGGGAGGGCCGTCAAAACACATACTTTGTACACAATGATTTTCGTATGTAACTTGATACCATGCTGGGACCACACACGTTTTTTAAGCTGAAAAAGACCAAGAAGCCCTTTTAATGCGGAAAGAGATTTCTCTGTTGAGGCTGCATCCTTCAGAGAGGGTACTACCAAGATATACAAAAGAATGTACTGCGTCTAATTTATTTCTTTCAACGAAGATAGTCGGTTCCATATAGGGTGATCCGGGTGCTGGAACATACATGACGACTGTCTTTTTTTGGTTAATCCTTAAACCGAATGATTTACATGCAGATACAAAATGGTTCATAAAGCATTGCAGCTCATCTTCAGAATGTGCAACGATGTCACAGTCATCCGCGTAGAGCAGCTCCCTCACCAATGAGGAAGACTTTTGCTTGAGAAAGCAGTCTACGGACATTATATACACTGCCAGATGTCCGATATCTGATGTAAATACCGTTTGGGTTTTCATAAAGGCCACGAGAAAGTCTATGGTGAAGTAGATATTGAATAACATGGGTGAAGAAATGTCACCCTGTTTGACCCCATTGTTTATAGGTATTTCTTCAGATAGTGCCGTTAAAGCTAACTCTAGCTTTCATTCCGTCATGAAGAGAACGAATCAGACTCACAAATTTCTCAGGACAGCCCAGCATTGATAAGATCTTCCAAAGAGTTGATCTGTTTACGGTGTCAAATGCTTTTGATAAGTCAATGAAACACTGGTACAACGGAAGATTTTGTTCTTTGCACTTCTCTTGCAATTGCCGAGCACTGAAAATCATATCCACAGTGCCGCGGCTTGCACGGAAACCACACTGTGATTCTGGTAGTATTCCATTGACAATTGTGTGGACTAATCTATTTAAAATAATCCTTGAAAAAACCTTTCCAACAGTAGACCGCAAAGATATACCCCTAAAATTGCCGCAGTCCGACCTGGAACCCTTCTTATACAAAGACACAAGTATTGCATCTCTCCAGTCCTGAGGTACTTCACTTCCCCATGCATTTTTGATGACTTTCTCCAGGAGATCGATCATTCTCTCACTGCCATTCTTTAGAATCTCTATTCTTATACCATTCATTCCTGGCGCTTTGTTGTTTTTCATTTGACTCACAGAAGCTTCTATCTCACCTCTGGAAGGTACTTCATCAAGAGCCATAATTGGCTCGTGTTGCTTAATGAGATCTAGTACAGATTCATCAATGACTGGATGGCGATTAAGGAGTTCGCTATAATGTTCACACCATCGTTTCTTGATATCCTCTGGTTGTCTCAATATGGTACCGTCTTTTGATTTGAAAGGAGCAAAAGTTGATTGCTGCGGACCATAGAGCTCTTTGATTATTTGGTAAAACAATCTCGAGTTTTTACTGCTTGCTGCAAGTTGTGCCTCTTCTGCTTTCTTGAGTCATCACTGGTTTTGGATTTCGCGCATACGTGTTGCTTTGCCACTTTTTGAAAATCCTTGTATGTTTTTGTAGCTTCCATTTTTGCTTGGTTAGATAGACTTGATGACAAGGTTTTCTGGAAAAGATTGCGTTTTGTTTCAAGAAGTGCATCAATTTCCTCATAATTTTCAGCAAACCAGTCTTAAAATGTCATGAGCCGCTGAAAGCACTTTCACTTTGAAATCCTCCCATAAATTTGTTTCATCTAGTTCAATAGACGTAAGTGCATTCTGGAAGATGATCTTTGTTTCAGGGAGATGAAAACATTTTGAGAGACCAAGCTTTTTTGCTTTTTTTTGTGCATGATGCGGTGCTAAGTTTCATTTTGGCTCTTACCAGGCGATGATCCGTCCAACATTCAGCGCCTCTTATAACTAGGACATGGGGAAGATCCTAAAGATCACGCCGACGAACAATAACATAATCAATCATGTGCCAATGTTTAAAACGTAGATGTTGCCATGTGCCTTTGTATTTGTTTTTCTGGCGAAACCACGTGTTTCCAATCACAAGATCGTGCTCGTTGCAAAACTGCAAGAGCTGAAGGCCATTGCTGTTTGCATTTCCCACTCCATGTGAACCTAAACATTTTCAAGTTTAAGAATCCCTCCCCACTCTCGCATTGAAATCGCCAAGTAGAATGATCTTATCATCCTCAGGGATATTGAGAAAGAGTTGCTGATCATAAAAAGAAAGTATGTTTGTTTTAGAGGAGTCCATGGTTGGGGCATAAACCGACACGATTGTGACAAAACGTTTTTGTCGCAGAGGAAGACGTACAGAAATAATGCGTTCTGATTTACCAAAAGGAAGTTCTTGCAAGTTTTTTTAATAGGGAGGATGTTTTCTCGCTTCATCAGCAGGTTTCCCCCTTCCAAAAGAAAGTATAACCAGAGCTTGTCTCTGAGCTGACATCATCAGCAAGACGTGTCTGAGAGACCAGTAATGTCATAAAGAGAAAGCTTCCTGGCCAACAGAGCAGTTCTGCGATGCGGCCTTTTAGACGGCTCATTGTCAAGTAATGTTCGTAAATTCCAGCATTCAACTTTCATGCCAACGGAGGTGAAAAACCGATTTGTATGTTTGTGATTTTTTGATAATGCCGAGTTTTTGTCTTTAATTTTGTTACCACTAAATGAACAATCCGCCAGCCGTGGCTACTGGCCAGATTATGAGGCAAAGCATTTGTTTGGGATACCTTTTCTAATCCCCGCACGAAGCAAGCAGTGCTCTCCTAGAAAGGCTGCTTTGACACACTTAACTCCACCGAATCATTCCTTTTGCCTCTATTAGACAACTGAAGCGATGTTAAGATAAGTTAAGAGTCGCCACTGTGCACCGTTCGAGCTACATACTCCCAGTTTGTTAAACCTATACGCGTCGCCAAAACGTATATCGCCTGTGGACTTGGGACATAGGTTAAGTGATGCTTCGTAAGAAAGCATCACAAAAAAAAAAAAAAAAAAAACGAAAAAGGTCAAGAGGTACCTGCGTGAGTTTATTTATAGTGAATTGAGCTTGCACTGCACTCAGTCCACTTTTCGCGTGTAGTATATTTTTTCAATGGCACATAAAATGAGACGATCGGGCCATACCAAACACTCAGGTTTGATATTTGGAGTTTTCCTTCTCATAGATGGATTACCACAACAGTGGCTAAGGTGTCCCCATCTACTCCGGGGAGTTCACTATTTGCCCATAGCTAGGACCCTGACAGGTGCTACCACCGCGGGTCAGGGTGGACCTGGGAACACCAGCAATTAAGAGGTGGTCCCATGCTTCCTCAGAACCTCCTGATCAGAGGCCTTGCTGCTGGATGTAGTTTATCGTCTTACCCCTGTCCTGGGGATATATATATATATATATATATATATATATATATATATATATAATAGTAATACAATCAAGAAGTCCAAATCTAGTAATTAAAATAAAATTTCTAGTCCCTAGTTTTATATTTCTTGAAAGATAAAAATGTTTAAAGATTTCAACACAGTAAATTTTTTTTTCCCTGGAAACTAAAATACTGTCTTAAAAGAAATTTTTAAAACCATCTCCATTGTGTTATCGGAATCTTTTGTAAAACATGTGTCGACGATTAATTTTTATGGAAATGTAAAAATTTGCGACTAAAACATTATTTATTCCCTCACCCCCGAGTAAAACTTAATCATGAAATTATTGGTAGTTATTACAAAAAGAATAACATTTTCTAAAACCTATTGATTATAAAAGTAAAAATTAATGAATATGTACTGAATGTTTTAATTTAAATTAGATAATTTCCTGATTTTTTTTTTTTTCCCCTTTGAGGGTTTGTAGCCCCCAGTTTGGGAAACTTTGAGATCGACATATAGCAGAGACGGGAATCCCGTATCAAAGTTTCAGGGTTGGGGTCGAGACCCTAACGCCGGTCGTGTTTGCAGACGTACATAGACTGAAAAGGTCAATGCGCTCAAGCCTGGTCCTTATTTCAAACAATGGTACCTGTCGAAAAAGACAAGAACATCTGCTTGACATCGAGGATAAGTCTGCATGTCTTTTCAGTCTTTCTGTACGCCTTCGTATCTTGGCCAAGGTACTCAGTTGATACTGTATTAATATAAACCCTTTGACTAAGTTTGGATATTGTATATAACTCATCTGGCTGAAACGTAATGGCTTTCACCTTTTACGCTTAAGCAATATACAATTACAGTATATGTCAAATTAGATTTTGTGCATAGTGCTTTTACAATATCTAAGAGTATGGTAGCAAACTGCATCAGGAAAAAAAAACATTTTTAGTTTTCCATTACATGATCTCGAAAAAAGTGAGAATATTTGAGTCACGTTTTAGCGCATGCCCAGAGGTTACCTCCCGAGAATATCTCCGAGACAGACTTTACAAGAAACGAGAATATATGTGTAAAACAAAAAAACAAAATACTTTGAAGCCAGCAAAAGAGGCCACTGGATGCGAGCTAAAGGCCAGAAACATGCCAATGAGAAACAGCGCCTTAAGTGAATGAGAGAACACGCGGAAGAGAAGGCTTCTTGTAGGTGCGTCGTGTAACACAAGGCAGGAAAACTCGCGTTCAACTGTTTTTTTTATTTTTTATTTTGGGAAATGTTACTTTTCCATCCAAACAATTATTTCATATTATTTGCTTCGGTTTTGCAACAAATTTTTGTACATTTATATCTTCATTACTATCTATCTATCGAAGGATGTATGTGCATGGATTTATTTTGCTAATTTTCTCGTGTAGGAAAAAATAAGACCGTAATTAATTACACTATTTACATTACTCGGACTATTGTCCTCATCTTTGTCGCCATGTTGATCACGTTTCGTCCGTTGTACGCTCCGGCCTTCAGGTGGCTGGAATATCGAACTGAACCCTCTGTTTCGCTCACTGGGATAGACTGTTCTAGTTCCACATGCCATGTCTAATGGATGTCAGTTATCTCCTGTTAATTCCCCTCTCCAAGTTCTCCACTGCCTTAACCAGGTATTGAATTCACACTCTTTGGGTCCTGTCACTGGATCCAACTAACGCCTTTATCTACTGTGCCATAACAGAATAACTTGGATTGGTTTTGCAGTAAACAACTTCATTCTTGAATCTTTTGTTGATAGTTCTGTAGTCAATTTGATTTTTAGTTTATCATCCTAGGCTTCATGTCCATAATCGTCTTGGATGTTCTTGAAAGCAGGTGTTGACTATTACCTGGTCATTCGACGTGTATCAATCGACCCATTTTTCTCCGCGTTCGTTGCGAGTTCCTTGTTTGAATTTTTCAGCTATCTCCCCTGCCCTCTCTTTGCCTACTTTGGTATTCAGGTCTCCCATGTTACTTATAATTTCTTGTGATTTGCACCGAGCCTTGATGTTGTCAAGCATGAACTAGAAAGATTCGATTTCTTCTTCCGTACTTTGTGCTGTCGGTGCATACACTATTATAATAGATATATTGAAAGGCTTTCCTTTCAGTTAAACTGCAAGATTTTTTTCAGATAATTGACATTATCTCAATGCATTTCTTGATGTCTTGATCTAGTATCAAACCAACCATTTTTCTCTCTGCCTGCATATATAATCCTGTGGTTGTCGCCATCGTTTGACCACCTAGTTCCCATACAACTAAAATATGGACATTTAACCTACTCATCTCCTGTTTTACATTTTCCCAACTGGCCACAATTGTTTAACCTAACATTCCATATCCCGAGAGTTATTTTTTGTTTGATGCTAGCAGTCGCTGGATGACGGTCCAGTGACAATTGACGCTCATGTCGCTCCATTCCGGGCGAGGGATAATTTCCGATTAATTTTATCTCCTTTACGCCGTTTATGCTAGCAGTCGTTGGATGACGGTCAGGTGACGTCTGTTTCCCATGGCGATCCTTACCGAGCGGGTAGTTTATTCCCTTGGACTTAACCCCCTTCACGGCATTAGGTTTCATAATTTTTCTTAATTGCTATGATATATCTTTGGATTAATAGTGCAGTTGTTTCTCGTAGCTTTCTCCAACGTGGTTTATGCAGGCCCCGCCTTTAGTTAGCTGGCCGTGAACTCATCGACAGTTTTTGCGACCTTTTTGTTAGGTTTTATTTTTCGTTCTAGCAACCCTCCTCACTCACATCCGATTTAGTCGCCGGCACTCTGACAGTGGAATACTTTATATAATATAATATATACACACACACAGACTGAGTTAATGGTCAGTTGAATCAGACCTGGAAGCAGTTGTATTAAAAAGTTTGAAAAAGATAAAAATAACATGTAGAGCTTTTAACGTTTAATAACCCCGTTTCTGTCTGATTCAACTCTGACAATTAACTTTTTATGTAATAAGATAGCGGATTCAATTGATCTGAGGTTATATAAAACGAAAGGTTTTTTCTGACACGTTTTATCCGTTAGGATTTCATCGGACTGGGCTTTGTTGACGTTGCCACGTCTACACATGCACACGAAACGAGAGACGCGCGTAATTTCAAAATGATATAAATGGGACTAAGAGGAATAGTAAAGACAAATGTTGCCAAGAGCTGCCAAGTATAGACTTTTGTGGAGAATGGTGATCGACCACGTACTGAAGAAACACTCTCTAGAAGAATGGCCCGGTTCTGTAGTTGCCAGATCGCAATCCTTAGCAGTAGCTTGCTATATAGAATAATCACTGTTCTACGGCAGATACACAATCGATAGGTATATATTCCCTTATTTAATTTGATCAGAATAAGCGCACAATTTAGTAGGCTTACCCGATTCGTAGATTTAACAGGAAGAAACAAGCCTACATTGTCTGTTAATCTTGCTGACACACGGGCTCCTGTTGATGTCTTTAAGTTTAGCTTTGCCTGGCGCTAGTGATTGAACACGCTACCAGAGTGAATAATCTGATTAAAAAAATGGACCATAGCACTATAGCAGGAGCCCAATTTCCGAGTAACACGTTATGCCTGTTGATATTCGTTAAGCATTGCTTCGTATAGCACGATGTTAAAAGTGGTAAAAAGATTTTTACCCTGTCAACGAAGTTTGAGATTTTTTTTCTTTGAAAACCAGCATCTTAGAACATACTTTCATATTCACTCAAACATCGAACGCCGCTGGCGCCAATGTTAAGTACGCAACTACTTTTGCTACACCGTGGTGGTGGCGGTGGTTTCAAATTATCAAACCATTCCATTTTCATTCGATAGTTTTCAGTTGTCATTTTTCTTTCACCCTAATCTACAGCAGCAGGAATGTCTTACTCAAAACATTTCGTTTGCAAAAGAGAAAAATTTCAATACAGATAACTTAATTCTTTGTGTTTTGCAATCTGAATCCTTTTCAATTTTTTTCCTAACTATCGCCGTCCTGGGTATGACGATAAACTGCATCCGCGTCCTGGGTATGACGATAAACTGCATCCGCGTCCTGGGTATGACGATAAACTGCATCCGCGTCCTGGGTATGACGATAAACTGCATCCGCGTCCTGGGTATGACGATAAACTGCATCCGCGTCCTGGGTATGACGATAAACTACGTCCAACAGCAAGGCCTCAGATCAGGAGGTTTTGAGGAGCATGGAACCACCTCTTAATTGCTGGCGTTTCTAGGTCCACCCTGACCCGGGGTGGTAGCACCTTTTAGTGTCCCAGCTATGGGCAAATAGTTGACACCCAAACTTGTGTAAAAATAGGTTTTAATACCTGAAATACTTTGTAATAAAAAATATATTTCCAGCAATAATTTTTGAAGGAAAAATTATTATCAGCAATACTTTAAAAAAAAAATACCAGCAATACAAACAGCTATACATTCTCTGAAAAAAAATATTACCAGCTATAGATTTCTCCAAGGAAAAATATTCCCAGAAATCGATTTTTGAAGAAAAACATTACCAGCTATAAAAAAAATTTTGTCGGCATTAAATGACCCATTGAGGTTGATATGCCGTAAAACAAACCAAACCAAATTATCGCTGCTGTTTGAATTATCAGTAGTTTGTGTTCCAAGAGAATATAGGAAAGTAACGATAAAAAAAGAATAAAAAATATTCTTACCGGTATTACAATGATATCGTGTCCGGTAAAAATCATTTCAATTTGAATTCGATCTTGTGACGTATTATTTTTTTATATCTACACTTTCGATATTATTTTATACTAAATAGATCAATAAAGATCATCGGAAAAATCTTAAAAGAATCGCAAGAAATGATTAAAAAAAAATATTAATGGCTTTTAATTTTCTCAATATATCAAACAGTATTTGTAAACAATAAAATATACTTGTATCGTCGAACAGTTTAAATGCTTCTAAATAAACATTTCCTTGCAATAAAGACAAAAATTTTATCGTTGCCACACGCTTGAAAAAGTTTTAAACTGATGACATCAGTGTATAGAAATAATCTCGAATACAAAATGACAAGTAAAAAATTTTGAACCGGGAAACGAAAAAAAAAAACAAACTCTAATAACAAATACACTATTTACAGCGTTCGGACTGTTGTCCTCATCTTTATTGCCATATTCACGACGTTTCGGCTGTTTTGCTCTCTAACCTTCTTCAGGTAATATACGTTGGAATTTCGAACCGAGCCCTTTATTTAGCCTATTATATAATTTTTTTATATTTTATTTATATTTATTTTTCGCTTCTAGAATCTGTCATGTTTAATCTTTGAGCTAGGTATGATATAAAGTGAATCTAGTCCTTGAGATTCTAACTGTACCGCCTTCATTGCGACTTCTCTAACGTTTTTCTGGCACTGTCTGCATTTGTTGAACAATTTTGGGCTTATACATACGTGTCATGAAATCCACACACATTAAACCGATCGTGTGTCGTTTTCGTCCACATAAGAGAGGCCATATTTTCACGAGGTACATATTTCAGCCTTATTTTTTGGATAGGATTAGTAGTTTCCGGTTTTTTAGCTAGCTTGGTTATTTGAGAATTTCAGTCCCATCGTTGCGCCTCTGCGTTGCACTGGTTTTGGGTGGCTCTCAAGCCTTTAGCCTCTAACCATACACGTACGTGTAAGGATTCCACATTAAACCTGCCCTTGTGCTATCTCTTTCATGAGATAAATGACAGTATTATCGAGTTAATCGTCGGCAGTATTTTTTTTTTATTCGTATTAATGAAAGTGGAAGAGATTCCCCTCTCTGGTATCTTTTAGTGCTGAAAATTGAAATGTTTTTTTAAGTGATAGCAATCTTTGTTTAGTCTATAGCGGGTCAAAAACTAATTTCTTACGCACTCGCCGGCAGAAACTAAAGCTAGAAACATAGCCGCTACTTTTACATCTAAAATTTTCTTATCTTATTTTCTCCCTGCAATTTTTTTTCGTATTTATGCTAATTCAATCTTCAAATCCAGTAATAGTCAGATACATATTGATAAGAATAAGCATAAAACGTCATTTTTGTATACCGTGATTTTATGATTAATACAAATATAAAAAATTGTCACTTAGCTGATTGATATAACTTTTACAATTCTCTACATTTTTTTTTTTTTTTTTTTTTTTTTCAGTAATCCAGTTTACAATATTTGTACATATTCGGTTTTTATGTCTGTAATAACTTTTCTTTCACTGGAAGTCCAATAACAGCGTGTTTACTCGATAGTCCAGAAACTCCCTTAGATCTGACGGCTGATGTTAAAAACGCTGTCTTCTAGATGATTCCGATTCTGTCAAGGATTTCTAACTCTTCTAAAACTAAAAAAACAAGCAAACTCGAAGACTGTTCCAAGCGCGCCAAAAGTGATATCTTTTTACGTCTATATTTCTGAGACGAGGTACATTACATTATTTACATTGTTCGGACTGTTATCTTCATCTTTATTGCGATGTTTCGGTTGTTGTACGCTCCGGTTTTCTTCAGGTGACTGGAATTTCAAACTGAACCCTTTATTTCGTCCACCGGGGTAGATTGTTCTAGTTCCACCTGCCATACCTCTTCCGGGTGTCTCTGGTCTTCCCCTCAAACCCAACACTCCAAGTTTTTATTCACCACTGCAATAGTCAGGTACTGAACTCACAACAGTTTGGTTCAAGTCACTGAATCCAACCAACGCTTTTTATTTACCAAGTCTATTCAAGACGTAGACTAACTTCTCAAATTCCTATCTGTTGTTGCTCTAAGTAACTTTCTCCCCTGTCAGCATCCCTCATTATCCTTTGTTCTGCCACCTATTCGCACGAACAAGTTGATCACTTGGTGTTTGCCTTGCTTCTCTTGCCTTTATCTCGTGAAGGTTAAATTCTCCAAGCCCGCTTTACTTGCATGTCCCAGAAATTTAGGTTTTAATTTATTGTAATGTGTTCGTTTTATTATTTTCCTTAAAACTTCCACGTTGCTTACATGTTCTACCTATGGTTCTTAGAATCACATCCTGATCTCTTCATCTACGTAGGAATAGCATTGTAGTCGTTCATACTTTGGGCGATTTTTTTTTCTCTTTCGTTTGTCTTTATTTTATTTATTTATTTATTTTATTTTTTTCACGGCAGAGGCTGGACTTCCCAGAAGCTGTAAATAAGTCCTGCTGATGATTCGTAGTGTATTATTGTTGAATATTGGTTAATTGCAAGTGGTTTGACACGCAGGTAGAAAAATCAAAAGTATGATAGAATGCCTCTTTTGATGTTGGTGTCGTAGAGCAAGGTATCATCAACCAATTTGATTTTTCTGGCAATGTCTTTTATAACCTCATCGAATCTGCGGGTGTATGCATCGCCAGACGCCAAGTAGCCTTGAAGCATCCTGTTGTGGACCCAGAATAGGTCCGAAAGAAAACTCAAAGCAATTTAATGAAAACATATTATTAACAAAAAGAACGAATACAAAAGTGTTGCACGTCCGATTGACGGCAAAGTACAGTAGTCAACTGTAGACAGCGATATTTAGTTACCCCCACGAGGGTTACATGTGGCAAAAGTCCGGTTTAACGTGGGCTCGGCCAAAAACAATCCCTCTTTGAACCTGCATAAACGGGTTCAGGGGCAGTCAACCTCCCCGAACGAGACTCTGCCCTTCGGCTTCATCCGGGTTCCTCTCCGCCTGAAGGCAGAGAGTTCGACTGTTTAGCTGGAACAGGTCAACTGTAGACAGCTTTCTTGAGAGGCATAATCTCCCCGTATATATAGTAATAGGACGAGTCCATAAATTGTAGGTCCTATAACCCCCCACTTGCCAACCCTTTACCTCCGCAGGAGTCTCAATATCGTCTCCTTTTTGGATTGATGACGAGAGGGTCCGTGGACTTCCGCTTTCTTTTAGATCGTCGTGGTTCTGGAGCTGCTTGGGGTATTTGAATATCGAAGGTGTCGTAAATGCTATCCATAACTTCTTCTTCCTGGGGAATACTGTTGTATTCATCCAATAGTCGTTTCCTAATTTGATTCAGGTGTCTCTTATGAGAGAACCGCGAGCCTTGGATTATGTGGACCATATTTCAAATCCTCTTTTCTATCGTACCAGATTCCCAGAAAGATGTTATTTTTAAACATCTTGAAGAATACTTTTTCACTTGGGCTGTATTTTTTCATTGGTACAATAGAGGTCGGACCTTGTTTTGTTTGTTTGGGCAGGAATTTATCAAAAACGGATCTTACTTTACGCGCAAACATTATTTCTGCCGGAGATAGTGAAGCTGGCGCGTTAAAATTTGGCGTGATCCTGTAAACTTGTAAAAACTGCTGCAGGGCCTTTTCCTTTGGGGTGCCACGAGCTTTTTTCAGGGCTCTTTTTAGGGTGTCTACGAAGCGTTCTGCTTGACCATTCGACCTCGGTCCTCCCAGGCAGATAGTGGCACCACTGTCTGGGAAGATCTTCAGTCGAGTGCTTTGATTACCTGGAACGTCTTTTACCTGTGACTTTGGAGAAAATGGGACCAGTATTGCTTCTATCTCCACAACACGATTTTTCTTAGATGACATTGATTTTTCTTAGATTTCTCCTGGTCAAAACTCTACGTGTGCAATCAAACTGTCCATGTTAGCTTTCACTTCACTAGGGTGATTTCTTGATCTGGACCGGCAAACATTTGAAAAATGATCTTGGATGCCGCACGAGTTACATGTCTGATCCCATGTGGGACATGCCTGTTGGCGGGTTGCTGGTTCCTGGAATGCCATGCTTGTGGCTACCACATCCGTTACAACACGAATTGCTTTTTTTTTTTTTTTTTTTTTTTTACAATCTTATTTTTCAGGCATTCAGATTGAGGGAAATGTTTTGACTCTTTTTTTGCAATAGGTTAATACACGCAATGCCGCCATTTCAAGTCTCCTTGCCATTTATGCTTGGTCACGCAGTGCTACTCCAAATGCCTCAGCATGGTTGATGTTTCGCTCGAGGATCTTTAACGAGCTGGCCTTTGCTAGTAGATCTGCTTGGAGGGCATCATTTGCTGTGCCTCTGACCAGCCAGATAGGTCATAACTGCAACTGGGATAAGTGAAGTCACAATCCTGTGCTGCACCTCTGAGGCAGACGGCAAATTATTGGACCGATTCCCATTGGTCTTGAGAAAATGAGGCAAAAGACAATCTATGAACCACAGGCTTCGATTTTTGTGTGACTAATGTCTCCAACATGTCCGAGTCTATTTGTCTTTTCAGATAAAAATTTGGGATATGTGTTTATGATTGATGTTTGGACAGTCTTATCGGCACAGTTGTATAACTGGATGTTGGTCTGTGCAGGGGGGGGGGAATGTTTGTCATTCATACAAATACCCCCCAGACAATCCTTAACTTTTGGAATTGCTGAGATGTCATCTCTGAATGGAGTTGGAGGTGTTTAACTGCAGGAGCCTTTGTGTTGCTGTCTGATGTCAAAGGCTGTTCCTTTGCTAGTTTTAAAATAGCTAGGGGCATGCTCCATGGTTGTGACACCTAGCTCTTTGAGGATTCCCCGGTCTATCATAGAGAGGCTATCCTTGGTGATGCTTTCTTTTACAAAAATTTCATCATAAGTCCTGGCAGTTAGCTGGAATTCCAGTTTTAATAATCTCTTCCCAATAATCATATCCTGTCCGCAGCGCCATGTTGAATATTGGTTAATTGCAAGGAGTTTGACACGCAGGTAGATTGGTTTAGTCACTTGAAATAGAAATACCCACCACTGAGTGACATGAGTGAATAGTCCACTCATGCGTTGAGCGGGTCTATTATAGTAAAGTGGACTAACCCACTTGCGGTATTAGGTACTCTCCTATAAATAAGGTAGGTTAGCTGGCTTGCCTTTTCTGCAAGGAGGCACAAGGAAGCAGCTATGTTAGAACTTCTACAATTTTATATTATATTTTATATTATATTTTATATTATATTTTATATTATATTTTATATTATATTTTATATTATATTTTATATTATATTTTATATTATATTTTATATTATATTTTATATTATATTTTATATTATATTTTATATTATATTTTATATTTTCAATTCTTCGTTTAAATAGTAAAATCAACTTTTTACTGAACGGAGTAAAATTAATAAAGCTAAAGAATATACTTTATCACACCGGGTAATGGTGGATTACGCAGTAAATAAATGCTGAAAACGTGGGACTGTTCTTTGTTCTTGTACAGCAGGATATACTCTCATGACGTCATTCATTTTGTGTATCTCGTGATCGATTTTTCTCGACTCAAGCAGACCAGCCATCTGAAATGCTTGAAAGATTGAATATACCACTCAGTCGCCTCTTTCAGTCTCTGTTGGTCCATCCGGCACCTCAACTTAGAAGCTTTACTGAACCCCGCTTGATAGAACCGAATACCCAATATACAGATATCAAAATAGGTACCTCCAGATTCGAGATCCCTAAAGTTTAATACGATATTTTTAGAAATTCTTGCTTGAATTTCATGAAGTAATTATCCCTGTGCCGTGCAGCAGGTGAGAACCAAGTTTGCTGGAACGATATGAAGCTATGCCGACTTTTACCCCGGAAGAGACCTCAGTGGCACTTAAAAAATATTCCAAGGGACAACGCGAAGGAAGTCACGGAACGAGTCTCAATCAGCGCGTTGATAAAAAAGATATTCTGTTAATAAACGGTTCGTTATTGATGTGAGAGTGGGGAGATATATAGACACTATTCCTGGTCGGAGTTGCCAAGACAGGGCTGAAAAGCCCGACATGAGTCAGGGGTGCAGGTAAGGAAAAGATTTAGTAATGAAGTGTCCATCAGGATTAGTGGGGGAACTCTTCTACTTTAGTGAGATTGAGTGATAAAGAAGTTCAAGATCTGGATGCCAGCAAGAACAGTGACAGTGATTAAGCCACTTGATTGCAAATGGGTGTATAGAGAGGGCCTTATCTATACTATCTTTGATAAAACAGTCGTGAGAGGAGGAAGAGGAACGAGCACTGACTCGTGTAAGAACTGTATGGAGACCCAAGAGAGATCTCGAGCTCATGGGAAATGATCCCAAACATAAGCACTAAGGTTATGCATGTAGACACTAGAGTCCTTCCGAAAGAGAAGATAGTAAGAAACCGAGAATTCAAAAGGACTGAAGAATTAGGATTAATTTCACAGCGAGCTAGGATGTCCGCAAAGTATTCTTCACTGAGTAGATTGTTTTGGGTACCACGAATGTTGGAGAAACAAAGATTGTTTTGTCGAGCTGGTTTAGTTGTATTTTCTTTATTGCTTTATTTAGAAGAGAGTAGAAGGCAAAAAATAGTACCTGTTGGTCGGTTAATAAGCTGGGAATTGGCACAGACTGCAGCATAGTGTGGCTACGGGGTTGCTCACCGGAAGTGCCTGCAGAGGAACCTTTTCATGCACAACCTGTAACTGCTCAAACCCCGTTAGTTTGCTACTTTTGATCGGAGCAGCTCCATTAATTCAGGTTCCTAACAACCGGTCGAGATGCAGCAACTATAAAACTGCCAACAGGGTACCCTCAGTATGATTAAATGTTACCACCATCCAGTCACATAAATTTCTTAACAGTCAAACCTTATTAAGGCCTCAGAAAAAGAAAACCGGGAACTCTTTCCTAAGCAGAAAATAAGAGATGAGCCTCTACTCTTGTCTAAAACAAAAAAAGAACATGTCGGAATATAGATTGAGTGATAGGTAGACCTATCTACTCTTATTTAAAAAAAAAAAAATACCTGAAAATTGTCTCTAGTTTTAAGTCAAATTATCCATTACCAGAATAATGTCAGGTAGGGAAGTGAAACTACACTTATAGTATGAGATGTCTCTGGGCAAATCCTGCATTAGAATTTCAAGTATCGTCTTAGAATACTGTCCCAGATAACTTATTTTCAAAATGCTGAAAGTTCGGCGTACCACGATATGGACAGTTAGCTTTTATTTTTTCATCGACTTGCTAATATTTTAACGAATTAATCAGAGGTACCTAATATAAAATGCATTTATTTTACGCCGTTTAAGTGAAGCAGAATTTTAACATTACTTTATGTCGCCTGTGTGAACGATTATCCCTTTTTTATATTCATTCAGATACACATGTATTTTATTACGTGCAGAATTCATCTATGTATGAACCCAAGGAAAAACTTAAGTGAACGAAAGTAAATAAAACGTTGTGTAAATAAATACTCGACGACAATCAAAATGATAAAGTTATTTGAGAAGCAACTCTGGCATCAAGATCTTTCTCTGCGCTATCGCGAGGTGTGTGGGGAATACTTCTTGGGTTTTCTGAATGTCAAGGTCTCTTTCTTTTTTTTTCCTTGCAATAAGGAGCGTTTTCAAACCAATAAAGACGTTGCTTGTTCTTCCACTTATATCTGTATTGTTATGCAACGTTCACGTTCTTGGACAATAGTAGAGATGTAATTCATAATCTCAAGAGCAAGTGAAGCGATAGTGAATTAGGAAGCATCCCAGAAGTCTTTCCACCCACTCAGCCCAATATGAAATTGTACACTCGTCAGAAATCAAGTGTCAATGTTGCTGGGAAAATAACCTTTAATGTTAGTTAATAAAACCGTTGTTATGACGATAAACTACATCCGCGTCCACGGTAAGATGACAAACTACATCCAACAGCAAGGCCTCTGGTCAGGAGGCTTTGAGGAGCGTGGAACCACCTCTTAATTGCTTGGTGTTCCCAGGTCAACCCTGACCCGGGTGTGGTAGCACCTGTTAGGGTCCCAGCTATGGGCAAATAGTTGACCCCACAACCTGACTCAAAACACTATGAAAGTGTAAAAATAGATTTTAATACCATAAATACTTTTTTTTAAAATTAGTATCAGCAATAAATATTTGAAAAAAGAAAATAAAAAATCTTGTCAGCATTAAATATCCCATTGAGGTTAATATGCCACAAACCAAACAAAAATATTACCAGAAATAAATTTTTGACAAAACAAAATATTACCAGCAATAAAAATTTTGTCGGTATTAAATAACCCATTGAAGTTGATATTCCGTAAAACAAACCAAACCAGTCGATTCATGATTATTTAGAAACGAAAGTTTACTGATGTATCACACTAGACACTTCTCTTTACGCAAATCTCTTACAACTTTAAGTTTGCCATTTGTCAGTACCTTGAATATAGCTGCCATGTCTGGTCTGGTGCTTCTACTATGTATCTCTGGATTCTTGACAAAATCCAAAAAATCTGTAATGTTATTGGTCCTGAGTTGGCATTTCCGCTTCAATAACTTCTCCACCGCCGTAACGTTGTCTGCCTGTGATTTTATTTTCTATATTCTCCTTACAATTTTTCTGATATGTTTTCCTCTTTGCTACCTTGTCTTCAGGAATTCTCATAGTTTTACTGTTGAAATTGCTACGGGTAACCGTAAGTTTTAATGGGTTCTTCTTCTGTCGCATTTATCTCCTATGGAACGCTCTTCCAGATTCTTGCTTTCTCGTCAATTACGATCTTCGAAAATTGAAATTCAATATCAATCATCGTCCTTTCCATCTTTTTAACTTTTTTTTTAATTCTCCAGTGTCTTTATCACCTTGCTTAACGTGAAATGATTTATAACGTTGTTGCTTGGCTGTGCTGGCCTGTTCTGGAAAACAAATGAATATTTTTCCTCTATTGAGAAAGATAACTTAAAAAAAAAAACCTGATGCCACTTTTCATAAGTTAATGCAGAACCTTTTTTCTTAGCTTCAGAATTCTACGCAAATCTTAACATTTGACCAAATATACAAGCAACAATGACTTGAGATTTAAAGACACTTCTAAAAACTCCAACATTGTGGCAAAGATGGCGTTATAACAGTTACAAAAATGTATTTTGATTCAAATAACTGGTGCTTTGTAATAAGTCAAAAAGAAACTTTATGCTAAATGCGTAACTTTCCTTGCTTTTGAACAAAACTTGTTACTGTAAATAAATAGTAAAGTAAATATCTACTGTCGCCTGAACTTCTTTGGCACTCTTACTGTTTTTTTTAGGGTGGGGCGTGTAGCTTTCATCTTTAATCATCTAGGCTAACAATGCCACTTACTTTATTGATCGTGCCGAAATGAATGCAACCGAATGCAAGCTAAAAACGCACTTTGCTAGTAACATGGGGTCTGGAATCAACAAAAAAAAAAATCATAAAATGATGTCGCTTTTAAGTGGCTTCGCTTGCAGCCTTTCAGGCTTCCTCTAAATGCGGCAGAACAGCGGCGTTTTCATAACACTATAGCAAACTTAAGTTTCCAAAGATAAAAGCTACCACTACGTGAAGAATCCTCTACAAATGCGACTACTTTGTGGCCGTAGTAGGACCAGCCGGGTCCTATCATGGCAGTGAATTTGGAAACGGTGAACATGGAGAAAACGTCACCGAAAAAAAAAAAACGACCTGGCGTAAGGGCAAACCCCAAAAGAATGCCAAATATTATGAAGCCTTGAAATAAAAATAAGCCCTACATGAAAGTTGTTTACCCTCCAAGCGGCAATTGATGCCGTAAAGACAAGGACTATCTCCTGCTGACCACTGACGTAGGAACATGAAGATTGATTGGCGTCAGCGGGAAGCATTGAAGAGTCATAAGTTAGGCCCTGGCCTTAAGGTCAAACCCTCTATAGGATATTTTATTGGCTTCGGAGAAGGGTGAAGATGTTGCAGGAAGCATCCTGGCAACGAAGCCCGTTCGCCTACGAACTGAGTACTTTGGGACGAGAAGAACGAAAGTGACCGTCCATGGAGTCCCGGTGAATATCTGTGAAGATAGCCTGGTGACCTTTTTTTCTTTTTTTTTTTTCCTTTTTGCCCAGTACGCCGAGGTAGATGAGGTCCCGGTAATAATTAGCAAAACCGGTATTAGTATGGTGGTATCTGCCACACAGTTTACCGACTCTTTTGTGTTAGGAAGAATAACGTGTTTTAGCCTTCCAGTAGCACACCGATACTAATATTAGCATTAGTGTAGCCATTGATACACTAACACTGAATGCGAATATAGAAATACGCGAACGTAACAAACAAAACATTCAATAAAGCAAACAACGTACGTACATATATTCAAAAGATTTACATATGTCCCAAAACAAATGATTGTCCATATTGTCCCAAAGGAACGAGGAGGTTTACAGAATGAGAACAAAGAAATAACATACCAACTTTATGGCCTTTGATCATCCGCAGATAAGTGAATAGAAAGTACTTCTTTCTTTCGCGAGGCCGTGCACATGTTGAAAACTTGTGGTCTCCCTACAAGTACCCCCTCCCTAGACAGGTTAATTATTTTGCAATCGAATAAAAAAAAGGAAGAGTTTGATGTGGAGGGAGGAATATCCTCCAGTTATGGTTCTGCTGAACCCAAAACCTGAAAATGACTTATGTCAAATGTTTGGGCCATCTAACATGACGGCCAGATCTGGTCAGTCTCTTTTAGTACCCCCGGTGCTACTGGCGATGGAGGAGTCACTGAAGTGGCCATGCTGAGCCAGGTAGTATCCAAAAAGGCAGGCTTTAATCTGTCCATAGTAATGTTTTGTGTTGCATTGTTAACGCTCACCATAAAATACTTTGAATGACTCTCAATGACCTTGAAGGGTCCCCTGTAGGCTGGCTGCAATGTGTGGGACTTAGCCAAGTCCCGCACAAAAACATGTGTGTATGTCTACAGTAGTTTAGGCACATATATCTGCCTTTGAACCTGTGCAGAAGGCTTATATGCCAAGTTCGCGGTAAGCCGATCAACGAACGAGGTCA
The DNA here is from genome assembly GCA_903632075.3 of Acanthosepion pharaonis. Lineage (NCBI taxonomy): Eukaryota > Metazoa > Mollusca > Cephalopoda > Sepiida > Sepiidae > Acanthosepion > Acanthosepion pharaonis. The sequence goes on along the minus strand of CAHIKZ030000382.1, from coordinate 981,860 downwards.
AGTTCAAAACTTTTTGTGGAGGTTGCAGGAAAAAACTGTCCTGGGAGTCTGATTGTGGTGCCATAAACTATCTCAGCAGATTAACATTTAAGATCCTCTTTAACCGCGGTAAGGAGTCCCAGAAGAACAAACGGTAGATGCTCCAGCCAATTTGCCTGATCCGTCACGGCTCTTAAAGCTGATTTAAGTGTATGATGAAACCGTTCCACTAAGCCATTAGCCTCAGGATGATAAGCGGTGGTTTTGATTCTTTTACTCCCCAAGATCCTAATCAGCTGGTTGAACAGGTCTGACTCGAATTGCCGCCCACTGTCTGTAGTAATTACAGCAGGGACCCCGAAATGGGGAAACCCACCCTGAAACAAAAGTCTTTGCCGTGGTATGTGCTGTAATGTCCGACATGGGAAGAGCCTCACACAAACGGGAGAAACGATCAACACATGTCAATAGATATGTCTGTCCCTCACATGAAGGTAATGGTCCTGTGATGTCTACGTGCACATGTGCAAACCGCTCGTCGGGTGATTGAAAGGATCCAGGAGGTGAACGGGTATGTCTCCCCACTTTGGCACTCTGACACGGCACACAAGTCTTTGACCATTGCCGGATGTCAGTTTTCATGCGTGGCCAAACAAATCTGTGATTAGCCGTATTGAGGCATTAGCTCCTGGGTGGGACAAATTATGCATGGAGGAGAATAACGTCTTCCGCATTGACTCGGGCACGCGCAATCGTCCGGTGCTGGTGTCACATAAAACTTCCAATTTTGTGTTTGGAACATGTATTCTCGACAACGTCAAGGATGTGTGGTTCTCTCGTAGCAGATGCTGTAGTTGCTGATCCTTTTCCTGTGCTTCCACAAATGATTGATGCTCCAAGCACGGTTCCAGCACAAAAGCATTTATGCCACGAGACATAGTGTCTGCAGGTATGTTGTCCGTTCCCTTGACGAAACGGTTATCTGAAGTGAATTGTAACAGATAATCCAAGTGTCTGGTTTCACATGGGGAATACTTGTCAGCGTTTGACTGAAAAGCCCCCAACAAGGGCTTGTTGTCTGTCAGTAAGTAGAAAGTCGGCCCTTCCAACAAATGTCGAAAGTAACGGACAGCTGAATAAGCTGCGAGAAATTCACGTCCAAGTGTGCTGTACCTGGATTCCGTAGAAGTTAGTTTCTTGGAAAAGAAGGAAATTGGTTTCCAGTGGTCATCGATCTTCTGCTGTAGTACTGCACCCACACTAATCGAAGAGGCGTCAACTGCCAAAGACAACTCGCTATCTGGGACAACATGTGACAATTCAACTGCTCGGGACAATAAAACCTTAATTCGATGGAACGCTGCCAAGGCTCCATCAGACAAAAGTGTCACAATTTTTTACATCAGTTAGAATCTGTCAAAGGTTTTATAACCTGCGCACAATTTAGCAGGAGCCTTCGAAAAAAGTTCACCATCCCTAAAAACTGTCACAACTTTCTCATGGTATCTGGCACGGGAAAGTCAGAAATGGCCGCCACTTTAGATGGAGGAGGTGAAACTCCAACTGAATTAATGCGGTGACCTAGGAAAATAACTTCAGATTTTCCAAACTCACACTTTACTGGGTTGATAACAACCCCAAATTTCTCAAAACGCTCATAAACGAGCTGTAAATGTTTAATATGTTCTTCCATGGAAGAACTGGCTATAAGGATTTCATCCACGTAGGCACAGACAAAATGCAAACCGTGCAATAAATCGATAAATCTTTGAAAAACTGTGCTGTGTTTCTTTGTCCAAATGGCACGCGCAGAAACTCAAACAACCCAGATAGTGTTGTTATAGCAGTCTTTGGAATGTGTTCGGGTTCTACCGGAATCTGATGGTAGGCCCTGATAAGGTCTAATTTAGTAAATATGCACCTATCCTGAATGATGGCCGTTACATCATGTACATGAGGAATGGGATAACGGTCAGGTTTAGTGGCAGTTGAGTGCCCTGTAATCACCACAAGCGCGCCAGGTACCACCATTTTTGGAAACTAGGTACAAAGAAGATGCCTAGTTAATCTTTGATGGCCGGATAATACCAAGTTCCATTATTTGGGTAAATTCCGCTTTCGTCACACAATTTTTTTCCCGTGCCAGACGACGAGGACGGCTGTGAACAAGAGGACCGCTAGTAGTAATGTGGTGTGTTATATTGTGGGGTAAACTATCTTTGTGAAAAGACGGTTTGGTAATGCTCTCAAACTTTTTTAAATGTTCACAGAACATAGGGTTATCTTCTCTGTTAGCTACAGTAGGGCATAATAGAATTACATTATGAATGGCTCCCGGCGATTGAGTATTTGTCTTAGGGTCTGTCAGACAACGTCTGTGAACATCAATGAGAAGAACAAATTTGTGTAAAAAATCTGCACCCAATATGGCCTTCTCTACATCCGCAAGGACAAAGAAATGGGTGAAAACCCGTCTCAGACCCAAATTCAATGTAAGGCACCTCTGACCATAAGTCTGGATGAGCGACTTATTCACGGCCTGCAATGTAAGTTTGTGAGGACCTTTTAACATGTCTGTCCTTGTGGCAGGGCTTAAAGATATTTGTGCACCACTGTCCACAAGAAAACGTATACCAGTAGTGCGGTCCGAAACAAATAGTAAACGACAAACCTCTCCCACGCCGGCGCACCGAGTCGCCTCCGGTCGCCAGCCTAGGCTTTTCCCTGTTGCGAATTGAAGGAGCAGGGGGGGGCTTACAATAATTAGCCCTATTTCCGAATTTCTTGTGTAAGTGACACATTGGGTCCTTGCTAACAGCTCTTGTACGATCTCTACTTTGGGAGCGGAGAATGCTAACCTTCTGCAACCGTCTCTCTAAGTCTTTCCATCCTAGCCTCTAACCTTCGTTGTCCCTCCAAGAGTCTAGCCAGCGGATCTGGTTCTTGCGTCTGTACGGCAGAAACGGGAGCAGTGCATCTCGAAGTTAAGTCAGCTACATTATCTGCTATTTTAGCCAGCTTTTCGACGGGTGCATCTTCACCTACCGCAACTAAAACAGCGTGATACACAGAGGGCAAATGCTGGAGAAAAATATGACGTATAATGCCATCCTCATTACCTTCTCCAGCTCGATGCTCGGCTTGCTGTCTCCCAATTGTTCTTCATGCAAAAGCTGTGACAATTTCTTTTGCCGTGACATAGACGTCCTGCGAACAAGTTCCTCTTTTAACTTGTAATATGGCTTGTCTTTCGGCGGAGAGATAATTTTTCTCACCTCCTGGACAGCTTCGAGAGTCAACTTGGAGACCGCTAAATTAAATTTTTTTTTTTTTTTTTTAGAGATAATTCCTCTCAGTTCGCGCTCCGACTCTAACTGCGAAAAATAAAACTGGGTCCGCTTTAAAGTAGGCTAGGCTGAAAGTGTTCATCACCGACACAGCGGCCGTTTTTTCCTCATCCATATCGTATATTCTTTATGGGGATAGTTACCACACAGAAATACAGCTCACAATGCCAAGTACAACGGAGAAAAAAATAACAAACGAACGAACCTAAATATTTTAAACAAAAAGTGGCTATCACTGCTATTACCACTACCAACCTCCTACTCCCACTAATGGATGTTGTCAACTCTAGCAGTAAGCTATTGACCAGCCTGCCTCCAAGAGTGAGGCAGTCTAACGTTGCCGGCCAGCGCCAAATTCAAATACAGGATGGAAGAAGCACACTAGGAAGAGAGAAGCCATGTTGCCATGTTATACAGGTCGTCATTCCTATATCACAAATTATTTGTGTCGAAAGAAAAACCTCTCTGACACATGAAGTTAACACTAAGTTATTTTGCAAATTGCGAAAATATGCTGACACGCTGGAGTCACCACTTATTAGTATGGTGGTATCTGCCTCACAGTTTAACGACTCTTTTGTGTTAGGAAGAATAACGTGTTTTAGCCTTCCTGTAGCACACCAATACTAATATTAGCATTAGTGTAGCCATTGATACACTAACACTGCGAATATAGAAATAGGCGAACGACACAAACAAAACATTTAATAAAGCAAACAACGTACGTACATATATTCAAAAGATTTACATATGTCCCAAAACAAATGATTGTCCATATTGTCCCAAAGGAACGAGGAGGTTTACAGAATGGGAACAAAGAAATAACATACCAACTTCATGGCCTTTGATCATCCGCAGATAAGTGAATAGAAATTACTTCTTTCTTTCGCGAGGCCGTGCACATGTTGACCAGTCTCCACGTGTGTGGACACCCTGGTTGTCAGGGAGGTAAAGAGGCCGTTCCTTCAAAAAACGAAAGCAAAGACAAAAATGGACGGAAGAGTTCTACTCTCTAAAAGGGGCCAAAACTCCCATGAGCTCAACCCAAGGGAAAACAACTGTGGTCTCCCTACAGAGGGATTGCCACTGGGGATTTTGTTCTCCATGTTACTTTGACACGAAAAAGGTTCGACATCCCCAAGGTGTTAATGTACCGGAAGAGGATGATGCCCGTGGTTGTAGAAGGACGTCGTCCCTACTGCTGTTCATGTGGTGCAGTGGGACATATGGCGTTTCCCGAAAAGAACGCGGCGCAACGGCCCAGCCCAACAGCGGTAGTGTCTGGCGAGGTTCCTGGCGCAGAATGGAAAGAGGTGTGGAAGGAGGTACGAAAGACGCCTCCTCCAAGCAGGAGATCCCAAAGCAACTACAACCCAAGGAGCGACCGGAATCGGAAAAGCGGCACCAACCGCTGCCTCAGCTCCCAAAAGAGCAGCAACAAGACCAACAACTTCAGTAACCGGCAGAAACAGCGGAAACACAGCTTGAACATTGTGCTGACTCAGATGTGGAGGGAAGTGCCTCTACCACGGTCCTCTTCTTTGAAGGGAATGTAGGAGGAAGAGGAGGATGAACAAACAAAGAGGCAGGAAGGAAAGTGATGGACAGAGCCAGGTCCCAATCCGTCCCTGCGGCCCCAGCCAAGAGTAATGACCTTACCCCAAAATCAAGGAGCTCCCAACTTCATCTACCCGGGATCCGTTCCACACTTCTTCCGCATACTTCAATTTCTACACCCCCTCCTCCATCCACTTCTTCCCCGCCCCACCCGTCCAGGGAGAAGAAAAAAGTATTTCCCCGGACTGAAAGAAATATGTAAGGTGGACAGAAATAAGCTGAAGAAGGACTTGTCCAACCATAAGAAATCCCTCTTTGATCCATTAAGATTATCGGGATGGGTATCTGTGCCTCTCTACTCCTTGCTATTTAAGGCAGTAAAGTTAACCTAGCCACGGACGTTAACCTAGCCATTTCCTAGACGGAAGGACGACGTCAGATGGGCACAGGGAGCCTAGCACAATCCGTCGGGATCCTTAGCACCGCAGATTTCAGTACCGTATGTGAATAGGGGGGTTGTTTTTATTTTTCAGGCTTAAGGCATGTCTATCAAGATAGCCTAAATGCGAATGGCTTGAGGGCTCGGGGAAAGGCTGCCCACCTGCTTTATGTCGCCGCGATCCAGGAAACTCATTTTGTTTGCAACGTTGTTTGTGCGCTTTCTAACAACTTTGTCGCCTATTCAGCATATGGGGACTGACAGGTCAGAGGTGTTTCTTTGCTGGTTAAGCAAAGAAACACCACTGCCCTGGATGCGAGGAAGGACCTTGTTCATGTCGATGGCAGGGGCCGGGTGATCGTTGCCAGTATTGATATGAAAAGTAGTTCGTTTCGGATGGTTGCGGTTTATACGTCCAATGTCCAAGTAGAGCGTGTCTATTTTTTTTTTTTTCCCAGCTGAGATTTGGTGGATTTAACGCGCTTAGTCTTAATGGGAGACTGGAATGCCGTCCTGAGTTCCCAAGGTAGACAGAGAGGGCGGGGAGCCAGCCGTGCGAAAGCAGCTTGGTTGATGTGATCGGCGAGTTTGGTCTTGTCGATAGATACCAAGTCGATCACCCTGGAAGGCATATGTGATTTAAGTAGTCGTCTACCCGGGTAGCTACCTACCTGGATAGAATGCTAGTCAGAAGGGCCGACATAGATCTGCTAGATTGTCCCACGTTCCACTGGTTACGCGGTTCGGACCACACACTCGTCTGTGCCCGTGGCGCTAGATTGTAGGCCTAGAATGGCTGGATACTAGAAGTTCAATGTGGCTCTACTGGGCAGGCGGAACTTCCAGGAACAGCTTCGTGAAACGAAAATTAGTGGGGACGGTTATTGAGAATTGCAGGCTGGGAATACTGCACTTTGCGAGTCACCAACACGCATCGAGGCTAACCTTCTTACGTCGCGCATTGTCAGGGAACTATATTTTGGCAGGGAGTGTGATGGCCACCTTTCCTTACTATCACTCTTTCCTTCTCGCGGAGCTGAGCGCCTTCGTAAGCCGTAGGATCAATCGAGTTTCCTCCTTGAGGATCGATAGGCCATGGTTATTCCTTGTCCAATCTCTTTTCCTGGACTAAGAGTCTTCTATCATGAACTAATGGAAGGGGTCACGAAGGATCCGCTACGTGATATTCTCGGCTTGACGGCGGGGTATTTTGTCGCATTGGTCTTTGGGCGCCAGCAGCATATTAGCTCATCAACACTGAGTTTTCGCTTCCCTAACGATTGGTTCGGAATAGGCTATCTCGCAGTGTCATGGCCTTCAAATGGGGCATGGAGGATTTGCCAGACGGTCAACGATGTGACCTTGGCTTAGAGGAAATGGATTCGCACGCTTTCTACCACTGTCCACGGGTGCGTCCCTATGGTCCTATACCGGCAGGATGACGGCTCGTATCACTCTTGAAAACTGGGGTGAAACGGATGGTGTTTCTGTCGCTGCTAGCCACGGCTCAAATGGTGATTTGGACGACACGAATGAAGGAAATCTTGCGATGTGAACGTTATTCTCACCAGGGTGTTATCAGATTCTTTGAACATCAGGTTAGGGTAAAGATTAGAACTGATAGAAAGTGTTTGGTACCGACAGATTTCAGTGAAAGTTGGGTAACTGTAGCGAGCATGGTTCGTGTGAACGAGGCTAGCCTATTTCTTAATTCACAACGGCGCTGCTTCCTGTGGAGTCCTCCCCTAGTTAGGATAGATGCTTTTTGTGTACCTTGATAATGTGACTGTTGTTCCTGATTTGTTCCTGGCTTCCTCTTTTGTTATGATCCAAGCCTAGATTCCCAACCTCCCCAGTTTATTTTTCCATTTCGACTGGGTCAGTTTCTTTTTTCCATGGCCGTATTCCCTATTCTTTAGCGAGAGAGTTTCTTGATTTTGTTTGAAGATAAAATACAGCGGCCTCTCTTATTTTGAGGACTTTATGGGGGGTGTTTTTTGGTGTTTTTGTTTTTGTTGGTTTGGGGGGTTGTTTTGGCGGGGTCTTGTTTTTTTTTTTTTTCTTTTCGGGTTCATCGGAAAAAAACAATTATCGATAATTTTATATGCACGGATTTTTAGGTCATGGGGTATTGTGGTGTGTGTATATATATATATATATATATTAGTTGAATGACGATTGGTCAGTTTTTGTGGTGGATGTGCAAATTATAATGAATGAATGGGTCTTGAATCTGATTAGCTAGGTATATGATAGTGTCGACTAGCCTTAACCCATTTCCCCTTTTAAGCCTTGTACCAAAATTGCTCTATTATTATACACAATATATCAATAAAAATTGAATACTTTCCAAAAAAATTATTTAAATTTGTATGAAGTGAAAGCAAAACTTGTAAAGTTTTTTTAATCTATTTTTTGAATAATATATAAAGGTTGAAAATTAAAACTCAATAATATGGCGAGATCATACAAGATTGAGAATGGAAAAAAGAAAACCCAAATTTTGGCTGTCTTCGAATCAGATGTGAGATTGAAGTTCAGAATCACGACAAAATGGAGTCACTTATGCAACTGCTTACAGATGGGTATCCCAAAGCGAAAAAGAAGACTCAAGAGGTGGACAAAGTTTCAGGAAAATGTAAAATGAGTACAAAGATTTTATGAGGAACAAAATTGAAAACACCAGAATAATGCTTAATGAGTTGACGCCATTTACCATAAATTTAATTTAAAATTGTCCGAGCCGACTCTGCATCGCCACCTGAACATGCTTTTATACACTCTGAAAAGTGTCAGATACTAGTCAGGAACAGCAAACACGTTAGAGAATAAAGAAAAGAGAAAAAGTTTTGTGGAGGAGACTTTTTGCATTTCAAGGCCAGAACTTGCCAATCCCCAGTTATCCATTATTTCAAGGATTGAAGAGGTCATCTCGGCAAGGTACAAGGTGCATCACAATTGCAGTAGCATCAAAAGGTGACAACATATAATAGGCTGTATCGGCCACTTGGTCCTAATTTACAGTGAAGTCAAGCGGGGATCGTACGCAATTAACTTGGCGTGTGATTTCGTTAAAAAGGCACTGCGTGCAGCCATGGAAAAGTACGGTCGTTCTTGTCATTGATAATGCACTTTGCCACTCAAAAATCGAAACCGTCTTAGATGAAGAGGAATTTACCGATGATCACATTATGATGCTAGGACTTTACAGCCCCATGCTCAATTCGAGTGAGAATTTTTGGTCAAATTTCAAGGCTTAATTAAAGAGGAAATTGGCTGAAAATACCCAGGAAATTCTAATGAGAGGTTAACCTTGAGCATAGGCTCCAAAGGCTAGAAATTTATATAAATGCTGCTCTGGCAACGATGACCCCGCAATGTTTTCAAATTTCATGGCAGGCATCCAAGGCGAAAATCATGAAAACCGTAAATCTGGAAGACATGGCATTTTAATTAACATGCTTTATTTACAATGAAGATTCATTTTTTCTATAGAATTATTTTTACTTTTTTATTCGTTTGGTTCAAATTTACTATTTTCAAATTTGTTTCATTTCGAAAGTTACCTTATCACTGTCAATTTTAGAAGAGTATCTTGCTAATTTGTATATCTGCGTTAGTCCTTCGTTACTGTTGTCGTTCCAAACTTCGTGCATCTGACCCTGTAGAAAACCCGCCCACTATGAAATACAAGTGTCTTTTTTGTTGTTCCAATTTTCATTAAAACTTCTTCGTTGCTCACATGCTCCGTCTATGGAATTCTTAGCATTCTTTTATAGAATATGTTGCCTCCAAGTTTCCACTTCATATGAAAATTTCCTGGCATTCACTATAGAAAGGGCGGATATTTTGATGTTGTGCTGTATTTTGACGGAGCTATACTTGTCGTCCCCCCCCCACACACATGCAAAACTGTCTGGCTTCTCCTTTCTGGTATATTTTATCGAGTATGGCCCCACTCCGAGACCGCTTCATATCTTAGTGTAAGGATGATTAATGCAAATATTGTTAGGTTATGTTTATCACTGAAATAGTACACACATTACACCGGAAATGCACTTAAATTCATAAAATCTATGTATCATTGAAGAAAGTCCATCCGAACACTTACTGATATGTCCCGGAAAGGGATATATTTGTTCGAAGTAGCAAAGTGGTTTTGGACTACCGTAACCGAGTAGGACAATCTAGCAGGTAACCGTAATGAACTGGTCCTCGTCGTAGTGGTAGGCAAGAGGCGTAGGCATTAGGCAAAGACAATAGGCGTAGTCAATAGGCGTCCCTGTACCTCCACGTCAGTCTCTATTTATGGCTGACACCAGCCAATCATATTACTGTGAGGGGGAACCCAGATGTATGCCCCTCCTGGGTATGCATCCAACAGCAAGGAGGTTTTGAGGAACGTAGAACCACCTATTAATTGCTGGTGTTCTCAGGTCGACCCTGACCCGGGGTGGTAGCACCTGTTAGGGCCCCAGCTATGGGCAAATAGTGAACTGTTTTTTCCAGACCTTACCCGCGTCCTGGGTATGGCGATAAACTACGTCCAACAGCAAGGCCTCTGATAATGTTTTTGGAAAAATAATGTTGCCAGCTATACGTTTAATAGTACTATATATTTATAACTTAATTTTGCATTAAATGACCTACAGTGGTTGATATGCTATAAAACCCAACCAACCAACCAGGTGTATGCATATTCATTACATCACCTCCCACTGAGCTAAATTTTCCCGTGAAATTTAGCCTTAATATTTTCTCTTTTTAGGGTCTGGACTTAATCGAGTGATTTTTTTTTTTTTCTTCTTCTTTCTAAGTCTTTTTCGCCTGAATCCTTCTTGCAGTGGTGCAGCTTGACACACTGGTACCTCTGGCCTTGAGGTCGGGGATACCTCCATTGGTGAATGTTAACTTACTGGAACGGGAATTTCAAATGCGTCATACAGGACTTCCATTGGAATCTCTTCGACATTTTCCATGAAATCTGTAGTATGTCTTGATTCCAATGTCTTTTGCACCGAAATTTTTCCCCTTTTATGTCATACATGTCCTGTTCAATTCTTTTGTTTATCATTCCTTCTTCCCAATACATTTTTTTCAGCCCCAAAGTTCTTGAAAAAAAAAAACTTTGTCACCTAGCTTATACGCTTTAGTCATCTGGTTTTCTTTCTTAGCAGTTTTTCTCGCCGGACTAGGCAACAGCCTGTCGAACACAGCGTATTTTTCTCGCGAACGTTAACTGCTGGCGATAACCCTGACGTCGTATTCGGGTTTGGCGTGATTCTATATACTGCCAAAAATTTCTGAATACTTCTTTCATTCGTGTCCACGCCTTGGTTTTCCTTCAACGCTCGTTTCACGAATTTTTCCGCCTGTCCATTCGATCTTGGATGATATACTGGCGTTGTCACGTGATGAATGGACAATTATCTACAGAATTCCTTGAATTCTCTTCCCGTAAACTGTGTTCCGTTGTCGCTGACTCAAGTTTTAGGTAGTCCAAAGCGACTAAAAAACTAAAAATTTCATTAAGTGCGTTTATTGTATTTGTTGCAGTCGGATGTTTGCACTTAACAATTTCTGGTCACTTAGTGAAACCTTCCACAGTGATCAGGTAATAAGATCCATTTATCTGCCCTGCATAGTCGATATGGAATCGAGTCCATGGGACATCTGTCTTTGGCCATGGTTGAATCTTTACTGATGGATCCCTTACTGCCAGTTGACATCCTCTGCAATGTTTCACGAAATTTTCTGTCTTGGTCTATCCTCGGCCAAGAAGTATAGCCTCTCATTCTCGAAATCCCTGGATGGCCAGTGTGAAATTCTTTCCGAATTTTCTTTTGCAGAGTAAGCGGCATTACAACTCTATCTGCGTATAGTAATACCTGTTCGCAGATTGAAAAAGGTGATAAACTCATTCCTTTTTTAGTTGTCTCGTTCAACCAGACTTGCTTTTTCATTTTTTTAATGAAATCATCGTTTACCGCTGCTTTTTTCACATCTTCTAGCGTAACCGGTAGTTCTCTAATAGTGTTGCATAACAGACCCGACAATTCACTTTCGTCTCTTAGCGCCGCTATTACTGTTTCTTCCAGTGGTTCCGTATATTTAGGTATCAATCTTGATAACCCATCGGCGTGACCTAGCTGCTTTGAAGGCATATATTCTATTTTGAAATTATAATTCAATAGAATTACACCCCAACGCTGTAGTCGATTTGCCGTGTGAGTTGTTCTACTTTTTTCCTTTTTTTTTGTTCTTTTTTTTTAACAGCGGTTTGTGGTCTGTTTGCAAAATAAATTCTCTTCCGTATAGAAACCTGTGACATTTTTTACAGAGTAGATTATTGCTAAACTCTCTTCGATTTGACTGTAACTTAGTTCCACGGGCAGTAACGTTCTCGAGGCATGTGCTATTGGCTTCGTAGATCTGTCCTCGAATTTATGAAGCAATACCGAACATAGTCCCTCATTACTGGCATCTGCTGCTACAATGATTTTCCTCTTCGGGTCGAAATGCGCTAACGATAAGTCTGCTAATAGACAGCTTTTTATTGTCAATGATCTGCCCTAAATATTTTATCTTTAAGAAGAACTCGCCTTTTTCAGCACTCAGCTTAAACCCGTATACCTAAGTTCTCTGAAATACCGCTCTAATATGCGTTTTGTGTTGGTCCTCGTTTTCAATTTTAATCAAAATACCATCAAAATATGCGATTGCATACTCCATACCAGCCAACATTGTGTCCATTATTTGCTGGAATAGGCTTGGAGCTACCTTCAATCGTCCAAAAAGACGATTTAGTTTTAAAATCCCTTTATGCGTGTTTATTCTCAGGTACTTCGAACATTCTTCACTGATTTTAATCTGAAGGTAAGCCTCCGACAAGTCCAACTTTGAAAACACTCTACCTCCGTTTTAGTGAATATATCCTCCGGAGACTGGAGAGGGTACGCATGGTCTTTCACACAATCATTAAGCCTGTCGGTTTTTCTTTTTTATATATACGGTTGGAGACGCCCAATCCGAGTAATTGACTTTTGAAATTACGCCAATTTTCTCCAACGTTTCTAATTCCTCATTTATTGTTTTGTGCAGAAAATGGTACTTTTTCTCTTTGGTTTAAAGATTGGTTTAACATTTTCTTTCAACTCTAAGTTGACTTCTGTTTTTGGGCATAGACCTAGTCCTTCTGAAAAGACGCGAGGGAATTTGCCTTTCAAATTCGTAATAAATCTTTGTTTGCTTTGTCTTATAGTTCTCTATGACGTTAACTTTGTTACAGAAAGAATTTACCGGTAATTCCCAGTCTAAACCAAAGAGGTTTACTGAACCAGGGAGCACATACACTTTCGATGAAATTTGTGAATTTTTCCTATGAACGCAATGTTACATTTTAATTCACCTCTAAACTTAAGTCTTTTTCCTGACACTCCCCTGGCAATTTTGTCTGTGTTGGTCAACGGCGGGTAATAACCGATTTTTTTTTTTTTTTCATGTTTGCTAGTTTATTACCGAGAAATTACTTCCTGAATCAAGTAATAAATTTAAGTCTGCCCATTTATTTTTACATTGAGGTATTTTCTTCTTTTACTCTTCTCAATTTCGTTTTTAGACAAGACTACGTCCACCTTTTGTTTGAGACTTTTACTTTTCTCTGTTTTGCCCGACAATGGGAACTTCTATTGCCTACACACCCACAATTAAAACATTTTATCCCTAAAGAAACAATCCTTCTTTATATACTGTCCTCCACACGAACTGCATATATTTTTTTTCTTTTTGTATCCACTTCTGTTGTCTTACAGTTTGTACTCGCGAAATGCTCTTCTCCTCAATCCGAGTATTATCCTTTTTTATGTTTAAAGTCGTTGACATTCTTCCGTTATTTTTTGTAGCGTAATCTTCGGATCCTGTTCCATGATAGGAATTAGATCAAGAATCCTCACTTTGTCCTTCGGTGTCGTTAATACAAAACTATATACAAGAAACTAAACAAAAATTTTGTTAGTAGTAAAAAAAAATCCCACAGCCCTAACTTTGGCAGAAACATCAGTTAACTGGACGAAATCAATGCGGGACTTTAAAATTATAAAACATTCGTTTTTTTTTTTTTGCACTCACTACAAACACACTCATTCAAACATAACAACAATATACGAAAGATACACTCGAAACGAAAGGTGCCCCGCACTCACCAGAGAACTGATATCACTAACCACCTAATGATGGGTGGGATGGGGAATTAAAGAAAAGATGAAAAAAATAGGGCCAGAAATAAAAGGGGCGAATGAGTATACACACCCTAGCTAAGTTAACATGGAAAAAAAGAGAAAAGGTAACTAAAACAAAACCGACCTAAACTAACCTATACACGAGAAGGGTTGTCAATATTCAAACCAGCAAACCCAAAATTCTTAATGCCTAACCGGCATGAAAATGCCACTCCAAGTCAGTATCTTTCATTCGGCAGAGACGCGCAAGACTCATCCATCTTTCGCTAAATTCCAATGGATGGAGTCGTTTCCTTTCCATCCTGATCTTGACTTTAAAGCTGATGTCTTAAAGAAGATCAGTCGAGAAAGGTAAACATCTCGTCCCCATGGAATTCCTTCTGTCGCGTCGTCCATATCACGACTCGCATAACCCCCAGTAAGCAAAGGAACACATAGTAAACTCAGCCTTAATCAACGGCGGTACTATATTGCTACAGACGGAACTGGCCTCGAGGACAAAGAACATTACGCGCAGCATGCGAACCATGATGACTTCAACAAACTTGCACAACGGAGCTACGACACTACAATGAAAGAAGGCGTGACCTAGTGTCTCCACCTCCCCCCCAATGCAGCGAACGCAGTTTGGCGACTTAGCCAAACCCGTTGCGCGAAGACTTTGGCGACCCAGAGGGACCCACGAATCACCAGCCAGGTGAGTGATGCCTCAGGCTTAGTGAGACATTTCAACCCGGGCGCCCAAGGCCATATGCAGCGTGCCTCCCGCTTCGTCAGACCGAGCTCGCCTATCAGATCATATTGAACGTTTCCCCTAATTAACACTTGATATAATGCCTTACAGGACAACGGCTGGCGTCGGAGAGGCCATCCTTCGCCCGTAAGAGTCGCTTGCGGGCAAGCCGACATTCACGATAGAAAGAGTCCTCAGCTCGAGGCGTATGGCCGGCCTCTTCGAGCGCACATTTCTCAAGGATGCAAAATGTTTACTGGCGTCTTCCTTTCAGAATTCGCCGTTCTCATCCAGTTGCAAACACATCCGGTCTAGATAAGTAATGCGAAGCGTATGTCGACGAGTCTCAATGCAAGGCACCCCCAGACCGCTAAATCAGAGAGATGGAGGTAACAGAACTCGCGACTAACCATGGCGGCCTTGCCTCTCCACAAGAAAGAGAACAAGAGCCTTACAAACGCCAATAAAGTGTCAGACGGGAATGGAAGCACAGAGAGTCGGTAAGAGAGAATCGGGTAGATGCGCGAGGCATATACTTCCGCCTTCCCCTTCAAGAAAAGATTCCTCCGAGTCCACAGACATACTGCAAACTCGGCCTTCTCTCGCACCTCCGACCAATTCATTTCCAACAGGAGGTCGTTACCGAACCAGACGCCGAGTATCTTGACCTGCCCGTCCCGTTCAGAGGAAAGGTCTGGGAAAAGAAACTCCCAACCGCAAGCCAACAGATTTATCGTGGTTGATCTTGACCCCTGTCGCCATCTCATAACCCTTGATTTCTTTGCTGACTTTGTTAATTTCGACTCTGCTCGACACCAGAACCGAAACGTCATCAGCATAGGCGGAGTACTTGGCCGAGGTGGTAGCACCAGGTAAGGAAATTCCGCGAAATACCGGATTCGTCTTCGACTTAGGCAACAAGAGAACGTACAGCAATGGAGACAGCGGACAACCTTGACGAATGGAGCGATACAAAATGAAAGGTTTCGATCTTACCCCATTCACTTCTACCAGCGCACCGGGGGACGCATACAGCAGACGGATCCAAGTACGAAAGTCCGGCCCGAAACTGGCGGCCGAAAGGACAGCCTCCAGAAACCGATGGTCAACCCTATCGAAAGCCTTGGACTGATCTAAATTGATCAGCGCGGCATCACTGTTGACTTGCTCGATGATCAAGCGTACCAAATGAAGGTTGTCCTGAATAGTCCTGCCCTTCACAGCACAAGTCTGATCGGGACCAATCAGACTAGAGAAACGGCCGGCTAAGACCTTGGCTAAAATCTTCAACTCTGTATTTAACATCGTCAAAGGACGATAATTATCTACCCCATCCCCACCGTCTTTCTTCTTGTGAAGCAACATGATCACACCCCTGGTGAAGTGTTGAGGAATAGACCCCTGCCTCATCCAGTTGATGAAAATCTGTGCCAGCAAAAGGGACAAAGACGGGCGACTGCCTCAAGTACATTTCATAGGGAAGACCTCAGATCTCAGACTCTGTAATGGACCCCTCGCACCCAGCCGCCTCAAGGCGGGGAAAGTCGGCAAAATATGCATCGAACTGAACAGTGTTCAGACGGGGCTCCCTGGTAAACAGCTCCTGAAAGTATTCACGGAAAGCCTCACAAATGCCCACGTCTGTAGTCAGTGATGCTAGCGATATGCCGACTAGACACCCTACGAGCTTCCTCTGCACGCAATAAAGCGGCAATATTCGTAGCCTCGCGAGACATTCTCTTTAACCACGCATTAACTACCAGAGCTTGATCCTTATTGATAAGCAAGGAAGCCAGCTCGGCTACGTCTCCACTATCACGGGATTTTAACGCCCAATCAGCTCTTTCCTTTTAAGAGTTTTACGCTGCTAACCTGCTAGATTGAGCTGTCGACTAAAATCAGCAGCGAAAACCTACGTTTAGATTTCAAATAATCCCACCACTTATTCCCAACCACAGCTTCCGACAATTCCCGCTGTAGCATTAGTAAAAGCCGGTCCCGGAAATCTTGCTCACCAAATAATGATGCGTTCAATTTCCAGTAACCAGCCATCTTAACCTTAGGCTTATCTAAGTGTACCCGAACCCGGATTCCGACCTCAGGCCACGGACTTACTAACTAGAGTCCCATTATCAGACCGAATTAGGTTTGGAGCACTGGTTTGAACATGGTCGGGGTAAGGATACCGACAGCCTCTCCCATAGACCCGTGGCCCATCTCAGTCTTGATGGCACCGTCTTGGGAGATTCCGCTGATATCCCAAGGAAATGTCAGTTTAAGGGCTCTATATAGGGAGGGGTGAACTAAAACTGGGACCATCCTTGCACAAAATTGTTTTAAATGTTTTAGTTGTTTATTTTGGACGATTGCAATTGGTAAAGCCATCTTATATGACATGATGGCCTCGTCGAGCATGGCCCAAATCTGCTTTGCTCCAGTGCCTGTTCTGATCACTGTCAGAACCCTTTGGGCAAGCGGGATGTTTTGAGGTACTTCAACATCCATGTCTGCATACTGCCTGATTGAAAATAGGTACTTTAGATCTTTGATACGGTTGCCATAATCCCTGGCTCTCTCGGCCTGAGCAGGGGAAAACCGACAAGCATCCTCCCCCGTGTTGTAAATGGGTTTCTGCATCTTCTTCTTGTCTTTCAGCTTCTGTGTAGGGCTTCTCTGTTGTTTGGAAGAAGTAGATGGAATTTCAGCATTTTTAACAGGGGGAAAAACTGGGAGTATGAAGAAGAGTTTAACGGGAGAAGGACTGGGAGTGTGAAGAGGGGTGTAGAATGATCTTTGTCTGTAAGGACTGAGATGTCTGCTGAGGGAAAGTGATTTAGAGGGTGTTGCCAGAGGGGAAGGTTGTTTCTTGGGTGAAGGTGTGGACCGGGCAGAGGACGTGGAAGGAATAGGATTTGGGAGTTGAGACTGCTTTTGTTTGTCTAGTTTCTTCTTCATCTCATTAACTTTTTGTTTTCTCAAATCCAGGGTCGTGTTTATGTTGTTGTTCTTGGAATGACTGTTGAGAGACGGAGTGGGTCTGTGTGTGCCTTTCGTACTTGGGGCTTCATGGGATTGAGGACCCGCTGTCTAGCTCATCTCTCTGGCCTTACCAGTCATTCCCCTTCCCCCTTCTCCACAACTGCACTAGCAGTGGGCGGCTATTTGGGGAATGTGGCCTGAGATGTTGCCCCAACCGGAGGTTTAACCGTACCAATCCAGGAAGCTGGCATGCCCATTACAGGCGAGGTCAGAGGGGGGATTTTGGTCAACTTCTTCTCTCGGCAGGAAGAGGAGAGGTGACCAGTCTCTCCACACTTCCAACATACCGGTTTGCAGCCGGTCACAATGACCGGCAGCTTCAAGCTCCCTACTTCCAGACAGTTGGAGATGGAGAGGAAGGCTTTTCGATCTAATAATATTTTGAAACTCCACCCTCGTTCAGGCTATCGCAGGAAGCGCCCAGTATTTCGCCATACTGGGATATGAAGGCAGTGAGGTGTTCCGCGATAACCTTAGGAGGGGCCTCATATATTGTTATGGTCCTTCTACGGCCATCATACTCCGTGCGCAAGATCAAGTCTTTCGTTATCAAATCCCGACTTGATGCAGCAACGCAGTCTTCCGGCGTGGGTAACAATACGTCCCACATGAAAAGGCCGGATCCCTTAACAATTATGAGCTTGAACCCCAAGGACTCCAGTGATTTTATCACTGTCTTTCGTCAAGGACGAATTTTGCGCGTACGCTTGTCCATGACTTACACTATTCTTTTCTCAATTTTTCTTAATTCTTGGAGGTCATCTAAGAGTCCACCTTCTACGACAAGGTGTGCGTAACTCTTACTTCGCTCCAAGAACTCCGCAGAATTGATTACAGAACTAGGGAGGGGGACTTCCAACAAGAGGGCGATTTCCCGGCCTCTGGATTTTCCTTTTCTTTGTCTTTATCTTGGCCATTATGGCCATTTTTGGCCTCCGTACTTTTTGCGTTTTGGCCATTTTTGGCTTCCGTAGATTCAACAGACTTTTTGGGGACATTCACCTTGTCCTTTTCCAGTGGAGTATTTGATAAGACTGGGTACTCCTCCATATCATCTTTGTCAGGTGGATGTTTCTTTATGGAGAATTTTTTTTTTTTTGACCTCTTGAAATCAGCCATAACACGTTTTTCCTTTTTAATAAGGAAGGACGAGGTATTACTTTTTTTCTCTACTTTAAAGATTTATACAACGGGTAGGGAATGGAAGGGGTGGTAAGAAACAATGGTCACCTATAGGCGGGGGAAAAATGCTAAATAAAGTTCGCAGCAAAACAAATGACAAAAATAACCGTCACAAAATCCGTTAAAAAAAGAAAAGCAATAAATTAACAAGACAAACGCGAACAATTGGTCACAAACAAATAAATATGCACAAAATTAGAACGGAATACAACAGTTCAAAACGGAAAAAAGGTCGACAGACGAGAAAAATTAAAACAATATAAACAAGGATCGCCCATAAGCGAGACTACAATTGCAGCACAAGGCCAAAAAGGGGAGGGGTTGAGGCTGGTCGTCATTAATTATCTAATCCGATTCACGACCCATTCACCATAAAAGCTCATCCATCACCAATCAATCCTCCATGCACCATAATACCGCATCCACTCAAGGGGGTCCGACAAAACGCACCCCATACCATAAGAAAATAATGATTATATATGTGTGTTTAAATATTTATGGATGTATAAAATGAGAGGTGAAGAAGATGAACCCAATAACAAACTAAAATATTAACACTAAGCAAACTAAACATAACTGATGTTAGCAGGGCCGGTCCAACCGTGAAAACAGAGAGGCCGCTGTATTCTGCCCATTGGATAAAATCAAGAGGCACTCTCGCTAAAGGAGTAGGAAAGGTGAAAATATGGACGGACATGGGAAATAAAAAGCTGATCCAGTCGAGATAAAAGGGGCCAAAACCAACTGGGGAGGTTTAGAATTTCAAATTGAATCATAACCAAAGATACAGCCGGGAACAAACCAGGAACACACTTACATTAACTATGTATACAAGGCTTGTCTGACCTAACCAGGGGAGGGTACCGCAGGAAACCACTGCGATGTGACATAGGTTGACCTAAAAGAGAAAATCAAGGCTAGCCCTGTTCAAACTCGTCTCTTTCGCTGAAGACTGTCGAATGCAAGCGTTTTCTATCAGTTCTAATCTTCATCTTGATCTGATGCTCAAAGAATCGGATCAGATCCTGATCACTTTCTCCTGTCGCGTCGTCCAAATTACCATTCAGGCCGTATCCAGGTCCCAAACCGTTCACAGTCTGGCTAATCCGCCAACCCCCATATGAAGGCATTGTCATTGAGAGGCAGCCGATTCCAAGCCAATCGCCAAGTAAGCGAAAACTCAGGGTTACTGAGATAATCCACCGCTGGCGCCCAAGACCAGTAAGAGCGAAACTCCTCTTCCGACAAGTCGAGCTCCTCACGTAGAGAATCCTTCGCGACCCCCTCCACTAAAAGCAATAGAAGACCTTTCTAGTCCGAGAAAGGTCACTGGACCGAAGAACGGCCAAAAAAGCAGACCTACACTCGCGAAGGAAAACCGATTGATCCCGGGGTTTACGACGGCGCTCAACCCGCGAGATGGGGAGATTGATAGTAAGGCGGTGGAACGCGTCCCTCACAATCACCCTCCGTAATCGGATCTCTACCTACGCTCGAGGTACGCCGGTGGCTCACCAAGTGTGGCATTCCCAGCCCCCATGACACGGACGTTGTGTACAGACTCGTCTGTCGACCCGATTCCCGCGTCCTCTCCAAAATGTGGAAGATAGCGAGCGCTCGAGCGTCTTCTTATGGTCGTCACAGAGAGGAGGTACGGACAATCAATAAAGGAAAATCGGGAAAATGTATGTAGCACACACCTCCATCAAAAAACTTCACGGACAACCTCCGTCGATACCAATTTGTCTCCAGCTCGAGGTCGGGTCCAAACCACACTCCAAATATGCGGAGAGGACCGTCCGTCCAACCGAAGGGCCCCGGAATATCGACCCCTTTCCAGGCACCTAACCACAAGCCGGACGACTTGTCGCGGTTAATCTTGGCGCCTGTCATCTTTTCGTACCAATCAAGCGCCTTCAGTACCGCCTCAATGTCGCTGTGGGACGACACGTCATCGGCGTACGCAGAAACCCTGGCTCGAGCTCCTCCAAGAACAGTGATTCCGCGTAGAGCCGGACTGCACGCCCTGTCCCTCAGCCGGCGAAGGAGAGGCTCCAACGCCAAAGCATAAAGTAGGGGCGACAGTGGACTACCCTGACGGACTAACCTAGACAGCGCAAAAGCGTCCTATAGCTTCCTATTCACCATAGCACTGGGGGAGCGATACAGGAGGCTAATCCAGCGACAGAAGTCGGGTGAGAATACGGCGCCTTGCATGACAGCAGGAAGGTAGCGATGGTCAACCATACCAAATGCCTTGGACTGATCCAAAATGATCAACGCGGCCTCATCGTCGTCTTTTACACCCTCTATGATCGTGCGGATCAGATGCAGGTTGCTCTGAATTGTTCGGCCCCTCACAGAACAAGTCTGCTTAGGACCCAACACAGACTCGGCAACTGACTGCAAACGCTTCTGCAGGATCTTGGCCAAAATCTTTAACTCTGTGTTTAACAGATTTATGGGCTTGTAGTCATCTAGTTTTCCTCCAACACCCTTGCCCTTTTTCAACAGCGTGATCATACCCCAGGGAAACCGGATGGGGAGGGACCCCTGCCGGAACCAGTTGTTGAATACTGGAGTCAAAATCGTGACAAAGATGTGCGACAGCCTCAAGTACAATTCATAGAGTAAACCATCCAGACCGGGTGACTTGCCTCTGCTGACCTTTTTCAATGCCGCGTACACCTTGCCTACAGTGAACTCTCCCTCGCAGCTAGCCGCTTCTGGCGCTGAGGAAAGTCAGCTAAATAGCTGCAAAACTCGTCCTCACAAAGACGATGTTTTAACAATATGAGTTGAGGTAAATAAACCCAGAAAAATGTTCAGTTTTGTAATATGAGTCAAGGTAAATAATGAGTTACATTTTCATAATTTTTTCATGGATCGAAACCAATTTCAGCTCTACCTAGGGTGCGCCGTTTTCTGAAATCAGTGGTAAAAAAACCTAAACCTACACTTAAGTCTCTCCCACCACTTATTACCGATTACCGCCCCCACTAGCTTTCGCTGTACTAAGCGAGTTAGCTGCTCCTGGAAGTCCCGCCTGTCCAGTAAAGACAGATTGAACTTCCAGTACCCAACCATTCTAGGCCTATGATCTAATTCCACCCGGGCACAAACGAGTTTGTGATCCAAATAGCCTACCCAGTGGAACGTGGGACAATCTAACAGATCTATGTCGGCTCTTCTAACTAACATTCTGTGAAGGTAGCTAACTACCTTGTCACAAGGCCGGCTAAGAGCCCACGTCGACATCCCCCTCCCGACCTGGTATCTCTATCAACGAGACCAACCCCGCCCACAATCTAACTTGGGGTCCAGGATGGCATTCCAGACCCCAATTAGAACTAAGCGCGTTGAATCCACCAGAAAAGCCTCCAACCGCCGAAAATACGAGATCCGCTCCTCCTGGTCATAGGGCGCATAAACCGTAACGATTTTGCTTGTTTGTTTGCAACCTTTGGCGATTTCTGGGGTTTCTGTTATTGTTGCTGTTCTTGCCGTGCTGGTTGTTTGGGTGACTTGCTGACGAGGAGAGGGTGGGTTTGTCACTTTTCATCCCCTTTTCACTTCAGTCCAGGTACTCGGGGGCGGGGGAATTTTCTTTTTCTACGACTGTCGCTGTTGCTGTTGGGGACGCATTCTTTGTCGGTTGTTTCGCTTTCGTCCCGGGGCACTCCTTAGCCATGTGCCCCACTGAACCACATGCCCAACAACATGGCCTCTTGCCTTCAACGACGACAAACATTCTTTGCTCCCAACATGTCGGAATGTTCTGGAAGTATCTGAGTCTTTCTCGTGCCATATACTCCGTTTGGAGTCTCAAAGTTGATGTTGCGAGGACTTTTCCGGCAAGCTGCTTGGCTTCTTGTTCCGATCCAAGAAGATCCCACATTGCGTTGCTTCTTCTCGCCAACACTTTGGATATGATTTTAAGGCTTTTCAGTGCCTCATCCATACTTTCTCTACTAACCCTGATAAGTCTTCGACTTTTATGATCCGTGGTCAGCATTGAGATAACCTTAGTGTTAACAGCTTCCAAAGCCTCAGAGATAGTAAGGAACTCATTCCCCTGCAGGTACTTTTCGTACTTCTGTCGTTGCTCTTCATAGAAAGCTGCATCTTTCTTCTTAGGCCCGCTTTCCGACCAGGCCTGTTTTTTAGCTGGTGCCAAATTTTCGGTTTGCACCGGCGGTGTTACCGAGTTCTCGCTCATGGTAGCTGATGGCTACCACGGCTGAACAAATTCGCTTTTTGCCTGTTTCTATTTTTTTTTTTTTTTTTAATGCAGGCACAACGTACAAACCAAAATACTGAACAACAAAATAAAATCGTGCAAAAATAAAACCAAAAAGCACTTAAGAACTGAAACCAAATACGAAAAAGTAAAATAAAAAGAGGGGGGGGGGCAAAAATACGAACAAAAGGAAATACAGGAAGGAAACAAATGTCGTACAAATAAATATGCACAAAGAAAAACTGAAAAATTAAAAAGTTTTAGCAAATAAAAAAACTTAAGTTCAAAATAAGTTCGTCAAAAATGCAATAGCGCGTATTCCTCTGTAACTGAAACGTTTTACTCAAAGCAAGTCGACGTAGACAATTGGCGTAGGCAATAGGCGTCGTCCCTGTACATCGACATCAGTCTGTATTTATGGCTGACACCAGCCAATCGTATTATTGTAAGGGGGGAACCCAGGTGTATGCATATTCATTACATCACTTACGAAAATATTTGTATATTGTATTTTGGCGTAAGTGAAGGTAACGAACCCGACTGGACATCAAACTTTGTTCTCCGACTTTCGAATCCTCCTCCATTACACAACCCGCATACCGCACATCCAAGCTTACAGTACCTAGTATTCCTAAGCGGTCACCCATCTCGGTACAGACCAGGCTTTTCGACCTGATCTGGCTGTAAGCAAGCTGAATATTAGCATCAACTTATTACCAAATCTCGGACCAAAACCAATTCTTGTTACTGTTTATAATAATGCAAATGTATTTCACTCGTACAATATTATTTCGACATTCATACGTTATTATTCCGCTTTCTGATGTTATTGACTTGTTCCTGTGCATATAAATGCTAGTTTTGACCTCGGCGTCCAAAGGTGTCGTGGCGAGCAGAGAGTAAAAACGAAGTTTAACACACGCCATCTATATTCTATTATTCTTATTGCCTCCGGCAGTACTTTCGATTTTGGTCGCCATCTTGGTCATCACAGCTTCAGCCGACATCGGCCTTTTACAGTTTTACTATTAATTCTGTTAGTTCAAAGATTTACTACCGTGCCACTTTTTTCATTATCCTTCTAACATGTTCTGACATCAGTGCAATCAAAGTATTTATCAGAAAGAAAGCCCAGAAATATCTTGCTTTCTTTTCGATAATTCCCGAAAGATTCTATTGATGTCATTCACCGTCAAAGAGTTATGGCCAAGTTGCAAAAGCCTACGAAATGGAAGTGACTTTCAAGTCAACTTTTAATATATAATAAAAATAGACTATTATCTTAAACTCGCATTCTTGAATACTTAAAAAAAAAATATTGCCTCGTTTTGGCGCATATGATTTAGTTTTAAAAAAAGTAACGCATTGAAAAAAATGTTATTCTACTTAAAAATTTTATTTTAGTTTCTCGCACCTTGGTGACATGCTAGTAGAAACTGTTATGGAGTAGCTGAACACCTCCACATGATGGACTGGTCTAAGACTATTTAAACAGCACTCTCTCTTACTGAGGGAGAGGAGTTAACTGTTTATTACATTAGTATGTTTTCTCGACCAGGTACCATATTATTCTCCTGAATAAACTACTGCTTACTTTCCATATGTGTGTCAAACTTCTTATTTACAACACAAAAGAAAACTTTAAACAAAAACTTTTTGGTTAATTTTTGTCTGAATTTCTGGTACGAAGAGTTTCCAGTAGGTTACCAAAATGTATATACATTTGAGGGCAACATGGCCGAAACGTTGTGTTAACAACAACAAAGATGAGGAAAATAGTCCGAATGTAAATAGTATAAATAATGACTTTAGGTTAGTTTATTCACACACGCAACAACCACATTTACGGAAAGATATTCGTACATTAGAAAAAAGTAAATCTAATAGACATAAAAATGAACGATTGCTGCCCAACAACTTTCGTTTTATATAGTGGATATATGGTTGGCTGATTGTTAATGATTTATTCTTCAACTCGCTGAAATCTGTAAGCATAAACACGTTTATGAATATACAATTACCCTCTTATCATGTAGGTTAACTTGTCATTTGTCGGTTAGTTATTAATTTAATTCTGAGTATCCTGTTAGAAATTTTTAACGGTGTTTATCGCATGCGTAGCAAAAAGAATTTATATAAGGAATTTAATTTTTACATATTGCTACATGCTGGTCACTGATAAGCCTTCAAATGTAAACTCTTAGAAGACCTACAATTACCACTTCATCCTATAGGTTAACTTGTCATTTTTCTGTTCAAGGTGTCATAATGTTCTTGTTAATTAACATTAATGAGCGATAGAGGGAGTGGTTAGGTTTTCTCCCTTATATTAGAACAGTGGTTCTTTGCAGGTTTTGTGTCTCGGAATCTTATAAGAACTAGGCCTTTATAGACAGACAAGCAAATACTCAGTCTGATTGTTTGGTTTGTTGTTGTTTTTTTTGTTTTTTCTCAATACTTATGTGTAACTCTCCACAATTGTCAACTGATCCTCACTAGAATATGAAAATAATCAAGCCGTGATAAACCGTGGAAAACGAGGATTGTCATTTTTTGTTAAGGAGTGGCATAAGATGGCGGTCGCGCAGAAAATGACGAACGTTTAAATGGTAAACATTGATGCAACAGCAAATCCAGAGACAACTAGCAGTCGGCACTGTCAGTAGTGGCTGGGTGCGTTTTCTTTCAAGCTGTACAAGAATGCATTTTCTTTTATTTCTTTAAATGGGAAATCGTTGATAGAGACAAGGGCTTATTAAAATGTTGATTTTTTTTTTTTTTTATCAGATCCAAACACGTCTACTGAAACCTTATCCCTTGAAGCACGGGATTGGAGAATTCATAACTTCTTTTAAAATGAACGTAAACGATATTACGATTGGTGGGCTTTAGGATTGGCTGGTCAATGCACTGCTATTTAGTATAAAGAGTTAACGTAGGTACCTCCACGAGATCGCTAAAAAAAGAGCATAGCATGATGAAAAAGACGCCAAACTTGACAAAAACAAAATTTTATCGTCTAAATGTTTGTTATTATTAAGAGGAAAGGTCAAAGTATTTTTTGGGGTATTTTTTTTCCATTTTTTAATCGTTCCTAGCACGTCCGAAATTTTCGTTAAAAATCTAGTTTTTTGAGTCAAAGCAAAATTGACCATATTTTTCCATTTAAAAAAACTGGAAATCTGACTTTGAAAATTTTTTAAATATCAATTATCATTTTTTCAAAACTTATTTTAAGAAAATCAGAAATTATAATGTTTATTTAAAATATTTTGAACCAAACTTAACTTAGCGTTTGTGCCAAAAAGATGTAATTTGAAAATAAAACAAAGCAGGTCATAAACTTTCGCGTCTCTTGACATGTGATGAATGATATATTTACGAATTCCATGAGGCTAATTTGTCCTACGGAAGGAGAAAACTGAAATAATTTACATTTACGTGAACAAATTATTTACCCCGTTATTTTTAACGAAAACTTTCAGCGGTCTAATTTTTTTTTTTTTTTGTACTTAGCTTTCACCTTTACGTTTATGATGCTTTATGGGAAATATATTGTAAAGAAATTAAAATAAAACTGTTAAGAGTGACATTAAATTTCATATTTCTTAAGAAAGGTATCTAATTAATTTATAGGTACCTTTCTTATGAAATTTTATCAGAATTGTACATAAAATACTATAATTTTATGTACATTTATTACATTCTACTGTTATTTGTATTTGCATTCATTTTATTATTAATTTTGATATTTCATTTATGGAAAAATGTCATAACTGAGATTAATATAAAAATAAGATCATATAAATTTCATAAGATGATACTGATACTTGTAGGTACCCTTCTCAGTTGAAATTGAAAAATCAAATTAACTTCTCCACGTGTTTCGCAAAAGTAAAGGCCTTAACAGCGGAGAACAATGCTTAACTCAAATAACGCAACTTAATTATATTCTGGTTGGTCTTCCGTATTTTATAATTACAGCTCGATTATAAGCACAAAATTACATTTCTTAATTACTGGGTATCTTCTGATTAGTCAAAATGATACAATTTACAACGCGCTAAAAAAAGATCTCTCATAAGGACACTTATGAAAGCCGATGCGGCTTTTAATTAATTTTATAATATTTTAACAACTTAAATGTAAAATCTATTATTTTTCATCGAAAAAATTTTTTTGCTTTCAGAAAATATTGTCCATATTCATAAAAACAACTAAAAGCAAATAAAAGCATTTGAAATTAAATAATATATTTGTTTTGTTGAGTTTTGTATGTTACAATTCAGAGCTGATTTTCAGATACTGCGTATCCAATTAAAAACAAAAAAAAACATGATTTGCATTCCTCAAACCCTGTGCTTTTAATTATTGTAATCACTAAAACCGATGCGATCAATTTCTAGCGTTTTCATAAAATTAGTTATGGGTGGGTAATAAATATTTTAAAAAAATATTTCTACCATGACTTTCATAAAAAAAACATATTTATAATAATTTCGATCATCTGTGAATAGTATCTGAAAGTTTCATTAACATCCGATAATTATTTCTAATTTTGCACGATTTTTCAAATTAATGTGTGTCATACCAAAAAAAAACGTGCTAAAAATTGTCTGTTATTTACTAGTTCTGCTGATACAAATAGAAAAAAGTTTTTTTTAATCAAAATTTAGAATGTTCTAAAAAGAAGGAAAATTTTTTAAAAATAATTAAAAAAAACTTGATCTTTCCTCTTAATAATAACATAAGCATTTAGACAATAAAATTTAGTTTTCGACAAGTTTGGCGTCTTTTTCATCAATCTATGCTCTTTTTTTAGCGATTTCGTGGAGGTACCTAAGTTAACGAATATAAACTGCTAACTGATATTTCTTTCACTACAATACGCTAAACACTCTTGTTTTTTGTTATTTTCTGCTGGGCGAAAGTCAAATCAAAAATATATCTACTAAAAATAGCGTATATAGCAATAATAATGCTGGACTAGGAATAGAAATTTATCGCTTCTATATAAATTTCCAATGAGTTTTAAAAAAAAAAGACAAAATCGAAAAAGAATACATCTTGATTTATGAATGTCTTCTAAAATGATTGATGTTGAATCTTACAATCCGAAGTGAATCTTATCTACACTATTTACATTATTCGGACTATTGTCCTGATCTCTGTTGCCATATTTATTACAACGTTTCGGCCTTTTACGCTCTAGCCTTCTTTAGTGGTTGGAATGTCGAACTGAACCAAAGAGTGTGAATTCAATACCTGTTTAAGGCGGTAGAGAACTTGGAGAGGGAAATTAACAGGAGATAACTGATAACTATATTTCTGAGATGAGGTATTAAGTACACTATT
The DNA here is from genome assembly GCA_903632075.3 of Acanthosepion pharaonis. Classification (NCBI taxonomy): domain Eukaryota; kingdom Metazoa; phylum Mollusca; class Cephalopoda; order Sepiida; family Sepiidae; genus Acanthosepion; species Acanthosepion pharaonis. The sequence goes on along the minus strand of CAHIKZ030000382.1, from coordinate 953,752 downwards.
TACATTATTCGGACTATTGTCCTCATATCTGTTGCCATATTTATCACGTTTCGGCCGTTGTACGCTCCGCGTCGTGGGTAAGACGATAAACTACGTCCAACAGCAAGGCCTCTGATCAAGAGGTTTTGAGAAGCGTGGAACCGCTTCTTAATTGCTGGTGTTCCCAGGTCCACCTTAACCCGGGGTGGTAGCACCTGTTAGGGTCCCAGCTAAAGGGAAATAGTTAACGCTCAAACTTGTGCAAAAATAGGTTTTAATACCAGATATACTTTGTAATAATAATAAAAATTTTAATACCAGAAATACTTTGTAAAAAATTGTTACCAGAAAAAAATTTTTGAAGAAAAAAAGTTATGACCAGCAATACGTTTTTGAAAAAAAAATAATTACCAGCTATACAATTTCGAGGAAAAAAATATTACAAGAAATACATTTTTGACAAAACAAAAATATTATCAGAAAAAAAAAAAATTGTCAGCATTAAATGACCCATTGCGGTTGATATGCCATAAAACAAAACTAAGCAAACCGTTGTACGCTCCAGCCTTCTTCAGGTGGTGAACCCTTCATTTCGCTCGCAGAGGTAGACTATTCTACGTGCTATATCTAATGGATATCAGTTATCTCCTGTTAATTCCCATCTCAGAGTTCTCCACCGCCTTAAGCAGGTATAGAACTCACACACTTTGGGTGCTGTCACTGGATCTAACTAACGCCTTTATCCACTGTACCATGTGTCCTCGAGTGGATAAAGGCGTCTTTGAGGACACATGACACAGTGGATAAAGGCGTTAGTTAGATCCAGTGACAGGGTTCAGTTCGGCATTCCAACTACCTGAAGAAGGTCGGAGCGTACAACGGCCGAAACGTTGTGATAAATATGGCAACAAAAATTCGGACAATAGTCTGAATAATGTAAATAGTGTACATAATACCTCATCTCAAATATATAGACAGATACTGAATCTTATGCATCCACAGAGTTAGATCTCTAGGTTCTAAATGTATAATAGATACAAGAGAATAAAAGACCAATGCTCTTTGCGCAATATTGTCAACGTAAAAGCAAGATTAGAGATAGAACAAAAATAAGAGGTAAAAGGAACATGATACTAGAATGCACAAAACAGACGTGCAGTGAGTGAGCGTCAGTGTTTTCCATTTCCGGTCTTTAGCCTTGGATGGGATAAATGAGCTATAATTACAGTCAAGTAACCGATTTTATCTGTGGATGACATGCGCAAAATGGATCATTTTGAAATACGTTCTGCTACACACGCACATTTGAGAATGCAATAATCTGGTTGGCTCAACTGAATACTTTCCTGTAACGGCAGCTGAACAGCTGTCTATACAGGATACACGTTCTACGAATGCGCAATTTTTTTTTTCTTTTTTTTTTCTTTTTTTTTTCTTTTTTTTTTTTTTTTTTTTTTTTTTTTTTTTTTTTTAAAAAAAAACGTAATTATGCCTTTTCGATTTCTTTTTAATGGTGCTGGATGAAACCAGTTATAATGGTGTTATTAGGCTGGGTCACTTAAGAGGAGAATTTGCTGACGGTGAAATGGTTTCAAGTGTGTGTGTGTGTATATATATATATATATAATATATATATAATGGCATAAAAAGCAAGAAAATTTATATTATAGGCCATGATAGATTTAAAACAAAAACACACACCAGTCGACCGGTTTCGTCCCCTTTCATCAGAACTGTTAACGGGGAACACAAATTATGAAGAGAAAAAAAAAGTCTGTCATGGATGACGTGAATGAATGGACAGGGAGAAAAAAATATAATTACAAAAAACTATACCAACAAAGATGCTAGAAGCGCAGCACAGCAAGTCCAAGCAAACAATCTTTGTTTACAAAGAGCAGGTCGCCTGGACCTGATTTGTCCTCTTATTCTCCTTTAGAGATTGAGCTTGCTATCTTGGCCCATGGCCTAAACTTTAGCATCCCTTTTACTTCTATTAGTAGGGAGAATATATTTTTCTGAATTTGAAGTATTTTATGCTCAACTCTCGAAGCTTCAACCTGTGTCTGGTGATAAATCCAGCGACTTTCGAGCCAAATTGAATGATTTGACTCATTCTTCTGCTAGTTCTCCTATTTCTTTCTCTGAATCGAAATGGAGAAATGAACACCATAAGGTTATTAAATCCCTTAAGAATAACCATTCTTTGGTTATTACGAAACCGGATAAGGAATCGGGTGTTGTCCTCATGGACCGCCATGGCTACATTAACAAAATGTTAAGTATACTGAATGATCCTTACAAGTTTCAACGTCTTGGTTCCATTGACACTCATGATTCTACGCTGACTTCTGAAATTCGATTTCAGAAACGTCTTGTCAAATGGGTAAAAAGTGGTGTTCTTTCTTCTGAAATGGCGGAGCAATTGAGACCGTCTGGCTCTATTCGTCCCTGTCTTTATGGATTACCCAAGATTCATAAGGAGGGTGTCCCGTTGAGACCCATATTATCGATGATTGTGTCTTCACAGCATAAAGTCGCAAAGTGGCTTGCTATAACGTTGCAGCATTATAGTTCTTTGTGTATTAGATTCGTTTTCTTTTTCCAAATTCATTCGGAATTGCGATGCCACTGATGGATTTGTGTTCGTTTGACATCTGTAGCCTCTTCACTTGTGATCCTTTATCGGAGACTATTGATATTTGTAGCGATATGTTATATCGTAGTTATTTGACTCCTCCGAACATACCCGAAGATGTTTTTGTTGAACTCATGAAATTTGCCACCATGTTTGTCGATTTTAGTTTCGACAATATCATGTATCGTCAGATCGATGGTGTAGCGATGGGTTCCCCTTTGGGTCCTGTTTTGGCAAATATTTTTGTGGGTTTTTACGAAGAAAGCCTTTTGTTAGGTTCTGCCCGGCCCAAGGTTTACTTTCGGTATGTGGATGACACTTTTTTTGTGTTCAGCCATGGATCGGAAGTGGATCAATTTTTTTCCCTATTCAGCGGTGTTCATCCTGCTCTTAAATTTACTGTAGATAAGGAGGTCAATGGTTCATTACCCTTCTTAGATGTTCTTGTTCACAGAACTCCTTCCTCGTTTATTACCTCTGTGTACAGGAAGTCTACTTTTACAGGACTATATACTCGATGGGACTCTCCTTGTCCTAAACGACAAAAGATCAATTTGATAAGAACCTTGACCCATAGGGCGTTAATGATTTGTTCTAATAACACCTTGAAAGATGAAATCAATTGTTTAACTGATATCTTTGTGAACAATGGTTATCCGTTGAACATTGTTCAATCGGTTATTCGGGATAAGACTGTCAGGTTCAATAAAATCAAACCTGCTTTAGTGGGTAAATTCCCGGTTCATCTTCGTTTACCGTGGTTGGGTAGGATCAGCGAATCCTTCGCCAAGCGTATTTCATGTAGTTCACGTGAGTGTTATTTTGTAGCGAACGTTCGTGTTGTCTTTCAAACTAAGTCCGTACTTTCATTTATGTGTAAAGATGTTCTACCCCCACCACCATATTAATTCTGTTATTTACCATTTCAAATGTAGCTGTGGATGCGATTACATAGGTAGAACGACACAGCGTTTGGACGTTATAATTAATCAACACGTACCTGCTATAATACTGAATAAAAACTTTTTCGTTGGGCGATACCATTCGTAACACGTATGATTCTTCGATTGCGGATCCCTTTATAAAGAATCCCACTTGTGCGATGGATTTCAGTGTGAACTAATTTTCCGTTTTGGCCAGAGTACACTCATTATTCCATCTTAAGGTGTTGGAGACGCTTTACATCAGGTCCAGGCGACCTGCTCTTTGTAAACAAAGTGATTGTTTGCTTGGACTTGCTGTGCTGCGCTTCTTGCATCTTTGTTGGTATAATTTTTATAATTATATTTTTTCTCCCTGTCCATTCATCACGTCATCCATGACAGACTTTCGTTTTTTTTTTTTCTCTTCATAATTTGTGTTCCCCGTTAACAGTTCTGATGAGAGGGGACGAAACCGGTCGACTGGTGTGTGTTTTTGTTTTAAATCTATCATGGCCTATAATATAAAATTTCTTGCTTTTTATGCCATAATACGTTTCTGTAATGTTTCAAACATATATATAATGACATTTTATGTTTATACATTCTTTTTATAGATACAAATTTTTTAGTAAATGCTCTGTTCATTATAAACAGTATTAACCGTCCTAAAATTAAAAAAATCGAACCATATAGCCTGACGTGCCTTAACCGATTGGGCCAGAGAGGAGCGTTCGGTTAGCAGTAATATCAACCTTGCTAACCGAACGCTTCTCTGTGGCCCAATCGGCTAAGGCACGTCTCCGTATAGGATACAGGTTCGATTCCTGTCAAAGGACGCATATTTTCTATGAAAATTTCTCGGACATTCAGGCCGGTAATTTTTTTTAATACTGCTTATTATAAACAGAGCATTTACTTAAATATTTGTACCTATAAAAAGAACGTAAAAATACTGAAGTCAACGCTCAGACCTGACGATTGCGTCCAGCATGAAACAGCATGTCGCCTCTGAGTGTTGACTTCAATGTTCTTTTATATTTATATTTACATACGCTCTATCTCTGATATCGATCACTTTATCCCATAAATATAGCACACCTTAAAACTACATTTCTTCATATATATATATATATATATATATATATATATATATATATATATATAAAATAACGTATATAATATATATATATATATATGCGTGTGTGTGGATTCTACGTATCTCTATCAATGCCGCTTTTCTTCATTATGCATCTCAGAAAAGTCAACTGTCCTTGTTTCTATTCACTCCTAAAAATGTCTTGATTGGCAGCTTATCTACAAGGAAAATACAAAGCTGGGGGTTTGCTGTTTGATGACTCCGTGATCACATTGTGCACCATTCCTCTGTTAGCAGTTCATCCGAAAGGTGTGGTGGCCCGACTTGCGTCGAAATCAGCTGGAGTCTACTAGTATATAGCAATAGTACTTTTCGTTACCGCTACTTTACGCCATTCTTACATTGTTTTAGAAATTTGCATCTACTTTAAGACATTAGCAAAATTGTCGTAATTAAAGTAATTCAATTGATTAAACCTTTTGGCAGTAGTCTGATACTATAACATTTTTAGATTCTCAAATATATGATGTTTATATATATATATATATATATATATATATGTATATATGGCTTAGTTACCTTTTAATATTGAACAGTGATCTAAATGATGTAGTTACCACTTTCAGAGTGGAAAATCGCTTTTTAAATAGTCATAAAGAAAATGTATCGTCATAAAAAGTTGTTAGTTTGAAAATTAATAACAAATCATTTTTATAAATTTCAGAAATACAGCTGAATATGCAAAATTCGTTATTTCCATTGAAAAATAACCCTTAAGTTCAGTACGATAGGAAACACATGTGCGTAAATAGAAATAATACGATTGCCATTATTTTTTGATGTCACAGGTTTAGGTAATATTTTTGTACTCACACAAGTTTATATACTTAATTTTCAGAGTTTCAAATGGACGAGCACATAATGAGTTTTATACAATAACACAGATGTGAGTAAATGTTGAATGTTTTGTTTTAGATTAAAAGCTAAAATTCAAAACTTATTTAAAATATATAATACGTAAATTAATTTCTCAAACCAAAATATAAATAATTACATTATGAAAAAAAAAAAAAAACTTTTACTCCCTTTCGTCTATTAGGCATTAAATTACATCACTTAGTCTTCAATAATTTACCTTGACTGTTAGTTACCACGATGTATATTTATCAAGGTAAATTTAAAAATTCTGAAAAACTAACATTTTTAGTTTTATAAATATTTGTTGCAAAATAAAATCCTTACATTTGCCTTGATAAATCCATCAGTAGACGAAACGCGTCGGCTAAGTTAAATGTTCCTTAATAATAATAGCTAGCCACTCGTATTCGCGTATACCAGTCTACTGGGGCGGCTGACAATCCCTATTGCAGACTCTCTTTGTGTTTAACACGCACAGGAGCCAACCTGTGGTTTATACTGCAACTATGCTGAGCAGACCTTAGTTTCTGGGAGAGAGCATGTTTTCTAGAACGATCAACAATCTCAACAACACCAGCACACTCAAACCCCCGGTCACGATGACTTGTGAAATCGTGCTAGCACAGCTACCGACGGTCCCAAGTGTTTTGTCTACCCAATTTCACTCACAAGGCTTGGGTCAGCTTGCGGTATGGTTTTTCAGGCACTTCCAAATATATATATATATATATATATATATATATATATATATATAAATATTTTAGGTATAAGTATGAAATTAATGCACCAATGTGATAAATTAGCACTTCTCTTGCATTCATATCACACAGCTCTACCTTGATGGGCTCCCGAGCTTTGTATTGTGTGAATATTAGATAAAATATATACTGATAACCCTGACAACAGAAAAAAACATTAGGGAATATCGGATTTTCCTCAAGAAAAGAACGGAAAGAACACAGAAAACCCCAAATTAATATCACTTGGTAACCAAATTCCTTGATACGCAAAAGACATAATTATTAATATTGGAAACGAAAAGTGACCTCAGCGTTTTCATTTACCCAATTCCGCAGATTCAAAATTCTTGCGGGCGTGTGGTGGTGGTCGGGGGTGGGGGGATTAATATCAGAAGATTAGTTCTGCAAGCGAAATCCGAATTTGAAGAAGAGATACTTCCTGCGGAAATGTTAGTAGCACCAGCAGGTGGGAGTGCGCTGATAAATTGACATCGTAAGGTAATATTTCTCTCTTCCGCCCCGTTACGAGACTTGGATTTCAAAAGGGATTTCCTGTTATTGGGGGGGGGGACTGTTTTGTCCTTGAATTGGCATCTGAATGACAGTCTCAGAACCAGCCAACGGGTTGTTGATATTAACGCGCTGCGTTTGCAAGAATATTCGCTCGATTTCATTCAGCCAACAGCGCCGTCTGAATTTGTTTATTGCATAATCTGAATACATCAGAGGCAAATGTCGATCACACAGATTAAAACTTTTCTTTCTTTGATCTGAACTCCGGGCTTCGGATCTTCGATACTTTTATAAACCTAACGAATAAATTATATATATATATATATATATATATATATATATGCAGCAACTTCTCTTTTAGGCATGTCTGATTGAATAAATTACGGACATTGCTAATTTTTAACAAAATCCGTTCATACTCACGAATAACATTACGTGTATTGATATTAAAGAATGAGAGAAATGTTATAGCTGTTTTAATTTTTAATTTCGCGACTAATTTCGATCTTCTTCCAAGATCATCTCCAGAGGTCTAAGTAGTACAAAACTGTTGTTCATTAGTACAAGTATTTATACAAAGTTATGTGTTATCCATAATGTTTTTCATTATGCTTTTAAATGCAAAACGGTTGACGATGTGCTGAGCGTTCATTAGGACAGGAAAAAATTATCCTTTATGGAAGTTGTTTTTTTTTGTTTTGTTTTTTTTTTTTCATGCTATGTCATGGTCATGCACGTATTAAGGCATGAACAAACTGTTCCTTTACATGCATTTCAGAACATTACTGCAGTATTCATAGATGATTCTGTTCAGTGCTGGATTTAATATTTTTAATATAAATCGCTTCTGGTATCTGTTACGTACCTCCACGAAATCGCTAAAAAAAGGCATAGCTTGATGAAAAAGACGCCAAGCTTGCCGAAAACAAAATTTTATCGTCTAAATGCTTATGTTGTTATTAAGAGGAAAGACCAAAGTTTTTTTTTAAGTTTTTTTTTTAAATTTTTCCTTCTTTTTAGAACATTCTAAATTTTGATTAAAAAAAAAAAAATTGTTTCTCTTTATATCGCCGGAACTAGTAAAATAACATAGACAATTTTTAGGGTTTTTTTTTTTTTTTTTTTTTTTTTTTTTAGGTATGACACAAATTAATTTGGAAAAACTTGCAAAAATAATTCAGATGTTAATGAAACTTTCAGGAACTATTCACAGATGATCGAAATTGTTTTTTTTTTTTTTTTTTTTTAAAGTCATGGCAGAAATTGTTTTTATATATATTTATTACCACCCCCATAACTAATTTTATGAAAAACTCTAGAAATTCGAGCGCATCGGGTTTAGTGATTACAATAGTTAAAAACACAAGGCTTTGAGGAATGCAAATCATTTTATTTTTGTTTTTAATTGGACCCTCCTACCTGAAAATCAGCTCTGAATTGTAACATACAAAACTCAATAAAACAAAGATATTATTTAATTTCAAATGCTTTTATTTGCTTTTAGTTGTTTTTATGAATATGGACAATATTTTCTGAAAGCAAAAAAGTTTTTCGATGAAAAATGAATTTTTAATACAATTATTTGTTATTTCTTAATTATAATAGATTTTTACATTTAAGTTGTTAAAATATTATAAAATTAGTTAAAAGCTGCATCGGGTTTCCTAAGTGTCCTTATGAGATAGATCTTTTTTTTTTAGCACGTTGTAAATTGTATCATTTTGACTAATCAGAAGACCCGCAGTAATTAAGATATGTAATTTTGTGTTTATAATCAGGCTGTAATTATAAAGTACGGAAGACCAACCAGAATACAATTAAGTTGCGTTATTTGAGTTAAGCATTGATCTCCGCTGTTAAGGCCTTTACTTTTGCGAAACACGAGTGGAGAAGTTAATTTGATTTTTCAATTTCAACTGAGAAGGGTACCTACAAGTATCAGTACATTATGAAATTTATATGATCTTATTTTTATATTAATCTCAGTTATGACATGTTTCCATAAATGAAATATCAAAATTAGTTATAAAATGAAAGGAAATACAAATAACACAGTAAAATGTAATAAATGTACATAAAATTATAGTATTTTATGTACACTTCTGATAAAAGTTCATAAAAATGGTACCTATAAATTAATTAGATACCTTTTTTATGAAATTTAATCTCACTCTTAACAGTCTTATTTTAATTTCTTTATAATATATTTTTCATAAAGCATCGTAAAGGTGAAAGCTAAGTACAAAAAAAAATTAGAGCGCTGAAAGTTTTCCTTAAAAATAACAAGGTAAATAATTTGTTCACTTAAATGTAAATTATTTCACTTTTCTCCTTCCGTAGAACAAATTATCCACACGAAATCCGTCGATAGTTAATGTCATTCTTCACCTGTCAAGTGACTCGAAAGTTTATGACCTGCTTTGTTTTATTTTCAAATTACGTCTTTTCGGCGCAGAAGCTAAGTTAAGCTTGGTTCAAAATATTTTAAAAAAACGTTATAATTTCTGATTTTCTTAAAATAAGTTTTGAAAAAATGATAATTGATATTTAAAAGAATTTCAATTTTAAGCGTTTTAGTTGGTCGTTAGATTGGAATGAGAATTTGGAATATAATAGGGCGGAGTGGAAAGTTAGGTTTGTGCATTTTGATAGAACCATAAATGTTTTCTGGATTTTTTTGGTAAGTTTCAGATTGTCTTCTTCCGCATTGGTAGCTGGGATTATTTTATTAACTTTCGCTTTTAGCCGAGTAGTAGGATTATTAGTAAGTTTTCTAAATTTAGTGTGATCACTAAGTAACTGTTTCATTTTTGAGTTGTAGTCAGACTTGTTTAAAACAACAAAAGTTGTTTGCTTTATTAGCTTTTTTAATAACTATTTCTGGGGGTTGCGTAATTCTTTTGCAGCAATTCTTACTGATTTATTTTGGACTTTAGATGAATTTTCCTTTTTATCATGTCTGTCATATATATATATATATATATATGTGTGTGTGTGTAACAGTTTTATTTTCTTTCTAAAATTGTTCTAGAGACATTTGCAATTTTTTATTTATTTTTTAAGTAGATTTAGACAAGTTCATACTTTTTCCTACTTCACCAGTAGTTACATAGGTTTAGCGGAAGGACAAAAAATTCTTTACATTTTTCGGTCTATTGTCCTCATCTTTGTCCTATTCACGACGTTTCGGCCTTCTTCAGGTGATATACATTGGAATATCAAACCGAACCCTTTATTTCGTCCACCGGGGTAGATTATGTGTAGTTCCATATCGGTTTCAGTTATTTTCCTTTTGTAACTCAACTCGTTTTGTTCACCTCTGCTGTGGCCAGGTATTGAACTCGCAACTCTTTGGGTCAAGTCGCTGGATTACTTCAACTACTGGGCCATGTGTCCTTGGGGATAACAGTGTATGAATTTTTGTGACTTATAAACCTAATGTCTTGGTAATCACTTTTTACCAGAGCTCATATTACAATTTCTTATTATTACTAGAGACGAATTCTTTAGAGATTTAAAAAAAAATAAACTTCCCTTTCAGACCAATTTTCTGATTTCTGGTAAATATTTAAATATCAATTGCCTAATGGCTGAAAACCGGACATAATTAAAAACAAACAACGAGAGATTTAAAAAGCTGGTGTAAATGGATGACAGTGGTGAAAACTATAGTTTAAAACAAAAAGTAAACTTTGCTTAGAGCTAAAAAGAAAAGGAAATTGTGGAGAGACATGATGAGCAGATCATGAAGACACTGCACATAAAAGGAAGTCTGAGTACTTTCGGCTTTACTGAGTCGTTACCGAAGATATTGTGTTGTGGTTTTTCATTCATCTTTTACAAATGTGGCGTCTTCGTATCCAGGTTATGGCGTCTTCGCGTGACATTTCGCGTTGTCGAATTGCGTCCGTTTTTTTTTTGGGGGGGAGGGGTTTCCCTTTCTTTTGTTTGCCTCAACGTATCTAGAATGTTTGCCTCAACGTATCTAGAATGTTTGCCTCAACGTATCTAGAATGTTTGCCTCAACGTATCTAGAATGTTTGCCTCAACGTATCTAGAATGTTTGCCTCAACGTATCTAGAATGTTTGCCTCAAAATTTGATATGTCGGTTTTATTTTTCATGCTCAATACTTCTAGGAGTTATAGTAAAAGTGACAAGCAATACATATTATCTGTAGTTGAAGGCATACAGTTGCTTTCAAAATATTTAGATTTCGACATTAAATAACCTATAGCGGTTTATATGCCACTAGACAAAATAAACCGACCAGCTCACTGTTTTAAATTGCTATTAAGCGCCTCCGTAAAAACGAGGATTTTTCAAGGCAGTTATATCCTCCTTACTTGGGGAAATTCTCAGCTGAATTTGTCCTCAACTTCGAACATATCGCGAATATACTCGATGCCTGTTAACATCTACCGCCATTCATGACTTGTCGAGAAAATCATTCTGACAATTACGCAAATACATAATTTATCTCAAGGTTAATTTTGACAGGTGAAAACAAAACAGATACCTTCGGTGTGTTTGTTTTGGTTTTCTTTCTTTTTTTTTTTTTTTTTTGTGTGTTTAGTTTTTTTTTGTGTGTTATTTTTTTTTTGTGTGTTTAGTTTTTTTTTTGTGTGTTTAGTTTTTTTTGTGTGTTTAGTTTTTTTTTTTTTCGTGTGTTTAGTTTTTTTTTTGTTTGTGTTTTAGTTTTTTTTTTTGTGTGTTTAGTTTTTTTTTTGTGTTTTTTTTTTTTGCTTTTGGTGTGTTTTTTGCTTTTTGGGGTTTTTTGGGGTGGGGGTTGTCTTTTTTTTGTGGGGTAGTTAAGAAAAAAACTACCAAAAATCTGGGAGTTATCGGATTTCATTGAAATTTTCAGCATTCATTATTCAGTAATGAACAATCATTATATTAAGTCTCTCTTTATTTTTATTCTCTAAGTTTTGTGCAAATATTGGTGATGGGGTCAGTTATACTACTCTCTATACCTAACTTTTGTCTAATGTATTAGTGAATTTTGGCTGATGGTAATTTTAAATTTTTATAAAGCTAAATTCTTGAAGCTGTTATATCGTTAAAGAAATATCCCGTGAGACTACATCGGAAATAAGGTCGGTAGATTTATTGCTTATAATTATAAATAATTATGGCACGAGACCGCGTAGTAAGTTTGATCAACACTATCCTAGACCGAGCTAATCAGATTCATGACCCATTCATCAATTACAATTTGCTCATTCACAAGACTACATGTACTACAATACCACATTTTCACAGTGAACCTAAAAAAAAAAAACCATGGTATAAAAATTTGCAAAGTTAGTCTTTTTCTTTTCTTTTCTTTTCCTTTTTTTTCTTTCTTTTCTTGTTTTTTCTTTTCTTGTTTTTTTTTTTCTTTTTTTTTTTTTCTTTTTTCTTTTTTTCTTTTCTTTTTCTTTTCTTTTCTTTTTTTTTTTTTCTTTTTCTTTTCTTTTTTCTTTTTTTTTCTTTTTCTTTTTTTTTTTTTTTTTTTTTTTTTTTTTTTTTTTTTTTTTTTTCTTTTTTTTTTTTTTTTTTTTTTTTTTTCTTTTTCTTTTTTTTTTTTTTTTTCTTTTTTTTTTTTTTTTTTTTTTTTTTTCTTTTTTCCTTTTTTTTTTTTTTTCTTTTTTTTTTTTTTTCTTTTTTTTCTTTTTTCTTTTTTTTCTTTTTTTTTTTTTTTTTTTTTCTTTCTTACAAAAATTGTCATGAACATGAAAAGATGAGGAAGGGGTTGAACCCAAAAACAAACTAAAATAAAACATTAAAACTAAAAATATGTTAGTAGGACCCGATCTTGTAGATAAATTAAACAAAGCCGAAATTACCTTAGAATTATGAAACAGAAGCAAGCAATGCATTACCTTTACTCGGTATTATGTTAAACTATACTAATTATTATAAATCTGCTGACAATGATCACATAAGTTCCTATTTACGTCATAGCAAAGAATAATTATCGAATTCTACATAAAATCACTTAGTATTTGTAGCCCTCAATATTTACATGAGAAAACATTCACATTTAAGCTCCTCCATTATTCTTATTTAACGCGAATTAGAAACCTTGTCAAATTTTTAAAATATGAACGGTATAAATAAACTTGATAAAATTAGACACAAAATACTTACCAGCATTCTCACAACTACAATTGAAAAGGGCAGTAGCACATCTCAGCTATAGACAAATAGTGAACCCCCCACCCATTATGAAAGTATAAAAACTACATTTTTGTAGTAAGACTACCAGGATACCTTTTTTCATAGTTAAAATAAAAATACCAGTAATCCATTATTGGAAAAAGGAGAGAAAAATGACTAGCATTATATTTTTGAAAAAAAAAAAAATTACCAAAGCTTCAAAGAAAATTAATTTGACATTTAAATGACCCATAACGAGTTGATATGCTGTTAGCCAAATCAAACAATTAAGAAATTAACTTAACGTAAAAATTGTTACATCTAAAACGATGACAATGACTTAATACAAAACAAAATAGCCTAAAGCAGAAGTTTACGCTATAGCCTGTAATAATCACCACAAAATGTACATGCACTTCGAAGAATTTAAAAGATTATATGAACACAGATCTTTTATTAAGTAATATACTCAATGCATTAGACGTTCATCGTTATGAGCCTGACCATAATTTCGATTTTAAAAAATGCCGCTTTAATTAAAATAGTAATTAAGGCGAAAAATTAGTTTTGGTCCTTTCCCGGTAAATTTGTGTCCAGGTTCTTACAGCAAATTACACATCTAAACAAATCTGTCACAACGTGGGATATTTAGAAATGGCAACGAAAACAAAACCGTTGGGGAAATTGAATGAGATCGGCTGAGCTGTGAGTCTAGACACATCGGGCACCAGAAACTTTAAAATTGAAAATTTAGCCTCCCTATATCCTTGGCGTTTCATCTCCATACATAATTATAAGCGACGTTTCAATTTATATCACCTTCCCGACATATATAGAATTCCACCAAATAAGAATGTATTGAGAAAACTGATCGAAAACAATTGTTCGAAAAAACATTTATTCGAATTTAATGGAAAGGACAATTATATGAAATAATAATTATTCAAAATACACGTCTTGTTTTGCTTTGAGAGAACCAATGCTGATTTACCTAGAACTAATAATGCCCTTGAAGGATGGGATAAGGCTTCTTTTTTTTTTCTTTTCAGCAAGTTTCATTCAACAATATGGAAATTCATGGATGTTCTTAAGAGAACAGGATTTGCAATAAATTCATATTGCAAAAGTAAGAGCAGGTTGCTTGAATATCAAATGTGCCAAGAAATACCACGACGTAAACGGAAAACTTTAAAAAAAATAGTACCGTCCTTTTAACGAGTACCCTTCAGTAGTTGACTGTTTAAGTGTAGTATCATAAATTTAGGTTATAAGGATTTTTTTTATTAACGATATTTTTATTTAGGATTTTTTATTTGCTTAAATCTATAAAAATTGTTCAAACAAATGACAGAGGTAACATTTAATTTTTAAGGGCACACAGCAAAGACAGACGACACGCGCCGAGTCGCACAAAACAGACAATAAATTTATTAACACACAAAAATTGACAGAATTACACAAATGATTTGTGTGCCAAACGATGGCTAATAACATGTATGCAAAAATAATCTATGCAAATGAAATGTGCAGCTTTTTACAATAAAAATTACAATGCTGCATAATGTCCTCAGAAAAGGTAAACAATATAAAAATAAATGAAGTGGTGGAGAATCTCTGAATAGTTTTCAAAGAATTAGGTATAATTTTCGAAGCAAAGTTCGTTGTAATGACAACAGCCGAAACATTTTCCTTGTGTAGGGGGCGACTTAGATGTACCTTTCAATTCTCGTCTGGTGGTCGTCAAATTTCTTCTGTGTTGTTTTCTTCCTTGACTGAGCCGACTTAGGTTCTTAGTGCAGCAGTTTGTCGAATTCAATTCCTCGTTCTCCTTTTATTTACCCAGATAAGCTCCAGATTCACTTCTCGGAATTTGGAGGGGATCCATTTGATTGGTCCCGAACGAAAAACAGACACAGCTAATTTTCCCGCAAATCGAAATGTACCAAAAATATTTTTGAACTTCAAAAGTTTAAGCCCAACGCAGCGTCTGTTTTATCTCAGAAAAGCAGACGATACACGCTCAAGCAGCTTAAATTTCTTATGGTATTTCGAATAATTATCATTTGTGTATTTCCTCTTTTAATTTTTACATTTTTATTGCAATAAAGAATTTTGCATTTCGAATAATTATTTAGTATAATTGTCCTTTCGATAATTTTCATTGCAACAACTTACAATTCGAATAAATGGTTTTCAAATATGCTCGCATAATTAATCAGAACATTACTTTAGTCTGAAGTCCTTTTAATGGACGAAACGCGTTAGATAGACTTTTTTCCTCTTTGTTACCTAAATTTATATATATCAGAAAAATGTTATGTATCCTATTTTCCAGTTTAGACTTCACTGATTTAACTAAAATGATAAATCCTTACACTGAAATTTTTGTCACTCGAATTGGTCTTGGAGCTTTTAAAAGACTACCATTCGTCCTTGTATCGAATATTGCTGCCACATCTGGTCTAGTGCTTCTGATGTGTTCATTCTTGATGAAATCCAAGGAAGAATCTGTTATGTCCTGGCATCTCGGCTTCACTTTCCTCACTGTCGTAATGTAGCTTCCCTGTGCATTTTCTATAACAATTTTCCTGGTAATTGTTTTGAATTCTCTTTTTGACGCCTCGACTTCTTGAATTTAAATGCAGTACTCAATTGGCAGCGTGATCTCATTTTCTGCAGAAATTGCTAAATGTAGCCGTAAGTTCTGTTCAAATAGTTTCTTTTCTCGCCTGTGGAATTCGTTCAACTGCTCGCCTTCCTGTCAACAACGACCTTCAAAAATTTAAATACAATGCCAATCGTCATCTGTCTTAGATCCTAATTTTATTGTCCTTTCTCCTCGATAATATGTTCTCAGTTTTCTTCACTCTATTGTCTTTCATTCTCAGAATGCACTTGCTTCTTTGTCGCTTTATCGCCTTGTTTGGGGTGAGATGTTAAAAAAATAATCAAATCCACGTTGCCTGGTTTGGTCTGAAGCAGCATGACAATTGGCCTTCTTTGAGTTTTTATTGCTTCCTTTTTATTTTCTCATTTCTCTCTCTTCAACTAATAGCGCAATTGTTTGTTTCCAAATGAACATAGAGTATGTTGAAATCTTCAAGCTGTATCCCTAGAATCCCCTTTCAAACTACCTCCACTAGTAACTTGAATTTCATCCTACCTCCCCGTCATCTGCATATGGTTTTAAGTTACTGTAGAGCAATTTGAAACTCGGGTGGGTGGAGTAATCTTCGAAGCTTTAAGCCACAAATTTTTGTTGTGATTCAAAAACAATCTAACCTTTTTCCATTAATGACAAATTTAAGCAGAATCACTTCATTATCACAAAATTCTCTTTTAATATTTATATTTATTTATACTTTTTATTTATATTTATTTTTGTTTATATTTATTTATATTTTTATTTGTATTTTTATTTATATTTATATTTATATTTTTATTTATATTTATATTTTTATTTATATTTATATTTTTATTTATATTTATATTTTTATTTATATTTATATTTTTATTTATATTTATATTTTTATTTATATTTATATTTTTATTTATATTTATATTTTATTTATATTTATTTTTATTTTTTCGCCTCCATACGTTTCCAGCAAAGACAATGTACAGCTAAGCCGTAAAGGATGAAGGGCAAGATGTAAGTGGCCTCAGTCCTATCCTTTAAGGACAACCCCCTTCGAAGCCAAGTCCGAACCGACGCTCCGACCTTTGCCTGTCAGTCGGAGTCCGGGCCCGAACCACACCCAAGGATGTGAACGGGTCCATCAGTCCAGCCGAAGGGCCCCGGAATCGTGACTCCCTTCTTGGCAACTTACAGCAAGCCGGAGGACCTGTTGCGGTTAATCTTGGCCCCCGTCACCTTCTCGTACCGTTCAAGCGCCTTCTGCATCACCTTAATGTCGCTGCGGCACGACACGAAGATGGATAGGTCATCGGCGTTCGCAGAAACCCGAGCTCGAGCACTACCAGGAAAACGGCGATTCTGCGTAGGGCCGGACTGCACTTTAGACCCTTAGCCGGCGAAGGAAGGGCTCCAACGTCAAATCGTAAAGTAATAGCGACAGTGGGCACTCCTGGGACTTAGTCAGCGCAAAAGCGCTCGGCCGCCTTCCTTTCACCTGTACCACAGCACTGTGGGAGCGATACTGGAGGTTAATCCACCTGCAGAAGTCTGGTTTGAATCCGGCGGCCTGCAGGACAGCAGCCAGGTACTGATGGTAAACCCTGTCAAATGCCTGGGACTGATCCAAATTGATCAGCGCGGCTCGCTTGTCTTTTTCACCCTCTATGATCGTGTGGATCAGTTACAGGTTGCTTTGAATTGTTCGTCCCCTCACAGCACAAGTCTGCTCAGATTCCAACAAACTCGCGACAACTGACTGCAACCTGCCCTTGCCCTTTTTCATCAGCGTGATAATACCCCTAGAAATCCGGTTGGAGATGGAGCCCTGCCGGAACCAGTTGCTGAACACCACTGTCAAAATCGGGACAAATATGTTCGACAGCCTCAAGTACATTTCGTAGGGCAGACCATCAAGTTCCGGAGACTTGCCTCTACCGACCTTCTTCAATGCTAAGTAGACTTCGCCCTCTGTGATCTCCTTCTCGCAACTAGCCGCTTCAGTCGGCGAAAGCTGAGGAAAGTCAGCCAAATAGCTGCGAAACTCGTTGCCACTGAGACCAGACTCCTTGGTAAAACGGCTCTCGAAATGCCGCCGAAACGTATCGCACATGTCCTTGGTCGACCTCAGAGAGCGCCCCACCGGGGTAGTGACCTCGCGAATGCATCGATCGAAACCTCGACGGATCTCTTCCTTGCGCAATTCTCCTCCCATGTTTACGGCTTCGTTAGAAATCTTGTTTAACCTAACTACCAGAACCTGATAGCGCTTGCTTGTCTCACGCTTCAGGGCCTGCCTTGCTACGGCTATCTCTAGGGACAGACTATCCTCTAGAGTCTTCACCTTTTTAGCCTTATCTAGAGTGAGTCTTTGGCTATATTCAATGGTGAAGGATCTAATCCTATCCTTAAGCCTCTCCCACCACCTACTCACAATAACTGCCCCGACTTATTCCCGCTGCACTAATCTAGTCAGCTCTTGCTGAAAGTCCTGCCTGTCCAGTAAGGACAGATTGAACTTCTAGTGTCCAGCCATTCTAGGTCTACCACCTAACACCATCCGGGCACAGATTAGTCTATGATCCGAATAGTCTAACCGGTGGAACCACCTAGTAAATCTAGATCGACCCTTCTCACTAACATTCTGTCCAGGTATCTGGCTACCTGGATAGACGGCCAACTACGAGCCCACGTCCACATCTCCCTCGGCCGATCATATTAACCATGCTACGATCGCCCGATGCCTTCCCGCTAGCACCCTGCCCTTTATCTATCTTGGGGTCCTGGATGGCATTCCAGTCCCCCATTAAGACTAAGCGCAACAAATCAACCAGGGACGGCCCCAAATGACGGAAAAAGTCGACACGCTCCACCTGGTGGTTGAGCGCATAAACCGCAACGACCCGAAACGAACGACTGCTCACGGTAATATCAGCCACGATCAACCGGCCCCTCGCGTCGACATGAACAAGGTCCAACCTCGCATCCAGGGAACGTTTAATTAACAGCTCTGGCCTGCTGGTCCCCGTATGGATCGCGGCCACATCTACGCCGAAGGACAAGAGATCATGAACAAAACAGGCAGCCTTACCCCGATCTCTCAGGCCCCTCGCATTCAAGCTATCTAGCTTAATAGAAATCCTTTAAGTTGTTTTGTTTTGGTAGGCAAACTCTTAAATGCAGACTGGATGGAAATCTATGGGTTTCGGGACTCCGACAGATTGTCCCATGCTACCAGTTCCGATATCGATCGTAATTTGACCGTCAGAGACAACACCGCCAACGCCTGTCGGGAAAGTTAGTTTGATTGCCCTATATATGGAGGGGTGGAGTATAACCGGGACACTTCTAGCGCAAAAACTGGACATCTTTTTCAGTTCGGGTGACCCCCCATTTGCACCATCCTGAGTCCCGGGAAAGCTGTCTTCGCCTCGGTCAAGTAATCCCACACTTTACCCCCAGTATTCCTTATGAGTGAGATCATTCCCGGGGCCTTGGGAAAGTTTCGGGTATCTTCCGTGGACCTTCCATCCACAAAGGGCCATTTAAACAATGGCCTTAAGAGGGTCTTCTGCTGAAAAGAAAGGTTCCTCTCAAGGGCCTGCTTGTCGACAAGACAGTTTCTACCCGCTTTTCGTTTTTAGTTTTTCCTTCCGCTTTTTCTTGACTCTGGCTAGGAGAAAGAGACAGAGCCCTAGAAATGGATGGAGGGAGGCTCCTTGCCTTACCTGGCAAAAGTCCTGTATCGTTTCTGGATGGCGAATTGGGGGCGGATTGTGTCTTGGCTTAAATAAATAATGCCCTTCTCCGCTCTACTTCGACCGGATTTTCTATCTTTTTTTTGTTTCCTTTGAATCTTCCTTGTCTTCCTCGTCCCTTCCTCTTTTCAATGAGGAAGACCGAGGTGGAGGCCCTTCCTCTACCTCCATGCATAAATCCAGCTCTGGAAGTAATAGAGCTTGTTCGTTCACTTGATACTGCCCTGCAGCCTGCTGTACAGTAGTTGACTCTTTGTACTGCTTTTGTTCAGACTGCTTTTGCTGCGGCTGCTCCGACTTTCGCTGGTCCACCTGCGACGCTGCCTGCTGCTGCTTTTGTTGTTGCTCCCTTAAGGGTTCTAATTTTCGCTGCTGCTGCGGCTTTTGGTCCCGCTGCTGCTTTGGTCTTTCTTGTTGCTGCTTAGGAGTTCCAGGGACATCCTGCTGGGGTTCCGGGGCTATCACTTCTTCACCACCACAATGCATTCGCCAGGACCACTGTTTTCACCCTGGATTGCTCAGGCGTTGGTTGAGCTCTTGGTGTCGGATTCCTCGTCGGACACACTATTGCCAAATGTCCGGTAACCCCACAAACCCAACAATGGTGGCGTCATCCCTCGACGATGACGCAGCTATTATGACGTTAGGGACCTCATTGAATTTAGGTCGGGTCAAAGTCACCAGCGCTAGTGGCAATGCCCGATTTACCTTTAATAGGGGTCACCACCCTCCACGGGTCCAAAAGATGAAAAGAAGGCCCCTAAATGGTCCTCAGTAATATACATGGGCACCCCGTGTAACGTTACGCGGGTTTTCCGGGTACCTCTATACTCAAAAGCCTCAACGTTCTTGGTGGTGAGCGTACTTCCGGCTAATGCCTTTGCCTCCTCCTCCGACACTAGCAAAATGTCCCACATCGTGGTACTTTTTCTTGCTAAAATCTTGGCCCCAATGTTTAATACCTTCAGAGCTTCTTCCATTGTCTCCCTGCTGACAGCTATAAATTTTCTTGTTTTGACGTCGGCCGTCAACAGAGAGATTGTTCTTGCTGCTACTGCCTCCATAACAGAAGGCACCGGCAAAAGTTCATTGCTCGAGATAAAATCTTTATATTTTTCTTTTAGTCCCATGTAATATTCTGGGCCTTTTTTCTTTTTTCTCGGGCCTATCTGCTCCCCATGCAGATGTCGATGGTTGATCAGGCACTGGTACATTTTGCTGGGGAGACTCGGCCATTATGGTGTTTGTCTCCCCCACAACACGAAAAATTTCCAGCGAAAACGGAGTATACAAATTTACAGAGTAAACAAAATGAAGTACGTCGAAAAAACACAAACGTAACAAAATTAAACACTCACGATAAAAGCTTCAAAAGATTGGCAAACGGGTCAAATGTTTAAATAGGACACGTGTCTTAAAATTATAAGAGTCTTTTTATAATCAACGCATGCACTTATTCTTCCTTTGGCATTCTGAAGTAAACCAGATATGCAAATTTTCAAAACTGTACATCCTCATTTTTTTTTTATTTTTGAAAATTGTTATAAAATCGAATCTTTAGAAGAATTTGTGCAGTAATAAGAAAATTATTAACAATTTCATGGGGTGCCTTATACTTATTTCCATCACTGTATTAGTGTTACAAAGAGTTTTGTTTTTTGGGGTTTTTTTGTCTCTTGAGCAAGGGGATTGGAGTTAGGTGGCCAGATGTAAGGAGTGATGTGGTCGCAGAAATTATCAGACAGCCATGACTGGGTTCTTCTGCTTCTGTAGCATGATGCAAATTCCTATTCTCAGACATAGGGTCTTCCAGCAGATGCCCTCTTGGGCATCACTAACTCCTTGATATAGGCCTCTGTATTGAGTCTGAGGCCCTGCTGGAAGATGAATAGAAGCATAACGTCGCCATCGATTCATGCAACTCTTTCAGAATCATCTGATTGACACCCAAAGAATCTGAAATGTTCGTATTGGAGCTTCCGGCGCGAAGGCCAAACACTACAGCATACCGTTTCCAAATTTCTGGCGGAGTGAATTGTCATAGTGCTCCTTTTCTCACAGACGGCGCCCAATTGACCCTACTATACTGTGAGGTCGACAAAAACAAATAACGCGCGTGCGCGAAATTAAAAATATAAAATGGCGATATAAAATTTACTCATCGCACCCTGAAAATATATATATATATATATATGATATGCGTATTTGTAATTTGACTAGATCGTGTGAATTCGGCTTATTTATCTATTGAGGTTAATACATGCCATGACCCCAACATAAGTGAATGAGATTCTCTAGCATTTGAATATGATCCAATCAGGAGAGCTAGGATGGGGTATGAATGAAAAGGTAGATACTTAATAGAATGACGAGAGGAGGAAACGTCTTTGGGCACCAATCGCAAGAGTTTGTGCTGTGTGAGAGATTTTTACAATTTCTTGATGATTATTAATAAACCAGTGCCTCTCATAATCCTTTTTTTTATTATTATTATTATTTTCTCGATAAGCTTTCAACATTA
The DNA here is from genome assembly GCA_903632075.3 of Acanthosepion pharaonis. Classification (NCBI taxonomy): domain Eukaryota; kingdom Metazoa; phylum Mollusca; class Cephalopoda; order Sepiida; family Sepiidae; genus Acanthosepion; species Acanthosepion pharaonis. The sequence continues at coordinate 931,888 of CAHIKZ030000382.1, read as the reverse complement.
CCACCCCCAATATAAAATGTATATCCATATGCATGCATGTATATAAACATAAAATTTGAATACAAATTAATAATTCAATCTGTGATTATTTTATTTATTTTTCTTTTTTTGTTACATCTGCTGCAGCCACATAAGCAAGATGTTTTTTCGCACATTAGAAAAAATCCATTTAATAGATAGATATTTTTAATAAAACTTTGAAAAAACAAATTGAAAACGGCAAGAATCTATGATCTCTTTCATCTTTCTATACACACACACACACACACACACACACACACACATATATATATATATATATATATATATATATATATTCACGGAGTTTGATCGAGGCATAGTAGACACGTGACACACCGATGAATATAGGAGATACGAGCAGGTCAGTTCAACATTTCATCGGATATAAGGTCAGAAGGGCAAACGCTAGCCGTGCGGATATACACGTATACATTTTTTTCTCGATCCAGATGCATTGCCATGAACGAAAGTAACTTTTATCTCTGGTTCAAAATAGTTAATAGACAACAAAGTTTAAATCGCTAACCAAATTATTTCTTCTTTTTGGTGTTGTATTTTTTTTTTCTTTTTCAACAATGATATATATTAAGCACGTTTTAGTCTGATTCATTGCTGTCCGTGTCAACGATGAACGGCATGACAGGTTTATCTATTGTCAGTGTAGAAGAATTTTACGTCATCATCGACGTCGTTATCGACTTATCTTTTGTTTTTCCGTTTTCCTCAAAATAGAAAAAGACATAGTATTTCCGTTTTATGACACTATAAAGAAATAACTTCACGAATGTATCTTGCTTTGAATTTCGTTCCTCTTAACGAGTATAATTCCGTCACAATTTTGTTGCATTCTAGTGCGAATGTCACTTTTAATTTAAATAATGTAAAATTTTTTATTTTATTTTTTTTTTTAATATTTAGTTCACACAGGCCGGATAAAAGAAATTAATCCAATGTTACTTTTAGCTGCTGCTTTATTTCTATGCGCCGTGTCCTTTCAGGACGTAGGCGATCATGGCTCTTCCACCTTCCTCTATACATTGCAGCTCTCAACAAGTTCCATTATATCTGCCACCTCCTCCAGACCATGTTCTGCTATCCACTTGCTTAAGTCTCCTAGGAATGTGGTGCATTGTTTTCCCTTGTCTCTCTTTCCCTCTGTTTTGACCCGTGAGTATCAGATTCTCCAGGCCCTCCTTCCTCATTGTGTCCAGGGAACTTCAGCCTCCTCTTCCTGATGTTAAGTATAAACCTCCTCCTTGTTTGCATCCTCTCTCAAACGCTCGGTCTATGATATCTTTAGCATCCTTCTGTAGAACCACAACTCCGTCGCCTCGAGTCTCTTCTTCATCTTTGGAGAAATCGTCCAACATTCGCTGCCGTAAAGGAGGACAGATGTCACGTAATAGTTCAGTATTCTTTTTTTTCTATTCTTTTCTTCCCCCGCTCTCTCAGCCTTCGATTTAAAAGTGGGAGATTAGTCGCACAAATCACTCTTTACTAAGTCTCTACTAAGAACTACGTGCTTTTTCAGTTCTTCGCCCTGTCTCTAAATAGCATGTACGTATTTAAAATTCATTCTTGTATACCTTTTGGTTTTCCTACATTTTTTTTTCTTTCCAAATTAATTTACTTGAGTATTAATTTGTTCTCTCGCTATTACTAATCGTCTTAGTTTTCATAACTGTTCTTTCTTTCTAATGGTATTGAATTTAATCCATCTTGTCTTACTATTTTAAGTTTTCTACTGAGAAGTTTTTTTTAATACAGTGTAACCCGGATATAAGAGAAACCCGGATATAAGAGATTTTCTCTGGTCCCAAATTAGAGCCTGTGTTAATGTATATAAAATAGACCAAACCTGGATATAAGAAAACCCGATATAAGAGACTTTTTCTCCGGTCCCGACAACTCTCTTATATCCGGGTTACACTGTATAAGGTGGCTAGTGAACGAATACCTGGATACAGTCGTGGAGTGATTCCTTTCGATGTAAACGGTCAGACTAGAACCACCTCTCCCTCGGTCTTTGGTTTAAATGTGGGGAACTTTTCTTCCTCTTTTTTCTAGCCTTTTTTTTTTTTTTTTTTTTTCTCCAGTTTTTCAAATTGTTCTTTTCTAAGTGAAACGAATTTAATGCCCTCCCCCCTTTTTGTTAGTATTTTAGTAAGGGGCAATGGGACTTATAAAGTCAAAACTTAAAACCTAATTACAAAAATAAGAAAAAAAAAAAAACATTTTTCTCCCTCACCTTTTTTCTCCCTCACCTTTTCGGTAAGTATTCCAGTCGAAATGTCGCCGACTACCCGACACAGAGTTCCGAGTGATGCGACTCGTTAGCAAGTCAGTAGGACGAAAAACAAGACCTAACAAAGGGCAGAAGAACGGCCAGCTAACTAGAGGTAGTGTCTCCATAAACCACCTTGGAGAAGGCAACGGGAAACCACTTCCCTTTCAATCCCATGATAAATCATGTTTTTTTTGCTGCTACAAATTGGAAAAGGTCGGTGCATATTATACATGGTGAATGATTACGGTAATTTAATTATGTCCCAAAGAATTTTACCTTTTATTCTCTATAACAGCTTCTGCAACAATCATTATTACCAGCCAAAAGAGAAAAGTAAGTTCTTATAGGAGTTTCTTTTTTAAAGATTTTATTAAGAATTAATTCACTAAACAGACTTTATTTACGTACTTAAATAATTTATAATGTCCAGATCCGCTAAAAATGAGTATGCAGTATGAAAAATGCCCCAAACTTAAGAACAGTTTTTTTTTTTTTTTTTTTTTATTACGTTTCGGCCGTTGTACGCTCCGGCCTTTGTCAGGTGGTTGGAATGTCGAACTTAACCCTTTATTTCGCTCACTTGGGTAGACTGTTCTAGTTTCTGTGTCCTTGAGGACACGTTGCACAGTGGATAAAGGCGTTGGTTAGATCCAGTGACAGGATCCAAAAGAGTGAGTTCAATACCCGGTTAAGGCAGTGGAGAACTTTCAGAGGGGAATTAACAGGAGATAACTGATAGCTGACATCCATTAAACAAATAATAATGTACATAATACCTCATCTCAGAAATATAGACAGTTTTTTAAATTTTTTTAGTTTCCTTTTTTTTTTTTTTTCGTCAAAATCTGTTTTATAATCCTTTTTTAGAACTCTTAAAATTTTGGTTAAAATCATTTTTCCTGCGTCAACGGGTAACCATAAATTAGTAAAGGAAATTTTAGTGTCTGTTTACGGTGAAAAACACAGTGATTTGGAACTTCTTGAAAAATCAGAGAATTGTCAGATTTTAATGAAACTTGCGGGACTTGCTCACAAATGAAATTTAAAAACGTTACCTCTCTAGAAAATCTTTACTTTTTATATTTGTTACCCCCCACCACCACAGACACACACACTCACACATTATAATCACAAGTCCTTTATAGTGTTTAAATCAATTTATTCTTGTAAAACAGGACCCGAGTTACAAGACATCTGCTCTTAATCATAAAATAAGACATTATTTAATCAGAAAAGCTTTTAACTGATTTTATGAATAAGATATATTATAGACACTATTGTCTTAAAAAAATTCAAAGAATAATGAATTTTTACAAGAACTATTTGCTTAAATTTATAAATCTTTAAAATTTTTGTATTAATTTGTAGCGGTTAGGTGATATTAAGTAAAAACTATATTTGCTAATTATAAATGGAAAAGCTTACTACAATTCACCAACCCAGTATTTTAAAAAGAATGTTGAATTTTTTTGCTGTAAGCATTAACGTGCCGGTTTTCGTAAATACGGACATCTATAGGCGGCATTATCAGAAAAGGAGTGCGGTAACTATAGTAAATTTGAAATTTATTGGGAATTTTCTAACATTTCCTCGACAGGCATCTTTATATAAATATATAATAATATCTCTTGAAGTAATAGTGAATTTGTTAATATAAGATGAAAAAATAATCCCTAATTTCCTATGTCGATTTACTTAATAGAAAATGAGGTGAATAATCTAAGTCACGGTCTCGTCTATAGGTATTTATCTCCTGCCACTATTCCCATATCTAGACGTTACTACTTTCTTTACCATTTCTCTTCCTATTTTGTCTTTTCACTATTTCTTTTTTTTGTGCTTTTTTTCCCTCCTTTTCCTCTGCCGTCTTTTAAAATTTGCTTTAGATCTGATTTCATTTTATTTTATCTTACTACCTTGATCGGTTTGAAAATCCTTACAAGTAAATCTTAACTTGTTATTAAGGTGAAATAATCATAACTGACATAATTTTCAATTCCTATTGTATGTAATGTGTATAAAGCGCATCACACGAGGGAGACAGTCGCTCTCGCTCGCTCTCTCTCTCTGTCTCGCTCTCTCTCTCTCTCTGTCCTGCCTCTCTCTCTCTCTCTGTCTCTCTCTCTCTGTCTCTGCTCTCTCTCTCTCTGTCTCCTCTCTCTGTCCCCCTTTCGTCTCTCTCTCTCTCTCTCTGTCTCGCTCTCTCTCTGTCTCCTGCTCTCTCTCTGTCTCTCTCTCTCTGTCTCCCTCTCTCTCTCTGTCTCGCTCTCTCTGTCTCGCTCTCTCTCTGTCTCGCTCTCTCTCTGTCTCGCTCTCTCTCTCTCTGTCTCACTCACACTCTCCCTCTCTCTCTCTCTCCTCTCCCCTCTCTCTCTCTCCTCTCTCTCTCTCTCTCTCTCTCTCTCACTCTCTCTCTCTCTCTCTCTCTCTCTCTCCACCTCTCTCTCTCCTCTCTCTCTCTCCACCTCTCTCTCTCACACTCTCTCTCCTCTCTCCTCCCCCCTCTCTCCTCTCTCTCTCTCTCTCCCCTCTCTCTCTCCCACCTCTCTCTCTCTCTCTCTCTCACCTCTCTCTCTCTATCTCTCTCTCTCCTATCTCTCTCTCTCTCCCTCTCTCTCTCTCACTCTCTCTCTCACTCTCTCTCTCTCTCTCTCTCTCTCTCACTCTATCTCTCTCTCTCACTATCTCTCTCTCTCACTATCTCTCTCTCTCTCTCTCTCTATCTCTCTCTCTCTATCTCTCTCTCACTATCTCTCTCTCTCTCTCACTATCTCTCTCTCCATCCTCACTCACCTCTCTCTCTCTCTCACCATCTCTCTCTCTCACCATCTCTCTCTCACACTCTCTCTCTCACCATCTCTCTCTCTCTCACTATCTCTCTCTCTCACTATCTCTCTCTCTCTCACTCTCTCTCTCTCTCACACTATATCTCTCTCTCACACTCTCTCACTATCTCTCACACTATATCTCTCTCTCACTCTATATATCTCTATCTCATATATATATATCTATATAATCTGTCATTAACTGAAACAGTCCGAAAGTGACTAAACAATAATTTTATGTATCCGTGATTTAGGCTCTTAAGTCTTTACGATATTACCTTCGAAAAATCAATGATAATCGATTTTTTTCCTTCAAAACAAAGAGAAATCTAGAAATCACCAACAGTCCAGATGTGTTCGAAAAGCATCGATATAAATGCCTTTTAATGAACACTTCAGGATCTTACAAACTAGATTTCAATCTTCAATAGCAAGTGTCTCGCTTCGTCACACCCGCTTCAAGCCAATATCATTTGCGTCTATGAAATAAAATTTGAAGAATAATTTGTTACTTCTTATCCCAGTGATAATCTAAACGGAAATTTAGTGATCTTTATTTTGCTTACAGCTTCGTAGATAACGTTAGAGAAATATTTTGTCGACATGTCATGGATAAATTTAATTATCATTTAAAAGACGAAAGATAAGAATTGATAACAATGCTTTAAAATCTGTTGTTTATTAATATTGAGATATATATATATATATATTATTGTTTTTTCCTCAGTGGTATTCAAAGAAAGGCTATACAAAAATAGGTGTCTTCGTGAAGATGATGTTACCCCCGTCTTTTATAATAAACTAGGCGAAAAGACGCGTTTCGTCTAATTGAGCCTCCGTCCCAAAACTGAAGGACCCCCTGATTCAGCTTAAAAAACATCAATTATGATTTTGAATAAATAACTTTGAATTCCTCAATTCACTCCAGGGAACTTCAAAATGTCACTTTAACTCTGATTCGGCCTATAAGTCCAAATTCGGCTAGAAGACCGATCTGGGACGAAATTCCAATTCAGGCCGAAAAATGAGTTCTTCAAATCACAATATCCGTGAAACTCCCGTTGTGTTGAGTTTAAGTCACAAAATCTATGAAAATTCAAAACCTCACGCCACGAAACCTCTCACTTTAAATCTGATTCCTTGGCATTTTGAAGAAATTGATTTCCTCAATTCACAAAGTTTTGGAGATATTTTAAACTGAATTTAAAACATTTTTTTTTAATTCCTAAGTTGTTACTTTAAACTCAATATAAATTAAAAACTTATAATTTTTTTTTTTTTTTTTTTTTTTTTTTAACTGTTCCGCCACACCTCATCTGGACACACCTCTCAATGCTGGATGTTCAAACACCAGATGAAGGACAAATTTTAAACCCCGGGTTCATCCTAATTCTAAAAAGATATGTCTATGTACGGTAAGTGTGGTCCAAGTTAGAGGGGTTTCTGACAAACAGACGGACAGACAATTTTCCGTTCGAATTTTGACGAGGATTTCCGACCCACTGTCTATTCACTAAAATATTGTTTTTGCTATAACACTTAAAGATTTAAAATAAAATTAGATACTGTTTAGAATTAATGATTCCCAATGCTTCATCTAATATTTTTTTATAGAATACTATAGTTAACTTGTATATAACCATAATGTTTATATTCCGACTATTGTCCTTATCTGTCTTGTTATCACAACGTTTCGGCCGTTGTACCATTCGGCCTTCTTCGGGTGTATATCGATCTGGATAACCTACAAGAAATTTTGAACTGAACCCTTTATTTAATCTACGGGGGTAGACTGTTTCACTGCTCATGTCTAGGGCCGTCGTCTAGTTCTTATTTTAACTTAATACTATTCAGTTATTGTTGATCAGCTTCCACTGAATGCAAGTGCACTCCTTGAACTTAAAACCACTGTCACTAAATTCACAAACAAACCCTTTCACCCACTTTACCTACTTTGCTGTAGCTACTGATTACGTAGCTGGTTGTCCTGTTTTGATTGCTGTCCACATCTTTATTTCTGTGGCTGCGGTTGAAGATTTACTGTCATTTGTCTTAGTGGCTCCCATATTTATTTCTGGGTAGGTTACTCATATCAATATACATCTGAGGAGGGCCGGAGGGCACAGCGATCGAAACGTTGTGATAACAAAGATGAGAATAATAGCCCGAATTTTACTCTTCATCCCAGAAGTGCAGTCAAAAAATTGTATATAATTGTTCAAAATTTATGCTTAGTTGGAGGGGAAGCGCGCTCAATGAGAGAGCTTGTTAGAAAATAAGCACTGATTGGTCTAAGATAGCAATTTCGAATATTCAGGCCGGTAGATGAAAATAAATATACTGTTTAATAAATAAACGTGGCTTCTAGTAAAATATGGGTATTCACTAAAATAAGGTTGAAAGTGATAAAACCTGTCGGACTAATCCATTACTTCTTACATATATAAGACTAGCAGTAGAGCCCGGCGTTGCCCGGGAATGTAACAGTAAGAGATAGATCAAGTATCGACCATCATAAAAACTGAAAAATAAAATTGACAAAAATTATTATTTAAGGTTGACGGACGCGCATGTCTTAATTAGTTTTTTTTTTTTTTTTTACGAATTGGTCAAACCCAAAATCAAACAAAAACATTGTTTTCAATCGTTATGAGTCTACCGATTGAATAGAATTTTATTATAAACAATTGTCTTGTAAATAGAATTTTTAAAGCATGTAAAAATAAAGAAAAAAGTGTACAAGACAATAAGAAACACTACCTGCTAAAAGAAAGTGAAGTTTTGTTTGAAAAATTGGTTGAAAAATGTAGGAAATCCGATCCCATATATAAACGAACACACAAAAACAACCTGGGTTTTATAATAAGTATAACGCGATATGAGTTGTCCCCCTTTCATTCTCGCAATTAATCGTGTTTTCAATTTGATTTTGTGCAAAAACAATTGTTTTTCCAATTTTTAGTGCTGTTAAAACCACCGCAATGTAATTTTACGTAGTCCTGTGAAGTTTTGTTGAAATCGGTTGAAATATTTAGGAAATCCGATCCAATATATAAACGTACAGACACACACACAATCTGCGTTTTATAATAAGATTAGTTGACCGATTTATGGCTAAATACAGTGTAATTCTTAAAGATAACGTATTTATGACAAGGATTTTGCAGTTATAGTGCTCGGTATCAAAAGCTAAAACATTATTATTAAAGAAATTTGTTCATGGAAGCCGTACTTAAACCCTATAGGAGATTTGACAGTGTAAAAAGATATGCGAGTTTTATCAAAAATTATATACACATTGCGAGCAATGGTTTCTGCACATGAATTAAAATTTGATGCATTATTCTATGTACCTTCCCAGATTTGCTAAAAGATGAGCACACATGAAAAATTGCCGCAATATTAAGAAAAACAAAGTTTTGACACACACACACACACACACATATATATATATATATATATATATATATATATATATATGGTATCATGTACACTATTTATTCGGTCTATTGTCCTCCTCTTTGTCGCTATATGTATTACAACGTTTCGGCCGTTATACACTCCGGCCTTCTTCTGGTAGTTGGAATGTCGAACTGAACCCTTTATTTCACTCGCTGGGGTAGAATGTTCTAGTTCCACGTGCCATGTCTAATAAATGTCAGTTATCAATTATCCCCTGTTAATTCCCCTCACCAAGTTCTCCACCGCCTTAAGCAGGTATTGAACTCACACTCTTTGGGTCCTGTCACTGGATCTAACACCATTATTCACTGTACCATATTTCAATGAGGACACATGGCACAGTGGATAAATGCGTTAGTTAGATCCAACAGCGAGGGCGTCGACCTTCAACAGACGCGTAGATGGGACGTCCTTCACAAGTAAGTACATTTGGCATAGCCAAAACATTTTTCCTGGTAACCATTATCATGACTTCCACGTCTTCAGTAGCTGTCCCGGCCTTACTTTTGACTGCTGAAACACTGGCCACCTCGCCAAATTTTGAAAAGAAAAAGCCCAAGTGGAACTCCATGCAGAGTTACTTTTGTTTTCCTTGTTCCAAGGTACTCCGTTTGGAGCCTCACTGACTTGGTTGTGAATATGCCCCCCCCCACCCGCCAGTGACTTAGCTGCGTCCTCTGATGCCAGCAGGATAGCTCTGCTTCTTCGGGTTAAAACTTTAGCCCCAATGTTCAAACTTTTAATAGCTTCCTCCATTATGACCCTGTTAACTCCAATCAGTTCGCGACTATTGACATCTGTAGTTACCAAGGAGATAGTTTTAGTGTTCACCGCTTCCAGTAGAGATGTCACCGGTACCAATTCATTCTCCTTCACAAAACTTTCAAACTTCACCGAGAATCCCTTATAATATTCGGGTACCTTTTGAGTTGGTTTATCACCTACCCACACCGAAGGGGTTGCTGGCGTGGGTGTCTCCTCTTGAAGTTGGGACTGAGCCATAGTGTTGGCGCTGCCACAACACCGGTGGGAAAAACCGGTCAAACACAAAAAGAAGTCACAGAAAACCACATCGGAACAATGGATACAAAACAGCAATTAAAAGACGTAACCACACTTACTTTGAGACAATGTAACGTACGGAAATTTCAAGGGAATAACCGACGTAGAGACTAACGTGCAATGAAAAAAGGAGTCTCGCAAATGAAAAACTGAAAGGTAACACAAAAAAATCTCCCGCCGAATGATTAGATTTATTTTGTATAAATACAAAATTATGGCACAAGGCGTAAAAGGGGGAGGGGTAAAAGGCTGGTCTTCACTATCTATCTTATACCTAGCTAATTTGATTCACGACCCATTCAGACATTACAATTTACTCATTCACCATAAGAATTCGTCCGTCACCAATCAATCCTCCATGCACCATAATACCACATCCACTCTAGGGAGACCTACAAAACGCTCCTCGTGTCATAATAATTTAATGATCCTAACACATATGTACAAAATTCTATGATGAAAAAAATGAGAGGGGAATGAACCCAATAACGAACCAAAATATTAACACAAATGAAATTAAACGTAACTGATGTTAGTAGGGTCCGTCCAACCCTCAAAAGGCAGGGAGGCCACTGTATTCTGCCCAATGGACAAAATCAAGCAGCTCTCTCGGGAAAAGTGATAAATCATACGGGCATGGGAAAGTATACAGCTGACCCAGTCGAGATAGAAAGTGGGGGTCCAAAAAACAAACTGGGGAGGTTGGGAATCTCAGGCTGGATCATAACTAAAGATGTGGCCGGGGTGGGGCAGGCCGGGAACAACACTTACTCACATTAACTAGGTACACAAAAGCTTGTCTAACCTAACCAAGGGGAGGGCACGACAGGAAGCCACCCCGATGTAACGTAGGCTTGACCTAAAAGAGAAAATCAAGGCTAGCCCCGTTCACACGAACCAAGCTCGCCTCAGTCACCCACCTTTCGCTGAAGACTGTCGAATGCAATCGTTTTCTATCAGTTCTAATCTTCATCTTGAGCTGATGCTCAAAGAATCTGGCCATATCCTGATGAGAAAGACTGTTGCCTCGCAAGACTTCCTCCTGTCGCGTCGTCCAAATCACCATTCGAGCGAGCAGCGTGAGAAACACCATCCGTTTCACCCCGGAATACGGGGGCAACACATTGATCGCGCATACGCGTGGGACAATGGGCACAAGCTTTTCGGGAGCGAGACGAGCCGTCAGCTCGCCGACACGGTCCCATAGGGGGCGGACCCGGGGACAATGGTAGAAGGCGTGCAAAGCCGTTTCTTCTAAACCAAGGCCACACCGTTCAGTCTGGCAAATCCGCCAAACCCCATATGAAAGCCTTGTCATTGAGAGGCAGCCGATTCCGAGCCAATCGCCAGGTAAGCGAAAACTCGGGGTTACTGAGATAATCCGCCGCTGGCGCCCAAGACCAGTAAGAGCGAAACTCATCCTCCGACAAGCCGAGATCTCGCGTAGGGGATCCTTCGCGACCCCCTCCACTAGCAAACGATAGAAGACCCTCCTAGGCCAGGAAAGGTCATTGGACCGAGGGACGGCCAGCAAGGCCAACTGACACTCGCGAATGAAATCCGATTCCTCCCGGGGTTTACGATGAGGCTCAACCCGCGAGATGGGGGGATTGACAGTAATCTCCCGCCGAATGATTTACTGACTTTGGCAAGAAGTCGCCATCTTATATTAAGAGAGACCAACAACAACCACAGGTCTCGCAAAAAAAAAAAAAAAATCTCAAGGATAATAAGCTGTGATTTACTCCGAGAAACGAATGTGTAAAAAATGCTCAGGAGGTGTATTACGACTAGGAACAGAAAAGGAACTAAAAAGTTATTAGATCAATTCTAAAAAGAGATGAAATTAAATTACATAGTTTGTAGGGAATATGGTATAAAAGGTGAAGGCTGAAGCGCCCTATTTGTTCCTTTTTAGGGAGCAGCCAAAGACGGCCGTGATAAGGTATTGTGTTTCTTTGGAGTTACCTACTCTAGTCCCAAACCTAAGAATGAGAATATAAAATTTTGACATGAAATTTGATTTTCATAAGAAAATCTAACATTCAAATCAGTCCCCAAATTTCTATGGCGCAAGGAATTTCTGGTACAAAAGACTCCATGTTTCTGACAGAGCGTCTGTCATAAGATAGAATTCTAATTCCGTCGGATTCACGTCTGCGCTCAGGAGAAAAAAACAACAAATGCCATAGAATAGACATTGCTAAAAATAGAAGCATTATTGATTTCACTGAAGTCGTTTGATTTTGGAAGAAATTTTTCCTTTTCTTCTCTGTTCATAAAACGGATATTGTCATTGAAGTGAAGTAAAATAAATATTTTTTTCACATTTGATTAGACATGAAGCTTTCAAAATGAACGGTCGAAACTTCAAAATTTCCACCGGAAGAAGCTGCGATTTTGAATCTGCCTGTATTTTTTGTTTTTGTTTTTTTTTTTGTTTTTTTTTTTTTTGTTTTTTCGACTGAATCGACTGACAAACCAGAAATAAATTTACAAAGCGGGGAAAAATAAACAAATGCTTCGTTGATTTGCTCACACGAACTTTTCTTTTTTACATTTGTGATTTAAGCAGAAATGTTACGAATCGTTTCTAGCGTGTTGTCATTTTTTTTTTTTACGAATTTATCATAAAACATTTGGCATATCTATAGACAAAAAATGCTCGATATTGGATATAAAGCGCTTATAGTCGGTGCAGACATATGAAGCAACACTGTATGGTGACTATCAATGTCGCGCTTCCATATGAGTATAATGTAATTACTATTTTGCAGACAGCATATAGAGATTGAGTGTGGGTGGACAGGAAGGGGTTGAGTGAAAAGGTTTGGAGAGGAAGCGCCCATTTCTAGTTTCTTCCCCTCGACCCCGTTTTTCTTTTGTTGTTGTTGTTATAACGCTGACATTGACTTAAGTTCATTACCTTCAACCGGGTTATCGCATATACTATTGTGTAAGCTAACATCATGTATAGTGCAACTCCTGAATTTTTGCATGACTTTTTACTCCAGATAACTCTTGTATATAGTACAACCAGTCACTGAAATTGCATCATTTTTAACCACTTTAAACAAAAAAAAATAATAAATAAATAAATAAAAATATAACTGCCCTCGCTCCAAACGTTTTCTTTCTTTTTTGTTTGTGTCTGTCTGTCTGTCTGTTCGTCGGTCGATCGATTTGTCGGTCGGTCTGTCTGTTTATTAGAGAGGTATGTATTTGTGTATGCCACAACCTAAGTGATAATCGACCACCACAACTTAGTGCTTTTCGTAACGTTTAGCCCCCTAAAAAAAAAAGTAATGTTCTTGTTCTGCCATGCACTACTCCACCCGCTCAGCCATTTTTCCCGTGACATCATATAACCTATATACAGATCTATAGAGATAGACAATTAATATATTAAAAAAAAAAAATGTCCCTGAGCTGATTGATACTACCTTCATCATCCCGACACCAGGGTTTATATGACATTTTCGGATCCAAAGAACCTAGAAATTAAGAAATTCCTCTTAAGCACATATGAAGCCGGATAAAAAAAAAAATAATTACCACCCCCCACCCCCAGATCCTTTTATAATATCCTTGCTTTTCTTCTCTTCTCCTTTTTTACTCCTTCCTTGTTCACATCCTCCTCCTCCCTTTCTATTACACCCAACGTCGTGCGTTTATTTTTTTTAAAATAATAGTGTTCATTTTTTTTTTTTTTTTTTTTTTTTTTTTTAATAAAGCGTTAAGGTTCTTTTGATAAAAATTGCCTGAGGATACGGTAAGGTTGAAACCAAGGTAGCAGATTCAACAGATTCAATTAAGTTAAAAGCTGTACATGTTATTTTTTTACCTATTTTTTTTTCACCTGTGTATTAAGCATTTTAATACCACTGTTTCCTGGTCTGATTCAACTCTGCTCATTTAATCTTTTATGCATTTTATACACACACACACACTCCCAGTTTTATGCCGAAGCAATTTTCAAATGTTAGAATTATTTTTATTTTTGATTAATACCGTTTTTTCTTTTTTCTGGTTCACGCGAGACACTTTATTGTTCGCGTGGAATATTATTGATGTTAAAATATTTAAATGAATTTCGTTTAATTTTGAATTTAGCCCCAGATTAACATTTAAGATTGAAAATATAAATTCTAATTTAGAGACGCTGATTTTGACAGCGCAAGTAATCAAGGGACGTAACTCTATTTTTTCCGAAAATCAAGAGTGATTAATATTACTAATACTAATTAAAACTAATGATATCGATAAGAAAATAGGCCCACTCGTACGGTTAATGACACGTTCTTTATATATATATATATATATATATATATATATATATATATATATATATATATATATATACCATCACAAAAAAGTCCATACTAATTCCTTGAAGGCTGCAAAGACTTGTATTTGTCACTTCATTCATTCTTCTCATCTACTGGCAAGGATTTGGCCACCAAATTTTCAAACTTTTGATTAATCACTTGAAAGCACTTTTCCATTGGACCTTACTCCACTCTTTATAAGCGTTCCATATTCCACTTTCTCCACCCCCCCTCCCAAACTCATTTTACTTTCCGGGGAAATAAGTTTCTTGGCTGTTATTCATCTGTAAAGGCCATTTCTTATGAAGCTACTTCGAACGGGAGAAGAATCTACTTCACGTCGAACTGAATTTGACAGATGCTGGGCAAGTTGCATGCTAGATTTCTTCCTGTCTCTCGATGAAGTAAGTTTTGAGAAACGTCTCAGAACATGCCGATAACTTTCAGATATTTTCACTTCCTTCCATCCACCCACCCACCGGATTTCTAACATTTCTTTATCATTCTTTCAACTTCAAATCATTCGATCTGCTATGTTTTTGTGTCTTAGTTAATTATATATATATATATATATATATATATATGATAGTTTTTTGTTTTTTTTTTTTTTAATGAAAAGACCGAAAAAGTCCATTTTTGTTTTCAAAATCTTTCTATAAAAATGTAAGTATTGTGTATATATATATATATATATATATATATATAGTATCAAGCATGAAACAGACTGTCGCCTCTAAGTGTTGACTTCTATGTTCACTTTTATATTTACACACGCTCAATCTCTGATATTGAGCACTTTATCCCATAAATATAGCACATCTTAAGACTATATTTCTTCATATATATATCTCTTAAGATGTGCTATATGTAAATATAAAAGTGAAGATTGAAGTCAAGTTAGAGGCGACAATCGTCAGGCCACGTGTGTTGTAAAATTGTGACGTCCCCCAGCGTGTCGCTGCGCCAATCGTGACATCTGTCTGGCCGCGGCCGCCGTGCTGTCCCGGTCACGTCACCAAATGTGACGTTCTAACCTTTTGCTGATTCGGATGGGAATCTGGTTAGATTCGGTATCAGCCTTGCCGTTCCCAGCTCGCCTCCAACGTCTGGTTACCGAAGTAACTGTCTAACCTACCCACGTTGTGATTTGATCTTAGGTAGACGAAATCAATCAGTCGCCGGGCCTAATGCAAGCTGAGTCCGACCAAGGGTAACACCACACAACTATATGTAAAAGAAAAGAAAATAATAACTCGAAAAGTTCAAATGTGTTAAAAAAAAAAGGATAACAATACTTTATATCTGGTTGCTGAATACAGGACTGCGTCTTCTTCCCAACCCGCTATATATACTTTGTGTTTGTTAGGCGAATCTTAACATCTTAAGTTGTTTGTTCTTTAAGAAACTGGTTCTTGGTGTATCTTCAGGCGATATTCGTAAAACTTGTTTTGGTGGTGTGAGTCTAAGTCGTTCTTCAAAAATAAATTGTTCTTGATTAGAAGTTGAGTCGTGATTTGCGTGGAATCTTTCAAGTCAGCTATCTGCGAGGCGAGTCTTCAGAGCTCTCAGCTCACTGCAATTAACTGGAACTTAACTCAACTGCTTTTCACTCGCTGCGACTCTGCTTATATGTACGCCGACCAAGGCCGGTGTGGGCTTGTCGTGGTTTGAGGTTCCTTGATAATTCTAAATCCACAATCCACTTCTGTTTTCGGTCAGGAAAATTTATTATTTTCCATTTTTGGAAGTCTTTTCGTCCTCCCACCTTCTTCTGTTCTCATATTGGTATCTCATCATACCCTCAGAGGGTGTCAACGGGTTTCCCCTCTCTCTCACAGTGGCATCTCACACCTATCCCTTCAGGGGGCGCAACAGGCCTCCCCTTCTTCTTCACATGATTACCTCCGCCTAACGCTCACGCCACCATTCAGCCAATGGGCGCTCAGCGGCGTGGGTGTGGCCAGACTAGCCTCGGTTTAAGAAAATCTTGCTCAAAGAAATAAAATTATCTTCCTTTCTCTTTTTTTCTTTTTCTTTTCTTTCTCTTTTTTTTTTTCCTTCTGTCCGACAACGAACCCTTGGTCTCTTATCTTAGCCAAATGTCACTTGGACTTTATCACCCGGGGCCTTTGCCAAACAAGTGGGTGGTCAATTAGACGTATTTGCATTCTGTTGCTAATTAACTGTTTCGATAAAATAGTTTCGCTATCATAGCCAGTCCCGACAATAGACAGATGCTTTTTCCAAACGACCCTTCCGCAGATAACTAATGGTTTAGTCTTTTGTTTTTGTAACTCTGTGTGGTTCAGCGACATTTTGTTTTTCGGTCAGCGGGTGCTTAATTAATTTTTATCTCTTTAGAATTCTGTCTCGCAGGTCATTTGACCAACCTGGAATTTTCACCATTGCCATGGGCAGATTGGCTATATCTTATTCTCCGCCCCGTAACATAAATCAGATTAAATCCAGTATCTTCCTTTCTCGACAATAAAAATTTTACCACTTTTGTTTGTTAGAAAAATAACATCGCTTAGTGTCCTGTTCGTGATGGCTTCTTATCACCTAAATTTAATTCTCACCTTTTCTCTTTTTTCTTCTTTCTTTCTAGCAAGCCAAATAGTGTCACAAAATGGTGGCCTGACGATTTCGTCATGAAACAGCCTGTCGCCTCCACATGTCACACACACACATATATATATATATATATATATATATATATATATTACACTGAGCAAAAGTCATATACCGTATACCATCACAGAATGATCTTATCTATCTTGCAATAAAGAATCTAAATGCTAATTTATACAACACACGGGCGCAGTTTCGAATCCTGCCGAACGGTACATTTTCTTTTTCTCGGGTGTGCAGGCCAGTAGACGGAACGAACACTTATAACAGCAAAAGAAACGTAGCTTTTACTCAAATACAGTTCTCCACTAAAATAACGCTTGAGTACAACGTTAAGTACGGCTTAAACGTTTAATTTCAGATAGACAACCATGTAAGGTAATTATTTACTAGGACCTTTTTATGGTGGCTAAGATAATTGAATACTTCCCAGCGTTGCTAGTAGTTAACTTTCAAATCCAGGTAAAAGAGGACATTCAAAATGACGCTTTTCAAGGTAGGACTTTCTTGTATGCTAAATTGGCCCAATGATTATCGTTTACCATTGGCTGACTTGTGTGTATATATAATATCTGAAACGCTGACCTTCATGCAACCATGGTTTTTACAAAGATGGCTTCGTCAGGCAGCAAAAGGGATTGCTGTCTGACAAAGCCATCGTGTTAGAAAAGGTGGTTCCAGGAAGGTCAGTATTTCGGATATTTTATACCTTAACTTGCTCTACTACATTTTCGTTTCATAAAAATTGTATAAGGCACTCTTAATTTAGCTATTCTTTTGTGAATGTTTTTTTGCCAAAGATTGAAAATTTATATAATTCAATGTTTTGCTGTTCTGTTTCAAGGATGCAGAATTGAACTCACTTTATTGCCGGATCAAATAAATGTACCTCATTGCAGTACGGTAGGCCCCTTTTATATACAAATGGACTTAGATTGATAGGAAGCAAAATAAAAAGTGTGTGTGAAAAACAGTATATATAACTTATTCATACGTGTTTTGATTTAGCTTTTGTGCTGTTTGACGTGAATGACATTATTTTTTTTCTTCGTACGTGTCTGTCTTGATAAATGTGGGTATGCGTCTTTTGCTTGTAATTTTTCTTTATTTATTATCCTTTTAGTCAGTGAAAAGCTGAACAAAAATAATTCTACTTTTAGAAATAGAAAAATGCCGTAAAAAATTCACCGCAGATTTGTCTTTTTACGTCAAATTCTGGAAAGTGACTTCTTTTTTTTTTTTTTTTTTTTTTACTCATTTTTTTCTTCGCTTCGAAATCGAAATCTTTAGCTGCATTTGTCCAAAGTTTAGTGTCGGTCGATGAGTTTAGTTTGAAGAATAAGATTAGGTGTAGCTGTTAAATAAACTTTCGATTCCAACCACAGCGTGCATGCACAAAAAAAGATATGGTACGTATGTGGCCGAAAAATGAAACCGGTTTTGGATATCGTGTGTCGAGACGAAAAAGATTTTCTGATGAGCTTTTGCTGTTTTTTCAATTTCCACACCATGCTGGGTACGATGATAAATCCTCCCAATCAGAGGCTTTGCTGCTAGATTTAATTTGAGGAGCATGGAAACACCTATTAATTGCTGTTGTTCCCAGTTTCACCCTAACCCGGGAGGGTAGAACCTGTTAGGGCCCCATCTATGGGCATATATTGAACCCCCAAACTGTGATTTTAAAAAAATCTTTGAAAGTATAGAAATACATTTTTATAATGAAGGTGCTAGCAACACATTTTCATAGTTACCAGCAATATATTTGACTCCCTACAAAAACTCTCTTGACAAAAATACGTCAATGAAACCTGATCTTCAAACTGATTTCTTACAAAGAATACATATTTTTATTTTTAATTTATTTTGTTAAATGTATTTTTTATGGATACTCATATTCGAGGAGGCGTTCTTTTCTTCTTCTTTTCTTCTTCTTCTTCTTTTCTTCTTCTTCTTCTTCTTCTTCTTCTTTTCTTCTTCTTCTTCTTTTCTTCTTTTTCTTCTTTTCTTCTTCTTCTTTTCTTCTTTTTCTTCTTTTCTTTTTCTTTTACTTTTTCTTTTCTTTTTTTTCTTCTTCTTCTTTTCTTTTTTATTTTTCTTCTTCTTTTCTTTTTACTTTTTCTTCTTTTTTTCTTTTCTTCTTTTCTTTTACTATTTTCTTCTTCTTCTTTTCTTTTACTATTTTCTTCTTCTTTTCTTTTACTATTTTCTTCTTCTTCTTTTCTTTTACTATTTTCTTCTTCTTTTCTTTTACTATTTTCTTCTTCTTCTTTTCTTTTCTTTTTTTTTTTTTTTTTTTACTATTTCTTTTCTTTTCTTTTTTCTTTTCTTTTTTCTTTTTTATTATTTTTTTTTTCTTTTTTTTCTTTTCTTCTTTTCTTTTACTATTTTTTTTTTTCTTTTACTATTTTCTTCTTTTTCTTTTTTCTTTTACTATTTTCTTTTTTCTTTTACTATTTTCTTTTTTCTTTTACTATTTTCTTTTTTCTTTTACTATTTTCTTTTTTCTTTTACTATTTTCTTTTTTCTTTTACTATTTTCTTTTTTCTTTCTCTTTTTCGTTGGTGGTGGTTTTTTAAACAGTATTTTTTTTCCAATTACCGGTCTGAATATTCGGGAAGTATTGTCAGAATATCTTGTCGGCCTACGTGGCCGAGTGATTAGGCACGTCAAATTTAGTGACGGCTCCCTATAGTGAATGCAGTTTCGAATCCTACTGGATTTCTCGAATATTCCTGCCAGGAGATGTAGTTGGATAAAAATAGCGTTTAATTAAAATACAAAGCATCTACCCGTATATGATTATTTATCAAAAATAACGTTTAACAAAATAAAGTAAAATTACATATTGTATTCATACGAACCTATGCTAAAAATCTTGTCGGCATTAAATAACTCATAACCCAGGGTTGATATTAAAAAGAAATAAAACCAAACAAAGCGATTTTCATTGTAAAAAGACTGATACGTTGTTTGTTTGTTTTGTTTTTGTTTTTTTACTGATCATTTTCCGTTATGTAAAAAAAAAACAGCTTACTTCAAACGAACAAATTGAAGTTTTCAAAGATTGTTATGCTTGGCTAATGTGTACCAATGTTTTTTGTGCATGCACGCTATGGTACGGTTAATAATTCGAACTATAGCGCCCCAAATAAAAGTTAAATACCAGGATAAAATCGGTTCTCCAGCGGTCATAGGTTGCATCCAGTTTTGGAGTACGGCAACTCCGATTTCAAAACCGAAAAGACAAAGAAAAAAAAATTCCATTACCGTTCCCAAGAAATCATGGTAAAGGAGTTTGAAGTGTTGTGATCGCCAACGTCCGGAAGGGACATGGAGTTTTTTTTTTTCCTGTAAATATGTATGTAATCATTGAAATACCAATCAATATGCTAAAACATTTCTGAATATTATCTGCTGATATGGAGGTGTTAATGTGTTTTTTATGTCATCAAACGTGGTAGGTATTTCCTACTCGTGTCAACGCGCAGTGTTCGAGACCAGATAAAAACTGGGATTTCAATTTTTGTTGTATGGTGATAGTTAGAACCTAAAAATTGAGTAAGGGCTTTGTGTGTGTATAATATATATATATATATATATATATATATATATGCTCCCGAAAAATCTATTTCGGTTGAGTTCTCTGGGGAGGAAGTGTGAGTTTGTAAACGGAGACTATTACTGCTAATAATACAAGACTCTTCGGTAAAATGAATCAAGTTCTCTCAGTCACTGTGTTTATCTAAAAAAAATAAATAAATACGCTTAAATTCACCTTCATTTCTTCCTTGTGCCAATGCCTTAGGGGGAGAATCTTCAGTTAGAGTAGGTAGCTCCACGAGATCGCTAAAAAAAAGAGCATAGCATGATGAAAAAGACGCCAAACTTGACGAAAACAAAATTTTATCGTATAAATGTTTGTTATTATTAAGAGGAAAGGTCAAAGTATTTTTAGGGTATTTTTTTCCATTTTTAATCGTTCCTAGCACGTCCGAAATTTTCGTTAAAAAATCTAGTTTTTTTTGAGTCAGCAAAATTGACCATTTTTTCCATTTAAAAAACTGGAAATCTGACTTTGAAATTTTTTAAATATCAATTATCATTTTTTCAAAACTTATTTTAAGAAAATCAGAAATTATAATGTTTATTTAAAATATTTTGAACCAAACTTAACTTAGCTTTTGTGCCAAAAAGATGTAATTTGAAAATAAAACAAAACAGGTCATAAACTTTCGCGTCTCTTGACATGTGATGAATGATATATTTACGAATTCCATGAGGCTAATTTGTTCTACGGAAGGAGAAAAGTGAAATAAAAAAAAAATTTTACATTTTATTTACCCCGTTATTTTTAACGAAAACTTTCAGCGGTCTAATTTTTTTTTTTTTTGTACTTAGCTTTCACCTTTACGTTTATGATGCTTTATGGGAAATATATTGTAAAGAAATTAAAATAAAACTGTTGACATTAAATTTCATATTTCTTAAGAAAGGTATCTAATTAATTTATACGTACCTTTCTTATGAAATTTTATCAGAATTGTACATAAAATACTATAATTTTATGTACATTTATTACATTCTACTGTTATTTGTATTCATTTTATTATTAATTTTGATATTTCATTTATGGAAAAATGTCGT
Source organism: Acanthosepion pharaonis (assembly GCA_903632075.3). Classification (NCBI taxonomy): domain Eukaryota; kingdom Metazoa; phylum Mollusca; class Cephalopoda; order Sepiida; family Sepiidae; genus Acanthosepion; species Acanthosepion pharaonis. The sequence goes on along the minus strand of CAHIKZ030000382.1, from coordinate 910,625 downwards.
AACTGAGATTAATATAAAAATAAGATCATATAAATTTCATAAGATGATACTGATACTTGTAGGTACCCTTCTCAGTTGAAATTGAAAAAAACAAATTAACTTCTCCACACGTGTTTCGCAAAAAGTAAAGGCCTTAACAGCGGAGAACAATGCTTAACTCAAATAACGCAACTTAATTATATTCTGGTTGGTCTTCCGTATTTTATAATTACAGCTCGATTATAAGCACAAAAAATTACATTTCTTAATTACTGGGATCTTCTGATTTGTCAAAATGATACAATTTACAACGCGCTAAAAAAGATCTATCTCATAAAGACACTTATGAAAGCCGATGCGGCTTTTAACTAATTTTATAATATTTTAACAACTTAAATGTAAAATCTATTATAATTAATGAAATAACAAATAATTGTATTAAAAATTCATTTTTCATCGAAAAATTTTTTTTGCTTTCAGAAAATAGTCCATATTCATAAAAACAACTAAAAGCAAATAAAAACATTTGAAATTAAATAATATATTTGTTTTATTGAGTTTTGTATGTTACAATTCAGTGCTGATTTTCAGGTACTGCGTATCCAATTAAAAAAAAAAAAAAAAAACATGATTTGCATTCCTCAAAGCCCTGTGCTTTTTAATTATTGTAATCACTAAAACCGATGCGATCAATTTCTAGCGTTTTCATAAAAATTAGTTATGGGGGATAATAAATATTTAAAAAAAAATATTTCTACCATGACTTTCATAAAGAAAAAACATATTTATAATAATTTCGATCATCTGTGAATAGTTTCTGAAAGTTTCATTAACATCCGATAATTATTTCTATTTTTGCACGATTTTTCAAATTAATGTGTGTCATACCAAAAAAACGTGCTAAAAAATTGTCTGTTATTTACTAGTTCCGCTGATAAATAGAAAAAAGTTTTTTTTTAATCAAAATTTAGAATGTTCTAAAAAGAAGGAAAATTTTTTAAAATAATTAAAAAAAACTTGGTCTTTCCTCTTAATAATAACATAAGCATTTACACAATAAAATTTAGTTTTCAGCAAGTTTGGCGTCTTTTCATCAAGCTATGCTCTTTTTTTAGCGATTTTGTGGAGGTACCTAATTATACACTATATTAATTTTCATTTCTCTCGACACTGGGCTGGGACCCCCAGGGTGCCCCAAAGGGACCCCAAAAAATTCAATTGATGAAATTTTGCATGTTTGTTACGCTCTTACAATGAGATAGAAATCGGTTTGTCAGATTTTTAAAAATGCATGAGCCCCCCCCCAGGATGACCATATAAACCCCTTGATGCCTCAGTTGATTTTCAAGTATTTTGTAGCAGTATTCCCCAATTTCAATGAAAATTTCAGTACATATTGAGATTATATCGAGTAACTGAAGTAGTTGTTGAATTTCTTCTCCTTCCAATGCATGTTGTTCATTCAATGTAGTTTGAGCAAAAGCTGTCAACAAATCATTTCTCCTCAACAATTTCCAAAGATCAATTGCGATTAATGTACTCATCATTTGCTGACAATTTTTTTTCTATCTTCTGTGCTTTTGTAAAAAACAACTTTCTCCTGTTATAAATGTTTTCAGACTTCATGTCATTATAATTTTTCGCCATATAGATAAGAGGCACTAAAGAAAAATCTTCTTTATTTTAACTTTACAGATTGGATGAGGTTCGTGATTTTTTTTTTTTAAACCCAAAACACCGGGTAATGCTGCTAGTATATATATATATATATATATATATATATATATATATATATATATATTCCAGGATCATTTTCCAACATTCACGATAACCTTCGCCTTCTAACAAGGTGCCTCACAGGTTTCACGTATGATTTTCATTTCAAGTCTTTTTTTTTTTTTTTCACTCCTCTTTGAACTGTCATAGGTGAAACTTTTCTCATGTGCCAAACGTCTTATGAATTGAGTTAGAGCTTTTCTAATTAATCTCTTTAGCTCTAAGCTTCATGTTGTGACCTCCTGATACAGTTTTCCTCTCTACTGTTCCCTCTTTTTTAAACTTATTCACCGTTCTTTTGATGGTCCTTGAATGGACTTTGAAGATGGAAACTAGAGTATGAATGATGGTATTATTACTGAAGGCCTGAATGAACTTTTTTTTTCTCTCACCATGTCTTAGTTGGGAAGACAGTGGAACTGACACAAAACCAGTTCTCTTTCTAGCTGAATAACTCAAAGGATTTTTTAATCAACAAGTAGTAGCCAGTATTAGCAAGGGCAAGGTGAACAATTTCCATAGATAAGTGAATATAACTGGTTCAGCAATAACCGAACATTTGACTGAAAGCCAGTAATGTACCCTGTTTCATAGCTCGGACAAGTTTTCAGTACTGAGAAAGGTTAATTCGGAATACTATTTGAAAGTATTTGAATCTGTTTGCATTAAGTCCTACCAGCCATATCTCTGTAAGCAAAAGGTTTTGGTAGACCTTAAAATTATGAGCCTGTAAATGGCATATAGTTTTTTTTTATAACATTTGGTGCTGGATTTTCATTTTTAGTCAATGTGCACATTTCTTTCTATGTTTTTTGTCCTCGATCTTTGCTATGACGACAGCCGATAAACCGGTTTATCTGTGTTATAGTTTTTTGTTGTTTTTTTTTTTAGGGGTTGTTTTTTTTTTTTTTTTTTTTTGTGTTTTGTTTATTTTTGGTTTTTGGGTTTTTTGTTTTGGGGGGGTTGTTTTTTTGTTGTTTTGGTTTTTCTTTTGTTGTTTTTTGTTTGTTTTTGGGGTTGTTTTTTTGTTTTTGTTTTTTGTTGCTGTTGTTTTTTGGTTTTTTTTTGGCGGGGTTGGGTATTTTTTTTTTTTTTTTTTTTTAATAAATATCCTCTTGTATTTCGATACTACTAATTTGTGGTAATATTTCTTTTTTCTATTCTCCTTTTATTTTTTATAAATGTTCTTTTTAATATGTCAGTTTTTATTTTCATAATAAATTTTTTGTATCCCTGCAATTTTTTTCTTTAAATTTTAGTTTTTTTTTTTTTTTTTTTTTTTTTTTTTTTCTATATCCGACAGGTTTCCAAAGATATGGGATGCGAATTCAAATCTCGTCTGGGGCTATTTCTAATCTAATTTCTTATTTCCAATCCCTGCAGATTGCTTAACGGATGTAGAATGTAAATCCAATATGAGATTCATAAAAAAAAAAAAATCTAATGAAAATGCACCAAGAATTAAAAATATTTAAGACAAGTAGATCAACTACCAATAATTTTTTCTTTTGTCTATACACAAAATAATCCAATCTCCATTCCTATTTTTAAACATATTTTGACAGTCAGACCAACTGACATGTGTTATCTTTGAAAACTAACGCGCAACGGTTGATATTTAATTATTTTTTTTAATTTAATAAACTTGGTTGATATTTAATTATTTTTTTTAATTTAATAAACTTGATTGCAAAATCAAGCAGACTGGAAATCATCTTCAAAACGAAAAAAAAAAAAAATGAAAAATTTCAACAATGACATCTTTTTACTTTTATAATATTTCACGTTTATTTTATTCTGCTTGATTTACGTAAACATATTTCATACTGTCACTGCTTATACTCAGCAAGGCTGAATCGAAATTACTTTGAGGCAATCAATAAATTTCATTCGATTAAATCTTTGTCTCTATTAAAAATGAGTAACCTCAGAAAACTATTACGAGCCTTTTATTCGTAATCATCTCCGTGAATAATTGGACAGAACATTTCAAGCCATTTTTCCCTTGGGGAGGGAGGAAGTTCTTTCTATTCATAGTTTTACCAGATATGTTAGAAGTTCTCTTTAGATTTGCAGGTATATCTTGAAAGACAGTGTCGTGTTCCCTCAAGACGTAGACGATCATGGTTTTACACAATTTCCTGTGCGTTGTAGCTCTTGATAATTTTTCTTTCTGCTACTTCTCTTAAAACTTGTTCTGTCATCTATTTACTCAAGCCCATAAAGTATGTTATGCGCTGTTTTCATCTGTCGCTCTTACCTTTTAATCTGCCCTGTGTGTAACAAATTTTCCAACCTCCCCTTCCCTCCTTCATTATGACCCCACATATTTCAACTGTCTCTTTCTGATAAGTTAGTTTCCATTTTCTCTAAAACCTCGTCGTTGCTTACATGTCGGTCCATTGTGTTCTCAGCATTTATCTTCGACGAGAATGCCTAACATCCACTGCCATATACAGGGTGCGATAGATGTACTGTCGTCTAAATTACGCAACAATGAAAATAGCACTGACATCTCAGCTTAATAGATATATTTACTAAAGTATCTGTCTATATTTCTGAGATGAGGTATTATGAAAGGTACAATTATTTTAAGACATTTTTATGTTTATACATTCTTTTTTATAGATACAAATATTTAAATAAATGCTCTGTTTATAATAAACAGTATTAACATTTACCGGCCTGAATGTCTGAGAAATTTTTATAGAAAATATACGTCCTCGGACAGGAATTGAATCTGTATCCTGTATCCTCTGTGGCGAAATCGGTAAAAGCAGGTCAGGCTATATGACGGTTCCGTAACTTCGTAATCACCATTAGACTCATCCAACTCTTTCCAGATCCTCTGCACTGTCTTCAGATTTACGCCCAAACACTGAAATGTTAGTGTTGGGACGCCCCGCGCGAATGCCAAATAATAAAGCATGCAGTTTTCAAATTTCTGGCGGAGTGAATTGCGTCATGGTGCTCTTTTCTTCACAGACCGTGCCCAACTGACCCTACTGTATCGCGTAGTCGACAAAAAACAAAAGAAAAACGCACCTGTGCGAAATTAAAAATATAAAATTACAATTTATCCATCGCACCCAGTAGAACATAAGTGTAACAGGTCAGTACACTTTTCCTTGTTTTTAACGAAGTTTTTTTCTGTTTCTTAATACTCTGCTTTGCTTTTAGAATGCATATTTGGCTATTCCCAACGCGTCTTCGGATTTCAATGTCGCACTTCCGTCCTCTGTTAAAACACTTACCACATACTTAAATTTTTGTACTTTTTGATCTTTATATTTTTGGTATCTCCGATTTGTAATTTGCATTTTGAGCTCATCCTTTTGATAAAAAACATGCATTCTGTCTACTTTCAGTTTGTTTAGTCCTTTCTTCTTGCTTTCTTTTACTAACTTCTTTAGGAGTTTTTGTCGTTTTCTTTCTGTGTCTGCTATCAACACTGTCATCCGTATATCTTACGTTAAGATTGTGGCCGCCAACAAATGAATCCTAGGACTTCTAATTCTCTCAGAATTGCTTGACTGTATAGGTTGAATAAGTCCAGTGAGAAGACTGATATTCTTTCCGTCTGCAGATGATTTGCAAGTCAGTATAGATTATGAACGCATTGGACATTTTCGCAAGATGAAAGTCTCCTTCTCTTCGGGAGATAATATTCAAATTCATTAAATTTATCAGAGCATTAACAATCATTATCAAAACAAAAAATCGAAACACGTTTTTTATCATAAAAGTAATATATTTGATAACAGCGATGGATGTAGCTCTCATTCTCTATTAACTAAATTAAAGTTTTATGAAAACAACGAAAGAAATGTGTACATCTTTCACTATGCTTATGCAACATATTTGGGTCGCTCTCCGTCTCTTTCGCCTCTCGCTCGCTTTCCGTGTTCGTCTTTTTTTTCCCTCTCGCTCGCTCTCCGTGTCCGTCTTTCCTCGCTCTTCTTTTCTTCGCTCTCCGTGTCCGTCTTTCTTCCGCTCCAAACTCTCCTCGTCTCCGTGTCCGTCTTTCTTCCTCGCTCTCCGTGTCCGTCTTTCTTCCTCGCTCTCCGTCTTTCTTCCTCGCTCTCCGTCTTTTCTTCCTTCCTGTCCGTCTTTCCCCCTCGTCCGTCCGTCTTTCTTCCTCGCTCTCCGTGTCCGTCTTTCTTCCTCGCTCTCCGTGTCCGTCTTTCTTCCTCGCTCTCCGTGTCCGTCTTTCTTCCTCGCTCTCCGTGTCCGTCTTTCTTCCTCGCTCTCCGTGTCCGTCTTTCTTCCTCGCTCTCCGTGTCCGTCTTTCCTTCCTCGCCGTCTTTCGTCCTCGCCCGTGTCCGTCTTTCTTCCTCGCTCTCCGTGTCCGTCTTTCTTCTCCGTGTCCCGTCTCCGTGTCCGTCTTTCTTCCTCGCTCTCCGTGTCCGTCTTTCTTCCTCCTCTCCCGTGTGTCCGTCTTTCTTCCTCGCTCTCCGTGTCCGTCTTTCTTCCTCGCTCTCCGTTCCGTCTTCCCTCGCTCTCCGTGTCCGTCTTTCTTCCTCGTGTCTCTCTTCCCTGTCCCGTCTTTCTTCCCTCGCTCTCCGTGTGTCCGTCTTTCTTCCTCGCTCTCCGTGTCCGTCTTTCTTCCTCGCTCTCCGTGTCCGTCTTTCTTCCTCGCTCTCCGTGTCCGTCTTTCTTCCTCTCTCTCCTTCCCCTGTCTCCGTGTCCGTCTTTCTTCCTCGCTCTCCGTGTCCGTCTTTCTTCCTCGCTCTTTCCGTTCCCTCGCTCTCCGTGTCCGTCTTTCTTCCTTCCTCGCTCTCCGTGTCCGTCTTTCTTCCTCGCTCTCCGTGTCCGTCTTTCTTCCTCGCTCTCCGTGTCCGTCTTTCTTCCTCGCCGTGTCCGTCCTTCCTCGTGTCCGTCTTTCTTCCTCGCTCTCCGTGTCCGTCTTTCTTCCTCGCTCTCCGTCCGTCTTTCTTCCTCGCTCTCCGTGTCCGTCTTTCTTCCTCGCTCTCCGTGTCCGTCTTTCTTCCTCGCTCTCCGTGTCCGTCTTAGGAAAAGTCACGTAGCTGCCGTTATTAAACTCATTTTGTAGCTGTCTCTAATTTGTGACACTTGAATTTAAATATATCAAGTATTATATAATCAATAGATTGTCTAACCAGCCTTGCCATAGGAGACCAATAAAATTTTACAGCATTATATGTAGATATTTGACATTGATACATGATCTTTATATATATATATATATATATATATACACACACACTTCTTCCAGTATTCATTAAGAATGTATTTTTAAGGAATTTTGCTTCCGCGAAATTTATTTACTCTACTTAAATGGTAACTGTTTCAATACAAGGAATATTTGACAATGTTATTGTTGGTTGAAACATATATAAAATAATTATAAGTTTTTTAGAAAAACTGAACTTTAGTCCATTAAGTTTTGTAGCTCTTTCTAATATTGATAGGTGTTCCTTTCGAACTGCTTACAGTAAAATCACGCTGAAAATTCCTTCTTGTTCGGCAGTGTCGTACCGATCAATAGTTCAAGTTGGAGGCTGTGATTTAATCTGGAGAGGGATGGGTGCCGCCAGTCATGCTACGCGTAAATGAATACCTTTTCGGCTTTCTATTGAGATACAGAGAACTGGTCAGGTGCTCAGCTAAGCAAGGATCTTGTGTCCACCTATGTAGTTAGCGAGTCATTCGTCTAATAAAAGTAGTAAATTTTGCAGCGTATATTTATGTTCACAATTTTCAATTTTTTTTTTTTTTTTTGACCCTGAATAATTTCATCTTTTGACCATGACCACTACTGTTTTCAAAATTTCACAAATCCCTTACCCTTGGAGTACGAGGTATTGTTAAATGATTATGCTGCTACTTGAGCATCAACAAGCTCTGTTCAGAATGTGTTAAGTCATGTTGAATCTCTCGAGGACTGGCTGCGTGGCCTTGTATGTAACTTTGTGGGCATGCGGTTATAGACAGTCCTCTTTAGAGCTTATCAATTAAAATTGAGACCGGATAGACTGAGTTTGGATACAAGACAATATAAGTAGAAAGCAATGGACCAACTGATGACGATCCAAAAAGTGGACTTTGTCAAATGTTTTGAAAAATGGAAAAGGACTCTAGATTATGTAAGGCTGCAAGAGAGGTACTTTCAAGAGAATTATATCGTTATTGCCCGATGTGGCTTAGTTCGTTTTGTTTTTGTTAATATTAATATTAGATGGATAAGTACTTTTCGTATAGATACCTCCCCCGTGATGCTAAACTGACAGTCGTAATGGAATGTTGATTCCTATGTCCACACTGTTAGAAGGGCTTGGAAAAGCTCTTAAAAAAAAATTCCGATAGTTTACTATGTAGCCGTCTCTTCTACTCCACTAGCTTCATATCTCGGACCTCTCGCCTGTGGAACTCCCTTCCCTATTCCTGTTTCCCTGATAGCTATAATCTCCAAATATTCAAATGAAATGCCAATCGATATCTCCAGATGCCTTGATCTATCCACTATCCTTCTCCTCATCCTTTCCTCTATCACTCCTATCTGCTCTCGCTCCAAATCCTCTGTAATCTCTTGCGTGCTAGTGGCTTCCAGCCTTGTCTGGGGTGAAATGCTTACAAAAAAAAAAAATCGGGAAATTGATTATGCTGAATGCGTAAGGAATCCAGACCGGCAAACTACTGGACAGAAAATCGCGTGGACTTGGACTTTTTTTCAATGATAGACGCCTAGATAGATAATTAGAAGGGCCAAGAAGCCTCCCACACCCATATTCCTAAAATCTCATCCCCGAGTGCAAGCCAACACGTGGTGATGAGTTTAGCCAACCAGTTTCCATGCATCCTTTTTGAGCATCTCCATGCCCCTCCTAAAATAAACCAAGATAAAAAGAAAATTATAAATCGTTGATGCAGCATTGGGATTTGACGTATTGAAACCTCTCATGAAGATTGTAATTATATTTTCATGAATTAATGATCAACCATACAGAATCCAGTGACCGTTTCAGTAGCCTTTCGTACACTTTTAATTTCACCCCAGGCAAGACGATAAAGCCTCTAAGGCACAAAGCGTAACACAGTTAAATAAACCGGGAAAACGTTGAGACAGGATAAGATAGAAGACGCTGCATTTAAATTTGTGGAGATCGTTGTTAACAGAAAAGCAAGAAGCCGTAAGAGTTCCACAAAGGAGAAGTGCGAGATAAGAAACTGTTAATATAGAATTTACGGTTCCCGCTAGCAATTTCAAAAGTAACTTAGCTGCCAAAGTCGCGATATCGGAGAGGGGGGAAAACTCATCAGAACAATTGCTATTCAACGTTGTCTATCTATCTGTATGTCTCTCTCTCTCGCTCGGTCTCTCTCTCTCTCTCTCTCTCTCGCTCGGTCTCTCTCTCTCTCTCTCTCTCACTCTCTCTCTCTCACGCGCTCTCTCTCTCTCACGCGCTCTCTCTCTCTCTCTCTCTCTCGCGCGCTCTCTCTCTCTCTCTCTCTCTCGCGCGCTCTCTCTCTCTCACGCGCTCTCTCTCTCTCTCTCTCTCTCTCTCTCTCTCGCGCTCTCTCTCTCTCTCTCTCACGCTCTCTCTCTCTCTCCACGCTCTCTCTCTCTCTCTCACTCTCTCTCTCTCACGCACTCTCTCTCTCGCTCATATTGATAGATAGATAGATAAACCTAGTGAGCCAGACAAACCTACCTAGGTTTCACCTAAACGGATAGTCAGGGAAAAATATATATATCCGTATCTCTCCCCCCCCCACTATGCCTCCCCATCTCTCTGAATAAATTCACAGCAAACTAGTGACCGAAGCCGAGATGACATGTCAGGACCGATAACATTGCAGATACGTCTTTGGATTTTGTCAAGAATCTCTAGATAGTACAAGCTTACATGACGACTCCAGTAATCGATTAAGATAGAAGAGTTCAATAAAACAAATTTCTCAATATTAATCCCCTATTAGGCATTTATTTTAAGGCTACATTTATGAGATGTCCTATAAAGATCTACCTTCCTACATTATGGTAACGCTCTGCGAGGCAAATTTGCAAGCTACCACGCAACGGTATTGTACTTATTTCTATGTGTCTCTACATTTTGTGTAGCTGCAGTTATCACTGAAGATTGTGTGTGTGTCTGTTTCACACGACGCGTGTATCCTTATGCTTTCACGCACGTGAGTAAATCTTCGTTAAACTGGAAGAGAACAGGACTGAACTATTTATATCCGCCCATTCGAAATTTAGGAAAAGAACCAGCAGGTTATGCCTCTGCCTTTATCAGTGGTATGGTTATTCGCCGATAACCTTGGTTGTATCCCTACGCAGACGGCCTACTTTGAAAATATCCAGATCTCCACATTCTCCAACCCCAAACAGTCGAGGCAGCTAAAGCAACAAAGTCACAGGTATCGTTTACTTAGCAGTAATTAACGGAGCTAGGAAACTACCTAGGTATATAGGAAAACACTTACCGCGAGGACAGATGGACAGTAATTGGTGAAAAAAGAAATGTAAATACCATTGATGGGGGGGGATAAATAAAAGAACGTGGCGAAAAGAAACGAGATTTTTTTCTTTTTAAGAAAAAACCGTAAATCTGATTAAAAAAACAAAAAAAACGAAATTCTAAAACTCAAGATGGGGGTTATATTCCATATTTCATGTCCTATAAGAAGCCTACTTTTCAGTATTATGGAGTGAAACTAGCTACGCATAGTGATAGTCTATTAACTTACCAATACAGTGTACCCGGATATAAGAGAGTTGTCGGGACCGGAGCAGAAGTCTCTTATATCCGGGTTTTGTCTATTTTTTTAGGTAACACAGGTTCTAATTTGGGACCAGAGAAAATCTCTCTTATATCCGGGTTTCTCTTATATCCGGGTTTCACTGTATCTCAATTTAGCATATACTCTCTGGGAAACATTTTAAACCGTTTTGGCAGATAAGATCAACTTAAATGCAACCCAATATGATTGTTGTCTACCAATGATGACTTCCTTGTGTTGTCTTTGTCAGCTCAATACGGCAGGATGCTAGGTTGACTTTCATTCTGGGGAGGGGATACTGAAGAAGATACTGAACCGTAAGATACTATTTTCATTCTTCAACCCTGCCTCTGCAGTCGGAGATGGCATATTGCATTGAACTCATTCTCGCGTTGATACCGTTTGCAACGGAAGTGGGGGACACTTTCTTGTATTTTCGTATTCGTGGATCCAGGGTCAACTTTAAAGGAGGGAAGATTGTTTTGCCCAATTGTAATTGGGTGGAGTCTGTTTGATTTGAAAATCAACCTTCGAAAACCCGTTTCTTTATTCTGGTTAAAATGCTGCTTGCTAGTATTGACGGGAAATATATTACGATTACGGCCATGAATCAGAACACCATCAGACGATTATATATCAAACTACATCCGGCAGCATGACCTCTGATAGGGAAGTTTTGATGATTGAGAGACCACCTCTTAATTGCTGTTGTTCCCAGGTCCACCCTGACCTGGGGTGGTAGCACCTGTTAGGGTCCCAGCTATGGGTAAATAGTAAACCCCTCAAACTGGGGTCAAAATATAAATATATTTCTATAGTAAAATAATTAACAGTAATACATTTTTGAAAAAGAAATTACTAACGGTCACAAGAAAATTAAATTTCGGCATTAAATAACCCGTAACGAGTTATGCCGTTAAACAAACAAACCTAATGTTTATAAAATCGTTGATATCCCTGGTAGGTTATGTTAAACAAGTGCGTCAACATTTTTATTCATTCTTATGATTACATAGCGACATGGCACATTCACACAGTAAGGAAAAACAAAATAAAAGCTTTCTGTGCCATCTGCATTTGAACGTGATTTATTTAGACAAGTTATCGATATTTCTTATAGCTGCTCTCTAATTACACCCCCACCCGACCGTCCTGGGTATGACAATAAACTACGACCGTGTCCTGGGTAAGACGATAAACTACGTCCAACAGCAAGGCCTCTAATCAGTGTATCGTGTTAAATAGCTGATATTCGAAAAGTCTATTTAAATTATTTTCAAATCTACTACCTTCAAATGAAATGCTAATCATAACTTTCAAATTTGAAATCTTACCACATTAGAGTTTTTTAAAAACGTAACATTTAAATTTGGAACTAGTTTAAATGTTTTTCTTTTTATTTGAATTTTTTATTTACTTATTTTTGTATCGCTATATTTAATTTCATATATATACACACTCTTATCTTTTTCATAAATTTTGTCATTTTTGCAAATTTACCCTCCGTCTCCCACCCACACACAAGGGTGCGATGTATATATTGTCATTTAAATTACGCAACAATGAAAATAACATTTGACATCTTATTTTAACAGATATATTTAGTGAAATTACACAATATCTTGAAGTATTATAGAGTAAATCTATTCAATAAAATCGCCACCGTCTTTAATCACAGTCTCCAGACGACTTCGGAATCTCCAGCAACTCTTCTGGGCGGTTTCCTTGTTTGCATTGGTGAATGCTGCTATAATCCTTTCCTTCGGTTAATCTTTGGTGTTACAAGGAGTTTTCTTAATCTTTCTCCCAATTGCGCCCCACACATAATGATCAAAGGGATTGAAGTCTGGGGAGTTAAGTGGCCAGATGCAAGTGTTCGCAGAAATTTTCTGACATCAGGTCTTCCAGCAGCCACCCTCTTGACTCAGTGCAGCACTACCTCCTCAAGGCACTTGGCATAAACCTTTGTGTTGCGTCTGAGACCCTGTGGGAAGATGAATGGAAGAATAACGTCACCACCCTTAGTGATAACTCTAAATACCTTCGTAATCACCATTAGACTCTACTAACTCTTTTCGAATCCTCTGCACTGTCCTTAAATAGCTAGCCAAAAATTATGTTCGTATTGAAGCTTCTGGTCCAAATGCCAAGCAGGACAGCATGCCGTTTCCAAATTTCTGGCGGAGTGAATCACGTCATGGTTCTCTTTTTGTCACAAACGGTGCCCAACTGACAGTTTTTCATAGCAATTATTCTGAAGAAACTTCTCGCTTGTGGAACTTTTTTTCTGGCTCCATGCTTATCAGCCAATTTTGCTCTTCAAACACTTAAATGCAGTGTCAATCGTTATCTATTATCGTCTTGATTCCACCTTTATTTTTCTCGTTCCTAAATTTTTTTTTTCTTTTTCGTATATTCGTTCAAACTCGGTACCTCCTTGTCTTAGTTGATTTATTGCCTTGCTTGAAATAATAAATACACACATACGCATAACACGGGGGAGAGACATTTGATACCATTCAAATACACTTGCATAGTTTGAATAGATGCACTGATAACCAAGTGTGATAAAGTAGGTGTGTTTAATCTTAAATGAAGCATGTATTAAATTATGAAAAATTCATTTTCTATGAAGACATAAAAAAATCTATTACTCTAATACATCTGACAAAAGAAAAATAAGTTACATAGTATATTAGTTTTAACATTTATATGAAAAACAAAAACTACAAACATACATTTGACGTATTCATTGCTTTTCTTCTTGTTCTTGTCGTTGCCCTTCTTCTTCCTCTTCTTGTCGTTGCAGTAGTTAACCAGTATTATATACAAATAATTTGAGTTAACACTTGAACAAGGTTCTTTTGTCTGGTCGTTAATTTAATAAAGAAAATATTCTCAGAATACACCTTGGAATTATCCTGAGATTTCATTCCCAAAAATAATACTGGATAGACAACTATCTTTTATAAACTGAGCTAATGGGGGGGGGGGTTAAAAATAAAATAAAATTGACAAAATAAAACTTTATTTATTAGATCTTTACCAATAGAATTGAATAAGGTGTTACATATTACTGGGTATTATGCTTTCTTTAGCTTGCTTCTATTGGTACCAGGTTTCTTTCCTTATGCTGGTCACGTTTCTGAAAGTGATCAATTTGTACTGTTACCGAAACGGAATCGCATTCATTCTCTCCTGAAGAATAATCCTCATTAGTTTGGCCTACTGAATCACACTGCCTGAGCAATAGTCATCCGAGGGTCTCTTCATTATGAAACCATGAAACATCTGACAAAACACTGATGCCATTTACACTTTCTTCGGCTCTTACAAATTCACTGTATTTTACCGACTGTAAAACTCGATGAACGAAAAAATAAAAAATCTTTCAATGGCGAAAGTCCAGTGAACGAAAAAAAAATGGTTAAACGAATGTCCATACTCACAAATGAATAAGGTCATAACTGGAGACGAACAAAGAACAAAAGAATGAATATTTCGTTTTCTACGGTTTACCAATCCTTTGAAATAATAAAGTATTTTTAGATTATAAGATTGTTTTTTAAGATAATGATATGGAGTAATGGATAGCGGCTAGGATTGAGGAATCGGAGAGCCGAGTTCGTTTTCCATTCAAATCCATTACATTTACTTACGTGCTAATAAGCTTGGGAAAGGTATGAATCTTCGTCTTCTCCCACCAGTTATGGGTAAATAGCAAGACAGACCGGGTTCTATAGCCTTAGATGGCAACTGGTCTGCCGCAGAAAGATAAGGCAACCTACTGCGAGAAAAGATCTGCTTCGTCGTTCATGTATCAAAAGATACATGATCGTCTGTGTATCACGCATGACACATAACTGTATAAAACCATAACTGGTTGAAGAAAAGGTGGATTCATGCCTTTTTCGGCAGTCTTTGCGCGTAAGTGAATATAACGAATCCAAGTAGAAATTGAACTCGGCTCTCGGACAAATGAAAAAAAAAGTTTCCAAATTGACGACGAAGAAGAATACTTTTGTTTATCGCTCAAAATACACACAACTAACGCAAGAATTTACGTCAATGTCTTATTCTTTAATTGGAATAGTTTTATTCCCATACAGCAGCAAAATCATGGCGATTGCTGGAAATTTGTCGGGGCTTTCCCACATGAAAAGGTTGAGGTTAAAAAAAAAATTGTGACAAAAATAGAAAAAAAAAAAAACAGCAAGATTAGAACGTACAAACTCTCTCTTTTAGGCGGACGAATAAAGAAAGACTCAAAACTCCTGTTTAGTTACATGTCCAAAAAAAAAAATGAGTAAAGTGATAAACTCAATTACGAGAGAAAGGAAGAAGAAAGTCCTTTAACTTTAAAGGAAGAGAAAAATTTTATAACAGAAAAAAAAAGGTTTGCTCAAAATATTTCTTCGAGCGCCTAAAAGTTCTTTAAGCGAGTAGAAATTTTGTTAAAGGTCAAAACACTCGGTTTTCTTCAGAGTTTTTGCAGAGTAGAAAAATGGCGGTCGATATAAGAATTTTGCAGTTGAGTGAGTTTGTTGGTCGACAACAGAAGTCTAATAGGTGAAAGAAGGAAGCTTTCAACTGGTCTTTAATAGTGGGCCGACGTTCGTTCTCGACAGGCCTTTAGTAGGTAGTTCTTTGTTTAAACTAGTTCCGAAGTTGACTCTCATACGGTTGTCGAAGTACGCCTGTCAAATACGCGAAGATTCTCCAAAATTTTGGGGGGGTTCAGAAGTATCGGGGACTTTCCCCTCCAAAATTGTTATACAAATTTCCTGGCCCCTTCATTGGTTAAAAAATATATTCCTATATCTGATAAGAATCAGGGTCTTGGGAGCTGTAACAAGCTGTGAGATTTCCTCCAGACTTTATGGCACCATGGAAAGAATAATGGTGGCGGAATTCCTTTTTATATTTTCCAGCTCTCTCGTTAGTCAGAAAATGTATTCTTATCTGATATGAATCAAAGCTTTGGAATCCGGTTTAGAGAGCAGGGTAAAAGGTTCCATGGAGTGAGGATTGGAAAATAGGCTAGAATGTGAACTTGTAAAATATTTTATTAGTGGTTCTCAAATTAAATTCCAATACGATAAGTATCCGCTAAACGGTTAATAACGAAACAACATTATACTATTATTTTATTTAATATATTTGGAATGATCGAGAAAGACTGTTGTTGTTGGTCGTTTTTGTTTATTTTTTTTTTCATCTTCCCGTCAGTCGGTATTTTCTGTAATCCAGCAATGACCTGAATTACTACGAGGGGAATAATTCTGAGCGATCGCAGAAAAATAACTCAGTTGAATATTGCCCGGAGCTCCTTCTGTATATTTAGAGATTCTTGATAAGATCTAAAGAACCAACAATATTATTGGGCCTGACCTGGCATCTCGGCTTCAGTCACTTTCTCATGGCCGTAATGTAGCTTCCGTGTGTCTTTACTATAAATACTTTCATGGTAATTGTTCGAAGGAGCTCTCCGCTATGGTACCTAGGCTTTATGACTTTAAGCGCAGCACTAGGTTGGCGGTAAGGTTTCGCTAATTGAGTTGAATTGATTAGATGTAACTGTAAGTTCTATGCTAACAATTTCTTTATTCGTTTGTGGAAATCTTTTCCGGCTCAACTTTGATCTTCAAACATTGATTAATATTCACCGTTCCACTTTCGTGACGATCGGCATTAATGGATTATCGGTAGGAACTCCGAGTTCGACAACTACTACCGCTCGTTACTTGCCTCAATCATACTTGCAGCAGCAGTCTAATATGCCGGCCAGTTGCACTTGTTGCTCTTTTGTCGTTTCTCTATCCGAAATTCCTGTCGGTCAGTTCGGTTGCCAGACCAATGTCAGATTTGTTTTTGTTACAGAAAACTATAATTCGGCGATTCTTAAACTTTTTACCTTTGTGGAACCTTTTGAAAGAGTTTTGTTTCAGGGAACCCCTGCATAAAAACGTATTATTTATTATTATCTCTATCGTAGTTCACGTGGTAAACAATATATGGACACCGTATATGCGTTCTGCACTTGATTTAATAACTCAATGATACACGAATATGACATGTACTTGTCCTGTCCGCTAACCAATCTAGATAGTTACATACTGACGACATATTGATATTGCTAAATACATTCTCGATTATTATTATATTTGCAAATAATATGAGGGTGAAACTTCTATTATAGTAACCAAGGATTTTCCAACAATATGCCGTGGACAAGGACAAATGGTCGACTTATATATTTATAAGTTAGATTCTGGTGAGAAAAATTGTCTAGCCTAGCAGTAGACCTAGCAATTGATTCAATATAATCGTTCCACTTTGTCAGTAGAAAACTTTTGACTGATAAGTTGCAATGAGTTACTGTCCTAGGGATTAACATCAACCATGCTGATTGAAGGCAAATTCAATAGTTAGGTTTTTCTTTAAGGAGAATTTACCAATGGCATTAAACTTTTAGGCAAGAAAGGATAAAAGAATTTGAATTTGAGACGTCACGATCAAGCGTGTACAGAAAAGTAAATGTCTAGATATTTTTTTTTCCAGTAAGGTTCACATTATACAAGACCCGGGGACCACTCGAAGTAAAGGGTTACGTTAAGGGGTAGTTTATACAGATTGGAGAGGAAAGGTAAGATTGTAGTGATCGGGGAAACATCCTTTTGGTAGTCTTTTCCACAGAGCAGTGGTTCGCGGGAAGAAGCTGTTCGAGTGGAACTTACTTCTCACCAATGGAATACGGAGAGAATGTGAGTGGTTTGCTACTATGGCGGGTTCTAGCCGTTTAAGGAATGAACTTCGTCTGAGGTCTTACCATAGAAATAATGATAGAGCAGTGAGTCTCGCAACATCCCGCGAGAGGAAGGAAGGAAAAAAAATGAGAATTCGTCGCCCACTAGGACACTGAGGCGCTTTTGAACTCTATAAAGGCATGAAAGTGAGGCTAGGGCAGCTCCCGGATAAATAGTATTCTATTTTGGGCTTTATCTGGCGCTATTGTAGAGGATAGCATGAGAAGTCAGTTACTTCCTGGAGAGGTACAGGGAGCTGAGCATTTTACTTGCATCTTTGCGATGGGTCGTGTGTGGAAATGTGATACAAAAATTCGATGGTTCATTGGAACTGCGGAAAATTCATTTATGAAACTAAAACGAAACGTATTAAAATAAAGAATTTCCTTAGCAGTTCAGCATTTTTCATTGTTTCTAGATCATATCTGGCAGGGAATGCTGGACTATTTCCTTGCAGATGAACAAGATTGATGCGACAGGCGTATGTAGAGAATGTCATGGACTGAACATGTGATCAACAATGATGCTTACAAAAAGTAGGAATTAAGCCTACACATATACTTTAAGTCAGGAAAAGACACTTTAAATTTGTGTGACAATGAGGTAAGTGGGTCTGAGGAATATAATGTTCAAGGGGTCATTTTGAAGGCAGAAAGGATAGACGGAAATAGCGAATAACTTGCGTGACGAGTTTGCGTTAATGTCAGAATGGGGATAGTGAAATGTTGCTTAGAGCAATAAAGGAGAGGAAGTAGTGAAGAGCCATGGCTACGCATCTCCTGAAAAGACATGGCACATAAAAGAATTGGCTCGCTGTATGCGTTTGCAAACTTGTTCTTAGGCTCAAATGGGTAAAAAAATATTGTTACTTAGATGTGCCTTGAAACCTGATGGGAAGTGGGTAAAAACGGAAAACATAATTACCTTCTAAGTATCCGATGAAGGGGTGTCCACTAAAAAAAAAAAAAAGAAAATAATTACCCGTAAACAGCTTAAATAGATTTCGCACCGTTGTGATTGGCTGTTGGTCAATCTCCAATCAAATGTGTGATAACTGGGTATATTTATAGAAGTCAGTGTCTACAAGTATTTTTAGAGGGCGTTTCAGAGTCTGATAAGCTCTGATGGGGTCGACTTGGTGAGGTCAGTATGATGTTTGAAAGACCCGAAACTGCCCAATGATCCAATTCCAGAACATCATTGACGACGCCCTCTTGCGCTAAAAGAGCGTATATTCAAAGCAGTGTCTAGTCGAACTCTTTCAGATTTATTCATGATGTGAGTTGCTGATTGTGATAAGTCGTATCTTTTTTTTCTTTTAAAGATATTTTTTTAAGATTGAAGATACTGAAGTATTTAATTTATTATAGTAAAACAAATTATACTTAGAAAATTCTGGGACACATAATGAGGAAAGAGGTTTTGGAGAATTTAATATTTACAGTAACTATTAAAGGCAAGATGGGCAGTGTAAACAAAGAATAACCTACCTAACAAGCTTGTGTAAGTGGATGGCAGAAGAGATAGGAAAATAGACAAACATTGCTAAGAGCCACAAAGGACAGGAAGTCATTGACATGATACACAGAAGAATACAAATACGCTTATCCGGTCACTTTAAGATGGGAGTTGAAAAAAATATTTTCAGATAATTAAATACAGTGTAACCCGGATATAAGAGATTTTCTCTGGTCCCAAATTAGAGCCTGTGTTAATGTATATAAAATAGACCAAACCCGGATATAAGAGACTTCTTCTTATATCCGGGTTACATTGTATATAAATTATCGAAAAAAAATTTAAGCTACAAAGTCTTTTCCTAAAAGAAATTTAGAATTTATAACGTTTTCAATTATTTTGTTAAAGGATTTACCAAATTATTTTTTTGATGAAAGGATGCGTCTGTTTCCGACTACGAAAAAATTCCCATTAACGTGTCATGCTTGTCTGACATGAAATTCGACCTGGGTATGACGATAAACTACATCCGGCAGTAAGGCCTCTGATCGGGAGATTTGACCTTTTGAGGAGAGTGGAATCACCTCTTAACTGCTGTTGTTTCCAAGACCACTCTGATCCGGGGTGGTAGCACCTGTTAGGGTCCCAGCTATGGGCAAATAGTGAACACTTAGACCAAAATCCTCAGTACATCTTTATACTAAAATGACCAACAATACATTTTTATAGCAAAATGACAATCAGTGCAACGCTAAGAAAGTATGAAAATATATATTTATATAAGAAACAAATTACCAACAATGCATTTAAAAACAATACATTTTATGATCTAAAAACTATATATCTGAAAACATATCTTTCCTTGAACGTAGAAAATTATGTACAAAATATATCGTTGAATGTATAAAATTGTATTCAAAATATTTAGATTTCAGAATTAAATAACCGGTAAATATTAATATGATGCTAAACAAAATTAACCAACTATCATAAAATATTGGAATGAATTTGGATAATTAGAAAATGTTTACTATTTACATTATTCGGACTATTGTCCTCATATTTGTCGCCATATTTATTACAACGTTTCAGCCGTTGTACGCTCCGGCCTTCTTCAGGTGGTTGGAATTTCGAACAGAACCCTTTATTTCGTTCAGTGGAGTAGACTGTTCTAGTTCCACGTGCTATATCTAATGGATGTCAGTTATCTCCTGTTAATTCCCCCTCTCCAAGTTCTCTACCGCCTTAACCAGGCATTAAACACAGTCTTTGGCTTCTGTCACTGGATCTAACTAACGCTTTTATCCAATGTGCCATATGTGCTTGTGGACATCTGTGTATGAATTTCTGGGTATTATAAACTTAATGTCTTCAGCAATTATTTTTCTTTCCAGTGTTCATATTGCAATTTTTGTTATCGCTTTTCTCTGGCACTCCTAATTACTGGTTCTCATATTGTATTCATTTCTATGCTTGGTCGACTCAGGAGAGTTTTGTGGCCTAGCATATGTGCTGATTCTTTAAGTTTACGAATTTTCCAGTGGTGTTCTTTGTTTATGATCTCAACCTCATCCCACAAAGGGCGGTGATCTCCCTTCTCTCTCCATATGTGGTCAGCCACGCCTGTTCTTTCCACTTCCCCTCGTGTTACAGCTTTCTGGTGTTCTTGAAGCCTTACCTTATATTTCTTTCCGCAGCTGCACGGGAATATAGACAGATAGAAGATGTTTGGATGATTTCAGTTCTTCTCTTCATTTCGTGTCCGGATAATCGACGGATTACTGTGAGTGTCAGAAGACTTATTTTTGCTACAGGAAAGTGATAGTCATTTTAATATATAATCTAAAAGGGATTGAGTTAATAAAAAAAAATAATCTCTATTCCATTTGTATTCAGAGAAACAATGATTAGCGTATCGTATGGATGTGATGGATTGCGGCACAGAATTCGATTTCCAGCCAAATTCGTGACATTCACTTAGGCGCAAATACCCTTCGGAAAGGTATGAATGCACACCTCTCTCTAGCTATGGGTTAAATAGCAGGACAGACTGGGCACTATAGATTTGGTTGGCAATCATTCTAGAGATGGATGACTCGATAAAGTCGCCCATTCCCAAGAAAGCCTGTGCTAGACGTGAGGATGCATCGGCTTGTGAAAACTTTCAGCCAAACGAGTTCCGCTTCCTGTCGCAAGCGGAGAAAGCGTTTTTCTTTAACGAGGAGGAATAAAATTTAAACAAATGGAATTGGTGAGAATGCTTATTCTTTGTTAAAAACGAATGTGAAAAATCGTTTGCTGTTAATTACGTTTAGTGTAATCAAGTAAATTGCCTTAAGCGATTTTTTGCACTTGCACAAAAAATGGATAGCAAAAGAAAAGTACAAGGAAAATATTGGAAACTGTTCGTTATTTTTGGTTTCAAACAAAGAGGAATAGATTTGGAAAAGTTTGCTACACAGGCAAATAAAGCACTTCATTACGCACCAATTGAATTTGTTGGAATCAATATTGTCTTGTACTAAATATATTCATTAATCGCAAACAATTTCCTCATAATTACTTTCGCATAATAGCCTCTTATTAGTCATGTACTATGTATTTACTTTCAAGAAAGGTGTAACGAGTAGATTTTTCAAAAAAAAAATGATTCAAACTTATTGCTAATTTTATATAAAATGAAAAATTAATATGCGACAGTTATCGTCCAAATTACGGGTATTGTTGTGACCGTTCAGATCATCATCTTGCGGCCTCAGCCGAGATTGAACTCACCAATACTTTGATTGGTGTAGTTTCATAATCTTGTCAATAGCTGAATTCTTGATGCTTCGCTAGGGCTATCAAGGGTATTTTTATCGTGACACCAACACTAAATGGATTGCCAACCAAGGCTCAGAGAGACTCCATTCACCCTCCTCTAAGAGCAGGTTTGAATTCAGAGTTTTCCTTCTCCTAGACCAGTTGCCATCCAAGGCTATAGAACCCAGTCTGTCCTGCTATTTTACCCATAGCTGGAGGGAGAAGAAAGAGGATTCACACCTTTCCCAAGGGTGTTAGCACGTAAGTGAATGTAATGGATTCGATTCCTCAATCCAAGCCGCTATCCATTACTCCACCGTGCCTCCTGGACATAATTCAAGTTATTTTTCAAAGATTTTTTTCTCTACTTTCCCATGCCACCCTTGCTAAATATATATCCCGTGCAAATAAGCCAACCGGATTATTTGTAGAGAAGGCATTTGTCACGAATAAGGCGATACCGGATCTGTGTGTTGATGTATCGCACAGGCAGTTATAAACCGTTTCTTCCCCTTCGTAACATTGTCCATGAGCGTTTTTCTTTTTCTTTTAGCTCTTTTATCACGTTTTTTTCTTCGACCGGTAGATTTAAAAAATAAAATTGATATAAGTAAATATTTCTAACGGAAAGTGGAATCTGCGTGCCGGGTTGAAAATTCCCCTCTGAGTTTGTTGTTCGCTTTCACACAAAAATCATTAAGAAACGGGTGAATCCATCTCTACCCGTTTCATTTCAACCCTCTAGCCTTGGTTAACCGCCCGTCTATTTAGAAAGAATAGTTTGAATTCAAAATCATGCAGAAGTCATGGCAATTCACTGATAATAAAGAAAAGGAATCTGTTAAATTTGGACAGTTGATGTTTTGTTTTGTTTAACGTCACTTTTTGTATGGGGACAAAACATATGAAGATACAAATTCGTAGCAATGGTCAACCAGACTAGCCTCGTTCTCCATTACCCCACGCTGACGCACCTGTGTGTGTCTGTCTCGCCCTCTGCGTGTGTGTGTGTGTGTCTGTCTGCCCCCTCTGTGTGTGTGTGTGTGTCTGTCTCACCCTCTGTGTGTGTGTGTGTGTGTCTGTCTGTCTGTGTGTGTGTGTGTGTCTGTCCCTCTGTGTGTGTGTGTGTGTCTGTCTCACCCTCTGTGTGTGTGTGTGTGTGTCTGTCTCACCCTCTGTGTGTGTGTGTGTGTGTCTGTCCCCCTCTGTGTGTGTGTGTGTGTGTCTCTCTGTCCTCTGCCCTGTCTCACCTCTGTGTGTGTGTGTGTGTGTCTGTCTCACCCTCTGTGTGTGTGTGTGTGTGTGTGTGTCTCTCACCCTCTGTGTGTGTGTGTCTCCCCCTCTGTGTGTGTGTGTCGTGTGTGTGTGTGTCTGTCTGTCCCCTCTGTGTGTGTGTGTGTGTGTGTGTGTGTGTGTGTCTGTCTCACCCTCTGTGTGTGTGTGTGTCTGTCTCACCCTCTGTGTGTGTGTGTGTGTCTCTGTCTCTCCTCTGTGTGTGTGTGTGTGTGTGTCTGTCTCTCCCTCTGTGTGTGTGTGTGTGTGTCTGTCTCACCCTCTGTGTGTGTGTGTGTGTGTGTGTGTCTGTCTCACCCTCTGTGTGTGTGTCTGTCTCACCCTCTGTGTGTGTGTGTGTCTCACCCTCTGTGTGTGTGTGCGTGCGTGTGTGTGTGTGTGTGTGTCTGTCTCTCCCTCTGTGTGTGTCTCTGCGTGTCTCTCTCTCTCTGTGTCTCTCTCTCTCTCTGCTCTCTCTCTCTCTCTCTCTCTCTCTCTCTCTCTCTCTCTCTCTCTCTCTGCGTGTCTCTCTCTCTCTCTCTCTGCGTGTCTCTCTCTCTCTCTGCGTCTCTCTCTCTCTCTCTGCGTGTCTCTCTCTCTCTCTGTGTCTCTCTCTCTCTCTCTCGTGTCTCTCTCTCTCTCTCTCTCTCTCTCTCTCTCTCTCTGCGTGTCTCTCTCTCTCTCTCTCTCTCTGCGTGTCTCTCTCTCTCTCTCTGCGTGTCTCTCTCTCTCTCTCTCTCTCTCTGCGTGTCTCTCTCTCTCTCTGTCTATCATCATAATCATTATTATTTTCTTATCCGTTTGAACTTAATTCATCTGGAGTCATTCGCTAATATTCTTAAATCTGTCAGTACTGTTAAGATTACTCAAGGTTTTGTGACGTTGTCGCCCAACCCGTCTGGAAAGTGGGTTATACGCATGCCTTTCCTGTCACAGCGTGAGGAATGTAGAATATAGGGTGTGGCTTTATTGCTATACACTGGAAAATTGGACCCCAAAAGGATATCCTTTACTGGTCGAGTGCATTTATCGGTGTGTAACCTCACTGTCGTTGACATCCACGCCTACGCTTCGAATGTTGCGCGTTCTTGAAGAGGTGTGGAATGACATATTCGTTTCCAATGATGAAAAAATCGGGTTTCGTGTCCTTTTAGAGGAAGAAATTAACCGCCTAAAAATTGGTTAAGGGTGTGCATCCGAATCAAGAAACTCGTGTCTTGTTAGAGCGAAGCAAAAAGCTTAACTTAGTCTACGTAAATATGTGGTTCGCATAGATATGCAAATTTGCATATTTTAGGTCTGGTGTAAAGTCTTGGCCGTGGTTCACTCAGTGAGGATCTAGCTCGTTGGACTTGGCGAGTCCACTTGCAAAATGTGCCTTGGGATAGGGAGAAAGATGTTGAAACGATATCAGCCAGGCTGACTTTTTCAAAAGCTTTTCAACGCTCCTTACCGTCGCGGTTGCGTGCATGTGTACTTGCATACAAACAGAAAATATTAAAGTGTATGTTTATCTAGTTTTCTATCTCCGGAGATTAACCCGGAAAGCGATAAACCCAGGAATCTACATATGCCAGTTCGTACCTATTTTTTTCATAGATATCTTGATAAGATCTACATGGTTTTCACCAATCAATACGAAAAGCCATAGACTAATCAATTTATATGAACAAGCGTAGACTGACAACTAGACGAATGAAAGACGTACCCTGTACCGTTACATGTTTATTTGTTTAACTAAACAATTATATGAATCTTTTATTATATTAATCTCTCTAAGGAATATTCCATTATTTTAAATAATTCATCTTTTTGTGAGAGTTATTTTTTAAGCCTCTCTTTCATTAAGTTTTAGCATTTGATTTTTTTTTTTTTTTCACATTTTTACGTAAGTGATTTTACTTTGTAGCCATTATCGAATTCATCACTTCCAGCGGGAATGTTACGACCTGAGTAGCTTCCAACTTTCTCATTCTTTAACACTAGAACACTAACCATCAATTAAAGTTACACCACTATTAACCATAGGTATATAATACCCGATTTTGAAAATATCAAAAAAAAAAAAAAAAAATATATATTAAATATAAATCTTTATTTGAAATATTTTACAAAGTTACAGGCACTTCAAACTTTGTACTTTAAGTTAACATTAATAGGAACTGAAAAACATTATTTAGGTAAGAAAATCAGGTACTGAAAATTGTAATTAAAAATATGAAAATTTGCGCTGGGTACTATATACCCATGGTTAGTGTTCTAGGGATAATAACCATAAAAATTCATTGACGTAATCACACCGCCGTGGTTGGAATACTTAAAAATGCAGACAAATGTTAATTTGTGTCATATATTAGATAACTGCAAAAGGTCACAAAAGAAACAGTTTTCAATTGAATGCGCGCTTTCCACTTTTCAAATGTAGTCAGCCTTTGCATATATTTAATACAATGCCTACTGAGGAAGAAACATTACTTCGTTTTTGTCACAAACCAAGAACGACTTCCAAATAATATCGTTAGTTTCCTCTCATTGAATAACAGCCTGAAAGAAAACCCATTAAGAAAGTGTGCATTTTATAAATCTGATTTTAAAAATATTCGAGGTTTTTTCAAATAGATAGGAAACAGCGACTCGGATTTCCATCTCCAATAAAGCGGACTGCAGAAAATTCAAGTTGTTTTTTTTATCAATATTGATTGTTTTTATTATATAACATCTCTCTTAAATAAACGGCAAATTCTGTCAGTCCATCCGTGTATCAGAAACCTATCTAATTCGGTCTATACTTGTTCTACATAGACGTATTATACCTTTTTTGGAATCAATGAGCCCGGGATTGCAAATCTGCTCTTCATCTGGGGCTTGAAAAACCATCATTGGACGAGAGAACAATTAAAAATTCAAATTTTAAAATAACTGAAGAAAAAAAGTGATTTTAAGTTTGTAATTTATACGGAGTTTAAATAACACAAGAACTTTGAATTTAAAATAAATGTTTTAAATTCATCTTAAAATATCTCCAAAACTATTTATTTCTTCAAAAGGCCAAGAATCAGTAAAAGTAAGATTTTTCGTGACGTGATATTTTGAAGTTCCACGGTGTTTGTGACTTGAAGAACTCAATTTTCGGCCTGAATTAAACTCCTAGCCTGAATCAGAGTTAAAGTGAGATCTTGAATTATCATTGCTGTTTTCTAAGTTGGATCAGAGGTCCTATTAGTTTGGGGCCGGAGACTTCAGTAGCCCAACGCAGGAGATAGTTTAAAAGTCCTCACAGTGCGGCTTTTAAACAAGTGATAAATATAAACGCTTTTGTTTCAATATTTTGTCGTTGACAGTCAATTAGTTTGTTGTTTTTGTTTTGTTTTTTTTTACTATGAAAAAGATGTTCCCACTTGAGACAAAGTTTTCATGTTTCCTTTCATGCCACCTTAAAATGCATGCTAAAATACGTATAAACTAATAGATTGGCATATTTGTTAACGGATTCTTTAAATGTCATATAACGTGCAGTGATTGATTTATCTCTATATGTAGCGTCTTTGCTTGGACATACACAACCGCATTCATTACACGTTAGTTCAAATTTTGCAGCTAAATTTTCAGGGAAATTGACATAAAGACCCCTAAGTATATCCCTCTTGAGTTTTTCAAGCGCAAAACTATTCAGTTCAGTGTCTCTTAACATTGTGCACTGATTTCCTCCAGGATGTACTATGTAGACCAGTGATTCCCAGTCTTTGGTAATGCCCCATCTAGGCATCTGTAAATTTCTGATGACACTCCTGTGACGTAATTATTATTAAAAAATGAACTCATATTCACGTCGCCATTAACTTTCCTTAAGAAATTGAGAATGCATATATGCAACAGAATTATTTAATTTTAGAATTTTTACAATATTTTTAAAAATTGTTATATAGGAATAGTGACGCTGCCGAACATTGTAGTTTGAACACAGATCACAAGAGAGAAAATACAGGCGATCCCATTTTGAAAAAAGTAGATCACGTGATGGTAAAGGAAATGTATACATGGGAATTAGCGTGGCGTTTAAGTTATCACCCACCGAATTACTTCGGAAGTGTGCTTGTCAGACGCTCTGCCTCTGGGCAGAGAGGGACCCAGACGAGGCTTTGCCGAAGGGCAGTCTCGGGTCTGGGGTGGTAGACATCTATCAGACCCCGTTTTTATGGGGTCTACGGGGAATTTTGCTCGAGCCTACGGGTTCGGATACTCCACAATAAACTTGGCCTTGTGCCACATCCGACCGTGTGGGGCGGTTGAGTGAATATCTCACTCTTCGGATGACTTCGGAAGTGTGCTGGTCAAGTTCTATGCAACCGGACAGAGAGGATACCCAGACTAGGCTATGTCGAAGGGCAGTCTCTCGTCTCTGGAAACAGCTACTCGACCCCGTTTTTACGGGGAATTTTTGGCCGAGCCTATGGGCTCGGATATCCCACAATAAACTATGCCTTGTGCCACATCCGACCGCGTGAGGTGGTTAATGAATATCATCACTATACGGATTATTATTTGGATTACTATTCGGTGGTTACTATTCGAGCGAGTATTATCGAGCTAGTACTATTAGTGGAAGTATTATTCGAAGGCGTCTGACACCAGTATTGTTTAACGGCGTTACTATAGTTGTACCTACGATTACAAAGTCTCTACTACAACGAGCATTACAAAAGTTGCAACGAGTGTTTCATTAACATCACTTATTGTAACTAATGTAAATATATTATATACAGTATATATGTAATCACACATGTACATAGATACACAAATATTTTTATGTAAGCTTACCGTATATACATCGTATGTAATAACACCCTCGTACTCACAGATTCATTAGAAAAAAAAATAATGTTATTATATTGTTCTCGACATGTCCCTCATAAAAATAAAATTGCCCACCATGTTAAGAACCACGGATCTAGTGTTAGGTTTTTCCATTCATTTTGTATGATATTAGCCTTCTGAGTTCTTGTAATTTTTATATCAATTTGTATGTTTCTGCTGGTGTGCCGTTCTTTATTTGCCTTCAACCAATTCCTAAATCTTAATACATTCCTAATATATTGCATCTACACATGTGTATTTTAGATGGGATTTCTACAGAGTTCGTTTAATAGATACATGAGAGACTCAGAGATGGCATAGCTTAATTTCGCGAACGGAGATTTAATACAGTTTTTCCACTGACGGAACTCGATTCTACAAGAGATGAAGGGCTTTCATGAGAAGCTTCGCTATCTCTGCTATGGCGCCATCTTGCCCCGTCGGTCAGAAACGAGTTTGTCAAACGGGAGGTTCTGCGGAAGGAGATAGTTTTTTCCATCCTAGCCAGATGGCCTGCCTATCGCTGGATTTAACTATCACTATCTGCGCCACCACATACACCTCTATCAGATTTGCCTACGCAATATACTCAAAGAGAACTGGGGTGATTTCATCATTAATAACCGAATTATCTAAGTTGGCCAGGCCCACAAAGATATATATATATATAATGGTGTAACAGCAAAACTATCTAAATCGTGTAACAGCAAAATTGTTAGGTTAAGCTTTGAACCATTATATCTTAGAAATGACTGAAGATATCTTACTGGAATTCTTCGAGGCTTTTGTAACACTATTGGACTCTACTTTGAACAATAAGAATGTATTTAGCTCTAAGTTGGAATGATGATCCCTCTTCCTATTGTGACCTCTTGATCCAGTTTTCCTCTCTCCTGTTCCCTCTTTTAAATTTATTCACCGTTCTCTTGATAGTTCTTCTTTCTTTCTTTCTTTTTTTTTTTTTTTTTTTTTTTTTTTTTTTGCCGTTTCCAAGCAAGGCGAGAAGCCACTAGGACTCAAGGGGTTACAGAAAATTTGGAGCAAGATCAGATAGGAGTGATAGAAGAAAGGATGAGGGTAGTTGATAGATCAAGGCAACTGGAGATGTCGATTGGCATTACATTTGAATAGCTGGAGATTTTCGCTCTCAGGGAAACTGGAATAGGGAAGGGAGTTCCACAGGCGAGAGGTGCGAGACATGAAGCTATTGGAGTAGAAGAGACAGCTACATTTAGGAGTTTCGACAGTGAAGGGGTGAGAGCTGGATGCCAGCCTCGTAGGGCGCTTGAACTCATGGAGTCTGGGAACCAGCGAATGCAGCTCCTCGGAGCAATTACCATGAAAGTATTTGTAGAACAGAGAGAGGCGACGGCGCGTCTATCAGAAAGTGACTATAGACGAGATGTCAGAACAGGGCCAATTATATTGCATATCCGTCTCTGGAGCCTATCAAGAACCCCGAGGCAAACAGAAGGGGCTCCAGACCATATATGGCAGCAATACTCCATGCAAGGGCCTTACATGGACTTTGAAGATGAAAGCCAAATAATGATTGCTAGTATCATTACTGAAGACCTGAATGATCTTTTTCGTTTCACAATTCCTCAGTTGGGAAGACATAGTGGGACCGACACAAAATGATTTTAACCCGTTCTCTTTCGAGCTGAATAGCTCAAAAGGTTTTTCAGTGATTCTTCCAACAAATGGTATCAAGATGGCTAAACATATTATAGAAGAAACTCAGTTAGTTTAATGTTTGTTGTTTTTTAATTATCGATTTGGGCCATTTTTTGCTGTTACACCCAGCCGGTATATATATATAATCTACGGGCAGATTGTCCCACTGTATCACAGCTCATCCATGTGGCTAGATATCAGATTGCTTCAAGCCGGGATCGAAACTAGACCAAGCATCATTCAGAGACACTCCCACTAAGCTATCGGCACACGGCAGAGAAAGGGAATCGTTTAACGTATTATATACGTGATGTATATAAACGCTAAACCAGCAGCCAGAGCGCTCAGTTCTGACGAAGAGCTATACGTTAAGCAGGGGCAGCAGACTAAACTTCTCTCCATTAATCATCTGAAAGAAACGTCTCTGCCTTCCATTACCATGACCGATGTTATCCCCAGTAAAGTACCTCGTTCCGCCTTCTCTGGCTAACGTTCTCATCTGACATGAACTTGAAAGACGATATTAAATCCATTGCTCGGTCAGCTGCTAACAAAATCGGTTCACTGTGTCGTGCGAGACAGTTTCTCTCCAGAATTTATCTTACATATCCATGTCTACCATTCATCCATGCTAAGAATATTGCTGCCACATATGGTCCAGTGCCACTGCTTTTTACCTTGAGTTCCTGTATAAAATCTAAAGAATCAACAATATTATTGGTTCTGTTCTAGCGGCACGGCTTAAGTCACTTTCCCACCGCCGTGAGGTTGCCTCTCTTTGAATTTTTTTTTTTTTTTAATATTTACTTTCATGGCAATTGTTCAGATGAGCGCATCGCTATGATACATATACTTTTGGAATTTAATCGCAGTATTAGACTAGCGTGGAGATCGCATCAATTTACAGTTGAGCTGGCTAGATGTAACCGTAAGGTTTTTGATAAGTTTCCTCGTTTTGGGAACATCCTTCCGGCTCCATGCTTTCCAGCCAACTTTAATCTGCAAAAATTTAAATGCAATGTCAGTCGCTATCTACAGTCCTCCTGATTACTCTTTCCTCTTCCCGCTCATTATTAATGCTTCTGTTCCTAATTCTTCTACACCCTGTAAACCCTCGTGTCTTAGTGGATTTACTGCCTTGAATGAGGTGATATTTAAAAAGAAATACGGCTAATCGCTTTCGACTTATAAATTTACCCGAAAGTTTTGCACGCTTGTCTGTGTAATATATGGGGTGCGATTGATAAACTGTCATCTAAATAGTACTGACTTTTTAACAGCTAGATTGATATCTGTTAAAAGGAGATGTCAGTATTATTTTCAAAATTACACAAAAATATCTTTAAATATTAAGAGTGGATTTATTCAATAAAACTGCCATTTGCTTCAACCACGGTCTCCAGACGACTTCGGAATCACTTGGATCTCTCCTGGTAGGTCTCCTGGTCTGAGATGGTGAATGCTGCCATAATCCTTGCTTTGAGTTCAGCTTTGGTGTTACAAGGAGTTTTGTTGGTCTCTCCCTCAATTGCGCTTCACGCAGTCTACAGTCTGGGCAGTTCAGTGGCCAGATGTATAACTTGGTTCTCTTGCTTATGTGACATGGTGCTGAGTCCTGTTGCCAGACATAAGGTTATCCAGCGGCTATCTCTTCAAGGCCCTTGATGAAGACCTCTGCTGAGTCTGAGGCCCTGTAGGAAGATGAATGGAGGCATAACGTCGCCATCACTAGTGATCATTCCAAACAACCATCATTACTCATTCAACTCTTTCCGAATCCTCTGCACTGTGCTCAGATTGACATCCAAACACTGAAATGTTCGTTTTGGAGCAAATGCCAAGCAGTCCAGCATACCGTTTCAAATTTTCTGGCTGAGTGAATTACGTCATGATGATTTTTTTTTTCTCACAGACGGTACCCACTTGATCCTACTATACTGAGCAGTCGATAAAATAAAACACAACGCGCATGCGCGTGATAAAAATATAAAAATGCGACAATTTACCCATTGCAGCCTCCGTTTTATGTTAACGCATTCTGTATTGCCTACTGTATTTATAATAATCCCCTTTGAATAGCACAGCCCTTTTGATAGAAAACATTGACTTTTTTAATTTTATAGTCTCAACTACTTTCACGAGCAATGGGAAAAATCGGCTTTTTATCAGTTTTTTTTTTATTTGTTGAGCCGCCCAAAAAGTGGCCTGTAACATATATTGCTTTAGACATTTCTAAAACGCATCAACCACTCACTACCCATCTCTGGTCATATCCATTGTTTGGTCTCCGTAAACGTTAAGTAAGCATTGTTGAATGTTAGTATGGCCAATTTCTTCTGCGGAAGAATTTAGTGACTCCATCACCTCCTCCGTATTTTCCTCTAAGACATTTTGCCAGACTGTTGTCTATTACAAGGCAAAAATATTTGAGTTATTGGTTAGAAGGCTTAAAATCTGTTGCCCTATCACCAAAATCCGCTTTTGATGTCATGGGTCATCATAATAGAATAGCTATTGCTTTCGGAACAACCCGTGTGTGATTCTTGACTCAGCGGCTGGGTGAATGTCCATATGCAAATATTCCTCCTCTTCACCAAAATCAAGACGCTGTTCTTTTTTGTCCAGTAGCCGAGAAGTGTGGTATAAAATTTAATGACAATCCCACAATGCAGTCGCGTATTCCGTTCGGTTTATATCGACATACTTGAGTGGCCAAAATATAAAACACGTTTTCAAATGGACATTTGGGTCATCAGCCTTAAGACAGATCAATCCGATGCCATTTCTCATGTATCGACAAATAACAAGAGACATGACCAGGGTTATTTCTGGGCTTTCTCGCTTTGCAGACACGCCCAAAGACAAACAGAAAACAATCTGTCTTATTAACTGTTCATCTCACCGTCTGTTGCATTGGGAATGGAGTGATAAATTAGCGTAGTAATATATATATTTTTTCGACCGCTTTTACTGTACGTCTTTGGTCTCGTAATTACATTTTTTTTATTTCGACTGCAATGAGAAGTTTTGATATCTTTAACCAGGGTTACGTAAACTTAAGGTGAGGCTCTGGTTACAACAATAACAACAAAATACTTAGATATGTAACATTTAAACTATAAAAAAACGTGTTTTTATTGAGCGTGTACTTACTAAAGTTTCTAATTATATATGCACCAAGAGACAAAAAGAATAAATTCTGATTTTGTAGACAGTTCATGAATTTTTAACTTTATCATTTTCTTATCACTTTAAACTAGATACCTCCGCGAAATCACTAAAAGTTCAGCATACCACGATGGTTTTTATCGCGATATGCTCCAAACATAATGAAAATATTTTTTTTTTTTTTTCATCAAAATCTTATTTTGGCTTTTTGTGGTAACAGGCATTAATTTAGAAACTCTAGCAAAAATTAAATAATTGTCTGATTTTAATGAAGTTATCAGGAATTAATTATTTTGGAAATTTATTTTATTAGAAAATCTTGGTAAAAATTATTGTTTTACATATATTTCTGTCTCTTAATGTTATGAAAACTTAAGAAATTCAACAATATTTTTAGTGTCTATATTAGTTAAAAGCAGAATTCATTGAATTTAAATCACAATAATCTTTGCAAATTCGAACCCGGTCTTAGCTAAATCTGTTCTGAATCGAAAAAATAAAAAAAGCAATAAAACTAAGACATTATTTATTTAAAGAAGCTTTTCCTTTTATGAATAATATATATTAAAAAATAACGTTTAAACAAAATCAATCTCTCATATATATATATATATATATATATATGGTTATTAATCCGACAGATTTTTATTAAACGTTATTGGGCTTCGTCGATTAACCAGTGCCAATCGCATTTTGCTTAACAGAATGCGCATTTCTTCCAGTTGCTGACATACTTTGGCAATGATGTTTTGGTTAGATTTCAGAAAGCTGTAATAGTTAACACTAATACCAGACCAACAGTTAGTATAATATCTGTTGATGCAATTTCGGTTTTGGAAAGTGGTTTCTTCGTCATATTGAAAATAGTGAGCCGACCGTTTCCGATTGTCATAAATGATCCATTTCTTATGGATCAAGTATTGGATAATTCAAATATCGCAGATGCAACATCGACCACACGTTTGTGTGGAACCCATTTGTCCAGTTTCTTCACGTTGCCAATTTTCTTGAGATGGTCCGATATTGTTGAAATTTTGACACCTATTATTTGGAACATTTCTCTTACTTTGACGTGCGTTTTGTTCGACTGTTTTCAGGTGTTGATTGCCAATTGCAATTGAACATCGTCTACCTCATTGATCTTCAAGACTCGTATCCCCACTGCGGAACTTCAGAAACCAGTACCGCACTGTCCGATCGGAAATGGATCTTTCACCACCACGCTCTGTTAATTTTCATACTAGTTTGAGAAGCATTGCGACTAATGCCAAAAAAAAGTAAACACATCTTTGTGTTTTTTATGTTCAAGATGAGCGGTATATAATATTTTAAATTCTGAAAGAGACTGGTACAAAATTAAAAAAGACTACACTTTACTCATTAGGAATGAGTGATATATTTTTGTGCAACTATTATAATCTATTAGAATACAGTTAAAAGGTTTATTCTAAAATTAGACATTATTTTCCGAACAACCTTTTATTTATATATATATATATATATATATATATGTGTGTGTGTGTGTCTTCGGGTGTTCAAGGGCTTATGGCTACATCACACTGAAAGGCCAGTTTAACAGTCTGGTCAGAAACTCGATGGGTGACCGCTTAGGTGGTGTAATGGATAAAGTCTCGGAGTTGTTAATCGGAAGTCAGAGTTCTTATTCCCGTTTGGTTCATTATATTCAGCTACGTGCAAATACCTTAGCGAAACGTATGAATACAACTCTTCTCCGCCATCTATTAGTTATTTAGTAAGAAATATGACTGAACCATTATGTCAAAAAAAAAAAAAAAAATTTACAATCTAAAAATATCTTCTGGCTTTAAATAGCCGTAGAAAAGGAACCAACCAATCAGATTGCTTAAAGTATCAACATAATCCTTCGTTTTTGTTCTTTGGCTTTTTGACGCAATGCGCGGGTTTTTATTTTTTTTATTTTCTGATTCATTGCTACTCGTTTAAAAGATGTAGAATGTGTTAAAAAAAAAACTGTTACAATAAAAAGCGGCAAAATAAAAACTAATAGAAAATGAATGTCAATTCTTTAAAATTTGTAGCGAAACTTGCACGTAATTCATACATAATTTGAAAGACCCCATTTCCTAAAACTGCAGTCTCTGTCCATTTTTTTTTTTCTTTTATTAAAGCTGAGTTTCCTTCATGCTCTTTCGAGCGTGAGTCAGTCAATCAAGATAATTGGAACTTGATGTTCTGCTATTCTAAATTGACCAGGAAACCTGCAAGGGGGGGAATATATGGTTCATATGCGGTGCGGGGGTGTTGCTTTTTAAACATTACGCACCCGGAACAAAATGAAAAATGAAACGCATAGGTGTGCTTGTGACGTATGTAATCATTGGCGCATGAAAAATTAAAAAAAATAAATAAATACAAAAGGTTCGCCGGAATGTCTGGGAACATGGCCCAGAATTAAAACAGTGACTATTTTCCATCATTATACGTTATTCTATGTCCTGGAACTCGTATACAATATCAAAAGCAACTATCTGTATGCTATCTTTGTTAATCAGTCTGGCTCATGCAGTAGATTTGGAACAATGAAATATACCGTATTTAATTACATAAAAAACAAATTCCCGTTTGAAAAGGGGTGTGAGATATATATATATATATATATATATATATATATATATATATATATATATATATACTTTTAAAGGGATATATATATATGGGATAAAGTGCTCAATATCAGAGATAGTGTATATAAATATAAAAGTAAACATTGAAGTCAACACTTAGAGGCGACAGTCTGTTTCATGCTAGACGTAATCGTCAGGCCTGATAATTGTGTCTAGCATGAAACAAACTGTTGCCTCTGAGTGTTTTTAATGTTCACTTATATATGCACTACTTAAACGTTATTTTTAGTGGATACAATTATCACGTATTTGATTAGCCTCTCCGTGTATTTATTAAACAGTATATTTATTTATTTTTGTCTCACGGCCTGAATATTCGAGAAAATGTTATTAGAGAAAAATATGCGCTCACCGACAGGATTCGAACCTGCGTTCCCTGACGTAATTCTGACCTCTCGGATACTGAGTGCGTCGATGAGCAACCAAAGTTTAATAGTGCATTTAAACAGATTTTTTTTTCTCGCGGACTCTTGAAAAAATTAGACATATCTGCGTAGTTTCGTATTCTAACGTAAAAGAAGCAATTTGTGAAGATTTTTTTTTATTTAGTTAATACATACAAAAAAAAAATCTTGTTTTGAACAAAGTTAAATAACATGGACGAAAAGCCAGTAACATTAACAATGTTTTAGTTCTGAAGCGGAGACTGGAAGCAGCAGATGTGATTCTGCAGAAGGATGTCGACAACGCCATGGGCGGAACATTTGAGCAATGGCCATATTTTAAGATAATGAAAACAGAAAAAACACCATTAGAATAAGAAAGAAACAAGTGAAATTTTAGGACTCCTAATGAGGAACTAGGGATTTAAAAATTTGACACATACAGGACATATTGAAGCCAAGTTTTATATTTATTTACCAAATGGAATCAGGTTTCTGTATATAACAATATATTACTATGAAATCTTCCCTGGTTGCTATTTCACAATGTGTTTTCTGCCAATTGTTCCGTGACTTTTGGAACAGCCTGTAGATTATGAGTCTGTGTAGGATAAAAACTGTTGAAGGAGTTAAGATTTTAGTGATCGGGGAAGCACTCTCTCGGGAGTCTGTATCACAAAGTAGTGGTTCTTGGAAAGAATCTGTCCGAATCGAACTTCCTCCTTATAAGAAAATGGGGATGATTCGTTCCATTGTACCTGAAATGGTGAGTACTGACCGAAGACCATAACTGGTGGAACTGTGGATTGTAACTTGTCAGAATATTTACCATAGAATCTTACGACGTTTCGTATATGGAAAATGGTTTGTAGTGTGGGGAAATAATTCATCACTCACAAGGACGCGTAGACGCTTTTGAACTCCTTCAAAGTTGGAATAGTAAGAATTAGGCAGCTCCAGTCCAGGTGTTGCGACAAAACGTTTTGGTCTGATCTGATACTTAAAAAGATAAAGCTTGGCTGAAGCAGTCGAGTACTTTCTGGAATGGTAAAAGAAACTGACTATTTTTCCATAATTCTTAGCGGTTGCTCATACAAATTTTTTGTTTGTGTCAATTAATCTTTATCATTTGTAATTGTTGCACTATATCTACGTCCGATAATGGGTATGTCCCCATTCACATATTTACAGTAGTAAATAGTATATGTTGATCTAGAGTTGGATATTCGTCTCCAGCTGTGCTGGTCAAACTCTATGCCTCCGAGCGGAGAGGATCCCCAGACGAGGCTATGTCGGAGGGCAGTCTCGTCACGGGAAACAGCTACCCGACCCCGTTTTATACGGGGTCTACGGGGAATATTTGGCCGAGCCTACTGGCTTGGATGCCCCACATTAAATTCGACCTTGTGCCACATCTGACCACGTGGGGCGGTTGGTAGATATCTTAGAGTTGGACATTCATTGTATAATTCATTTAACTCACTTGTAGCAGTTGACTACTACTTCTACGCGCCGCTGGCGAATCTTATATGTGTTGTTCTTGTCCTTAGTATTAGCGTCCATTACCAATCTTCGTTTGATTATTCTATACATTAATCTTTCCTAGGGTACAACAGTAATAAAGAGTTAATAATTAAAACTCTTTAAAGAATGTATTTTTCAGGTCATTATAATTTAGCATTTAATGAGATATCTGAAATTGACATTTTTTCCCTGAATCTCTTCTTGACAAGAATTTTGGATAGGTATATTCTTAAATCTTCTTCGGGCACCACGAGTGCAAATCATTTAAAATAATCCACCAGCGTTTGTCTATATTTCTGAGATGAGGTATTATGTACAGTATTTACATTAGTCGGACTATTGTCCCCATCTTTGTCACAACGTTTCGGCCGTAACGCGAGGGGAAGTAGAAAAATCAGGCGTGGCTGACCACATATGGAGAGAGAAGGGAGATCACCGCCCCCTGTGGGATCATGTTGAGATCATAGACAGGGAACACCATTGGAAAATTCGTAAACTTAAGGAATCAGCACATATGCTAGGCCACAAAAATCTCCTGAGCCGACCAAGCATAGAAATAAATACAATATGGGAACCAGTAATAAGGAGTGCCAGAGAAAAGCAATGATAACAAAGTTGCAATATGAACTCTGGTAAAGACATGCAATGATAACAGCAAAAATTGCAATATGAGCACTGGTAAAAATGATGCTGAAAACATTAGGTTTATAATACTCAGAAGTTCATACCCAGATGTCCTCAAGGACACATGGCACAGTGGATAAAGGCATTGGTTAGATCCAGTGACAGACCCAAAGAAGGTGAGTTCAATTCCTGGTTAAGGCAGTGGAGAACTTTCAGAGGGAAAATTAGCAGGAGATAACTGATAACTGACATCCATCAAACATGGCACGTGGAATTAGAACAGTCTACCCCAGTGATCGAAATAAAGGGTTCAGTTCGAAATTCCAACCAGCCGAAACGTTGTGACAAATATGGCGACAAATATGGCGACAATAGTCCGACTAATGTAAATACTGTAATCCACCAGCGTGACGTAGTGGATAATCCTTCACTGGATATGAAATCGAGTGATAAGTAATCTTCATTATATTGAGGAATAATTGTTTTTAATTTCGTTGTTGACATTTTGGATGAATTGAAAACGTGTAGCTCTTACTGGACCTATTTTTTTTCTTGGGTGCTGATATTTGTATTACATAGCGTTCAATTATAATGGACACTTCTTTTTTTTTAAATTAAGAACAAACAATACGCTATGTAATAAAATAAAAAAAAATACGTTCAGTATTACATATCTTACATATCTTACATATCCTCACTACTACGTGTACAATGAGGGATTGCTGGGTAATTTCCGAAATCAACTTTCGATCATTTCAACAGATCGGCGTTCATCGACAAATCCTTGTCAAATCGCGAAATCATTTCGCACACCCCCACCCATTACATATAATGTATACGTTTATTTGTTATAAAAAATCATAGCCGTTAATCAATTTAAAGGGGTTTTTTAGCTCATAATTTTAAAATTAGACTTATACCTAACTTATACGTCGACTCTCCCACCGCCTCTCCCAAGATGCCTTCCAAAAGTTAAGCAAAATATCAAGAAACAGGAAAATTTCGATAGAAACAAAGAAAAGAATGATGAAATATTATGTAATGCAAATTGACCAATATGGCAGTAAATGCTGGACAATTCTGTTACAAGTGAAGAGGAGGCAGCTGAGATATGGTTCTACAGAAGGATGTTGAGAATATCACGTCTGGGTTATGTGATCAATGGAACAAATTTAAGGAAAATGGGAACAAAAATGACTCCTCCAATTAAAAAAAAAAAAAAAACGGAATGAGAACGTTGAAATTTATAGGACACATAAACAGGAAAGAAGTCTTGGAGAATTTGACACTCTCAAAACATATTGAATTGTAGGAGGAAGTGGGGAACCATTGAGTAAACTTGTGTAGATGGATGTCAGGGAATGGGAGGAATAGAGAAAAGAATCATTGCTGAGGACTACAAAGCATGTGCAGACACATGATCGCACATGTCCTGAAGGAACACTGTGCATAAAAACAGAAGAGAAATTATGACAATTCACAGATAACGAAAAAGAATCTATGTAGCATTTTGATCGCGTATTTTCCTGAAAGGGACATGGATCCAAAATATGGATATACATTTATTCTGGTTCAAGTATGTATTTGACTAATAACTGTAAATGCACTTTACATTTTGTTGTGTCCTTGTTAGGGTCAGGAATAAAGACAAAAAGAGAGGAATTGAGTTAAACAAATATATTAACAGAAACAGTAATACAAACATATACAAACGAAAGTGTTATAGCAAGAATGTTCGGTTCGACTGTCAGAGCTGACTGCTGGAA
The DNA here is from genome assembly GCA_903632075.3 of Acanthosepion pharaonis. Classification (NCBI taxonomy): domain Eukaryota; kingdom Metazoa; phylum Mollusca; class Cephalopoda; order Sepiida; family Sepiidae; genus Acanthosepion; species Acanthosepion pharaonis. The sequence goes on along the minus strand of CAHIKZ030000382.1, from coordinate 871,122 downwards.
ACTTCTCCAAAAGGCAGTAACTGCTCCTATTTATAGCGGGGGAAGTCCATGCGTGCGTGGGTAAATTACCATAACCGTTCTCATCTGTTCATATCTATCTATCTATATATATATATATATATATGTTGTTGCCTTGTTAGGGCCAGAAATAAAGACACAAAGAGAGGAAATGAGTTAAACAAATATATTAACAGAAACAGTCATACAAACATATACAAACGAGTGTTACAGCAAGAATGTTCGATCCAACTGTGAGAGCTGACTGCTGGAAACTTCCCTCTCCTTGTTGTTTTTTCCTTTTAAATTCTACACATTTTTAGCCAGTTTCGTAGAGTACCTAAGATTTACTAGCTTAAATGACGACCTATGATTGTATATTCAGTATATCCCATGTACGTTTTATTTTGGCCATCAATATCTGATACTTCCGTTTTACAAGCTCCATTTAATGGACATCTAGTCTTATTTCTACAGTTGCATAAATTATTAGTGTTATTTTGATGCCCATTAATTTTGAGATTTCTGGCGTTTTGTCTATTTATTATTGTTTCTAAATTACTAGTCAACTGTAGCTTAATTTAACTGTGTTTTTATTGAATATCTTATGTAATTCTTAATTTTTTGGGAAGTGTTTAGTAAGTATCTATCTGTTGTTGCTTTGTTAGGGCCAGAAATAGAGAGACAAAGAGAGGAATTGAGTTAAACAAATTATTAACAGCATACGGTAGGTTACCAGGGATCTCTAAAATATTTTGAGATTTGAAAACTGGTCTTGAATGCCACAATTTATGACCTTTTAATTTTTTTTCGCAGCCTCACCTACGATCCTCTCACGGCACACCGGTTAGAAATCACTGTGGTAGATATTCAAAGCAAGGAGCCTCGTTGTGAGAGTACAACCGTTCATCATGAGAGGCGAAAATTCAGGGTTTGCTCGGTAGTGGTGAAACATTACCAATTTGGTGTTTGCGGGTATTGGGTATTACCAGTCAGTTTTCCCCCTCCTCATTGAGCTGTTAGGGGAGAGATCAGCTGCTATACTCTGGCCATCTAGACTTTTGAAGGTGTTCTCATACAATTATAGCATCTGCATAGATAATAATTATCCGTGTAGGGTAAATCGTTAATATAATACGGAAAGCTTTGCAGAACGCCCGCATTGGTCCCATGTTATTCAGATTAGTGGCCATTAACAATTACCTTCATTTTTTTTTTTTTGAATGGACTTGATAATTGTGAAGACTCTTCCAAGGATGTCATAGCCAAAAAATTTGTGTCGCAATCCTCTGACACACCTTGTTAAAGTGATCGCTCGCGTGATGAATTTATTATCCAAATAGTTATTCCGCAATTGTCAGTAAAAAAACAAACAAAAAAACAGGAATAGATGGTAATGTTTTTATAGTCGTTATTAGGTAAATTCAAACATTCTCAGCACCATCTTTTGCACATGTCTAGCTTTTTTGACTGATATAAACTGGGCCACTAATTAACATTTCTGACTGTGGTGCAACCCTCTATTCTGTCGAATTCTTTCGACTGGTGCAAACAGAGACTATGCTTAGTTATCTACTAGTTAACTGCGTTTTTTGTTCTATAAAACTTACGTTTGGCATTTATTTATCCAATGAATTAACAAATTTACAAACTTTGACTTAACGGTAGATTTGTCCATAGACTTTTCGTTAACACTCTAGAATTACATAGGTCATTACGACTAACTGAATTCCATTCCAATATATTTAGGCAAGGTTTGGGCTTTTTTAACTGCTTCTCACTGTCTTTGCAATTACTGTTATGCTACGCTTAATCATTTTTAATAAAATCTGTCGGAGATTATATATATTTGTGTATTTAGGCAGCAATCCATAATTTATACAATCCATTAAAGACGACATACAAGGTACGGAGATTAAGCTTTTTATTTAATTTTTCTTGTGTCCGAACAAGTGTTTTCTTTTCTGGAAACCCTGTAGAAACCGTACAAATGTTCCTGATCAAACCGAATTCATAATTACATCGGTCACACGACGACATGTCTATCTAGACGCCTTACGTTTAAATCTATCCAACCACAGCTCTATTAGAATCCATTTAAACACGCACACAAACTTACCAGACTCTATCCGAAACATATTAGATACAAACATAATAACCTCATCCACATGTAAAAAAAATATCTAAAAATAATGGTAGCCTTAATAATGAAAAAAGAAAAAGCTAACACACAATAATATTAACTACGAACACGGTCACAATGTGCTGTGTTCTGAAAATAAAATATTCGTATAACGCAAGAAAGATACAAGACCCGTATACCCAATTAAAAATAAGAAATAAAATCATCCTTGATAATGGCTAAAAGTATAGCCGAAAGCGCTCGGAATTATAGAGCATTTGGACAGTTTCTACACACTGTGTCCAGAAAAGAAAACGCTTGTTTGAACACACACAAAAAATAAAAATAAAAAAAGCTTAATCGCAGTACCTTGTCTGTTCTCTTTAATGAAACACACACACATATATATATCTCCTGACGTGCCGTTGCCATTCACTCACAGGGAAGCGTCTGGTTAGTAAATAATTTAAGTAAATAATTACCGGCCTGTAAATATGGTTTAATTAAAAACAGAACATTTACTTAAGTAAATTATATCTAAAAATAATGTATAAACAGAAAATATATTAAATAATTGTTGGACTTTCATAATGTTATCATTGTTTACGTTAAGATATGTTTTCTGGGCAGAAATGATCGATCGACAACGTGTGTGTGTGTGTGTGTTTATAAACAGTAATTCGGACTTTACTAACCAGATGCTTCTGTGTCTGAAGATATATATATATAATTTAAATAAAAAAAAAACAGACCACTTTAAGGTTCCATGTAATAAATTATTTCACCACAGCCCTTTTAAAAGGACTGCGGATCATCAGACTTTACTGCCAAAGTTTGATATTACACGTAATAAATAAGTTGGTATGTAATCCAGGTGGATCCTAGTAATAACAAATATTAAAACTGATCTACTGAGAGCTCGATGTATTTATTATAACAGAGCATATATTTTTTCATGCTAGAGAATTTTGGTTTTTCCTGTTAGTTTATATATATATATATATATAAACTATTAACCTATTGTCAGTTCTTAAAGTGACAAAAACTTATAGCGTTTTGGCAAATTTGGTAAATAGATAACAGATCGTTAGAGGAAAAAGATATATAGATAGGAACAGAGTGAGATATATATATATATATATATATATAAATTTTAAAATGTCGGTTTCTAACAGCAGTTATTTTCTGATCTTCCGCATATTTTGCTCGATGTATTGCCTGGAAATGTACGAAAAAAAAAATCCTTTCTCTTTTAAACGACCATTTAATCTTGACTACATATTCATGCGTTAATAATTACTTCACATTTTGCATACTTTTCATCCTGAAAGAATGTTTTCAAATACGTAGCACCGGATTTCCGGTGGGCTGTTCCGTTTTTGTTGAGGGACAAATTTCCGTGTCTCTTTTCGCCAGAACTCACCTCTCTCCACACGTACACACAACTTTTTATGTAGTTCACCCATTTACAGTGGTTACATAAGAATGTATTTGTCACTCACAAACACAGATGAACTTAACCTTTAGGATGCAGATTGATTTTGAGCGCCATGTTTTGAAAAAACAAAAAAAAAAACTCCTGTATCAAGTAACTCGGAAAATATACACCTTATTTGCCGGCCGATTGGACGCACCCAGATTTTCGTATGGAATATTTAAGGAAAATGATGCACACACAACAAAAAATCAAATTTATAACCTTACCTTTTATGTGATATTTACAACATTAGCACAAATATTACTACTGGAAATTTTTTTAAATAGAAGTGAGCTATGGTTTAATTATCAGAACATTTTTTTTAGAAAAGAATTTTAGCACATTTTATAACACATTTATTGAAAATTGTTTTAGTTTTTCAGGTAGCAATATATGTTTATACAATAAATTCATAATAGTTACAAAGAAATCTACTAGTATTAATGAATACTGTTACATATGGTAATAGGCAAGAACGCCTGGGAGAATTCCAGTAAGATATCTTTAATCATTCCCAAATTACAACAGTTCAAAGCTTAAACTAACAATTGCACAATTTTGCTGTTACACCCGAGACTCTTCGGTAAAGCGAATCGAGTTCTCTCAGTTACTGTGTGTTTATCTAAAAATAAATACGCTAAAATTCACCTTCGTCTCTGCCGTGCGCCAACGGCTTAGTGGTAGAATCTTCGACTGAGGCCAATTCAGCCGGGTTTCAACCCTAGCTAGAGGCAACCGGACGCCTAGCCACACTGAAGAGCTGTGATACAGCGAAACAGTTTGTCTGTGGATGAAAATATATAGGCTCCTGAAAAATTAATTTCGGGTGAGCTTTCTGGGGGAGGAAGTGTGGGCTTGTAAACAGTGACTATTACGGCTATTATAGCAAGACTCTTCGGTAAAGCGAATCGAGTCCTCTCAGTTACTGCGGGTTTATCTAAAAATAAATACACCGACGGCTTAGTAGTAAAATCTCCGACTGACGCCAATTCAGCCGGGTTTCGACCCTAGCTACAGGCAACCGGGCGTCTAGCCATACTGAAGAGCTGTGAAACACTCTGTGGATGACTATATATATATATATATATATAGTCTGAAGGTATAGGCTTAAAGTGCTCAATATTTGGGATGGACTGTTTGTAAATATAAGCGGGAGAACAGTAGCGCCAATCTGTTTCATGCTTGAACACAATCTTCCTGACTGGACACGACTATCGCCACTCGGTGATATGAGTATCCACACTTCTTGTGTATGTTGAATGAGAATCCAACGGAATGGATGGAAAAATTCAAGGCAAGAAAAAATATCTCTTATTGCTCACTAGAAACAAACTCAACAGAATTACTTTGTCACTGATTTTTAATGAAGAAAATATTAAAGATTTATTATTATTATTATTATTATCTTCTGAGGCCTTTTTTTCTTTGTTAACAGCAACGAATAGTTGGTTCAATGATTTACAGAAAGTTTCTACATATTTTATAATAGGTTTTAACACTTTAGAGCATTATCTGATCATACTCGGGAACTAGAATTATTTGCCAGGAGATAAATGTATGTGTATTATTTAGTACAGCCAACAAGAAATACTACTCTTTTTTTTTTTTTTTTTTTTTTTATTTTTTTCAAACTATAAAGTTTCTTGAACAAAAAAGCTGATGCGATGTCAGTTGGAATTCATCACCTCATTCTAACACACACACACACATATATCTATCTATCTATCTATATATATATATATATATATATATATATATATGTACACTAGCAGTAGAGCCCGGGGATGTAACAGTAAGAGATAGATCAAGTATCGACCATCATAAAGACTGAAAAATAAAATTGACAAAGATTATTGTTTAAGGTTGACGGACACGCATGTCTTAATTAGTTGTTTTTTTTTTTGTTTTGTTTTTTTGTTTTTTTACGAATTGTTCAAACTCAAACAAAAACATTGTTTTCAATCGTTATGAGTCTACCGATTGAATAGAATTTTATTATAAACAATTGCCTTGTAAATGGAATTTTTAAAGCATTCTAAATGTACAAATAAAGAAAAAAAAGTGTGCAAGACAATAAGAAACACTACCTGCCAAAAAAAGTGAAGTTTTGTTGAAATCCATTGAAAAATGTAGGAAATCCGATCCCATATATAAACGAACACACACACACAACCTGGGTTTTATTATAAGTATAACTCGATATGAATTGTCCCCCCTTTCATTCTCGCGACAGCGATGACTCTTAATCGTGTTTCGAAATTGATTTTGTGCAAAAACAATTGTTTTTCCAATTTTTGGCGCCGTCAGAACCACCGCAAGGTAGTTTTACGTAGTTCTGTGAGGTTTTGTTGAAATCGGTTGAAAAATGTAAGAAGTCCGATCCAATATATAAACGAATACACACACACACACACACACACACAACCTGGGTTTTATAATAAGTATGAGATATATAAGGCGCAGGGCCGAGCGCTTTCTAACCATGAGACCCGAAGAAGACTTCCTGATGTTTATCGGACTGGATCGAAGTCGATCCCAGCGTGCGACACCTTTGGAAATTGCTTGAAAACCATACCACGGGTTAAACCAAGCCTTGTGTCTGAAAGTAGGTTCGTCGATAGCAGTGCTAGCATTAAGCCACAAGTCATCGAGAGATTGAGAGCGCTAGATAACACGCTCTCTCCCAGAAACTAAGGTCTTCTCAGCAGAGGTGCAGTATAAACCACAGGTTGGCTCTGTTGATGTTGAACAAAACACAAATGTGCTTGAGCGAGCGTCTGCAATAGGGATTTGCTAGCCTCCCTACTAGACGGTTATCCTGGAATTCGTTTGGCCAGCTATATATATATATATATATAATGTATATTACTCTTTGATGTTTATTTCTGTCTTTGCACTCTTCACGAAGTTGCTTTTAGTTAGGAAGAGATTAATTACAATATGACCCTTTCGTTTTTTTTTTTTCGCGGTCAGTTATTTACTAATGGGAATAGAGGTCTGTCTATATTTCTGAGATGAGGTATTATGTACATTATTTACATTATTTACATTATTCGGATTATTGTCCTCATCTTTGTCGCCATATTTATTACAACGTTTCGGCCTTCTTCAGGTGGTTGGAATGTCGAACTGAACCCTTTATTTCGCTCACTGGGGTAGACATATGCTAGGCCACAAAAATCTCCTGAGCCGACCAAGCATAGAAATAAATACAATATGGGAACCAGTAATAAGGAGTGCCAGAGAAAAGCAATGATAACATTTAATGACTTTAAACGCTCTCACAACGATCAATATTATTCTCATCTTCATGTTCAATGATTAATTGTTTCGATTCTCTTTCCAAATTGGAGAGATTTATCGAGTTTTTCCTTTTCTCCATTATATTCTATGGTCAGCTAGAACAGCGAACTGTCTGCCTTGACAGGTGTTCTTTTTTGACCACATCTGGCTAGAATAGTGAGATCTGTTTGACCCTCAAAGACAATAGTATTTTTCACCCATAAATATAACACACACACACACACACACACAGCGGCTCCTACTGCTATTAATGTAATACTGTTCAAATACGAATTGAGTATTGAGTCCTCCGGGCCACTGACGTATTTGATATTGGAAAAACGCTAAATTTCCATTTCCTCTCTGTCGTGCGTCGATATCCTAGGTGTAAGATCTCTGATGTCAAATATGTCGCGTTCCGATCCCCGTTTGTAGCAATCGGATGTCTAGCCACACTGAAAAGCTGTGATACAGCGAAACAGTTTGTCTGTGGATAACACACACACACACATATATATATATATATATATATATATATATATATAAATATATATTGAATTTTTTCCTTGGTAATATAACTGAAAAATCTAAGAAAAATTTATTCCCATAGCAACTCCATATTTTTAAATGTTATTAACCGGTACTTCTTTTTTATAGTGAACACGGCGGCTTATGTAACAGTGTTCCCATGTTAACGACTTATTCCTAAGATTTTTTTTCAGTCATGTTTTAATATATTCGCATAAACGAAACGTCTATAAGAGAAGAAAAATGTACCTATATTTATATTCCCTCTTAGATAATCAGTGGTGTGTTTGAGTTAGACACTTATAATTATATTTTATCTCGTAATTTTATTAACAATTCTAAGCTTTTAAGAACTTTTTTGTCTGAATTTATGGGATAAGAAGTTAGCATTATTTTCTTGAATTCGGGGGAAACGGACAAGCAATAACTGAAGAATCGTGAATATAAATAAGAACCAGACGATATCTTTAGACCTAAGCAGGGGAACAAGAACAGCTTTCACCCGACGACAAACGGTTCAGTTTATAATTCCCTGTAGGTTTTCATGATGGATATACACCCAAGGATGGTTGGAGAGCACAACGATCGAAACGTTGTGATACTAGCAAATAAGATGATGACAATAGTCCAATTATAGTGTCATTTTGAGATCTTTATTGAAATTCATATTATTATTTAAAGCAACTTTAGTAAGTACAATTGCATCAAAATTGTATTTATGTTCAGTTGGATCAAAAAACCAACCCTAATCGAACTTCTTATGAAGGATAATTAAGGCTATCGGTTAAAAGATTATGAGAATTTACAGACGTCTAAGCATAGAATGAGGCTCTCTCACCGACAGGACAAATGAAATCCCATCTTATGTCGATTCTCGTTCTTGTCCTTTCGACCAAAGATGAAAACAAATGTTGCGGAGAAAAATGAAAATTTGAACACTGTGTATTTTTTTTTTTTATTCAGGCCTTCACTAGCACAATCCTCACAATTGAGTTTGTTGTCACTTTACCCCACCTTTTCATTTATTTCTCTGTTACTGTATTCACTTTTGGTCAAGTAGACGGCCACTTTGACACGCTACTGCAGACATTATGGCTGGTCATAAGGCACAAAACATTAAGACCGAGATAAAATCACCCAATATTCGATGTGGATGTCTCCATCATAATATCAAAGACGTAAAGATAATAATAAAAACAAATAACTGTCGTAGAAAAATTAAAAAATCGAATAAAACAAAATCGAAAACAAATCCCAAATTCTGGCGTAAACAGGCCTACATTAGCTAAGCTACAGATCTTCTTGCAAAGATTCTCGCATACTGTGTTACCGAGACATGAACAAAGATAGGAAAAAAAAAAAGCTTCATTACAAAATTGCATTGATTCCGTCAGCGGAAAGTTCTGCTTGTCGGCTTTCTACAATGTCTGCAGACATAAGTTTAATCCCTGAAAATCGATGAAGGAAGAATCGATTAGTAGTGACAAAATATGGTGTTCAATGACCGGAAGTAGCATATAATAAAGAAAGAAAACGTAGTCTCGTAAAAAAAGAAATCCAGTTTTTTCTTTCTCTCTCTCTCTGAGTGAAGGTGAGTTGGGAAAAAGACGGAGACAAAATATATTTTCCAAAATATGGATCATAGAGGTGAACACACACACACACACACACACACACACATATATATATATATACACACACACACACACACTAGAGTGAGACAATTGGCTGCATGGTGATTTCTGTTTCGTTTACGCAATTTTTGCTTCTTTCACGTGCAGAAAAAGGATAAGGAAATGTGCTTTCACTTCAGACGAGTCTTTCAGTGGCACTTCGATATGGTGTAATGGTTAACAAACTTTCTTTCGCTAAATCAATAACGATTGAATATTGAGTTCAATCCTCATTTGAGTGATCCATACTTTCGGCCTTGTGCCACATTTCTTTCTCTCTCTCTTTCTCTCTTTTTTTCTCTCTCTCTCTCTTTTTTCTCTTTCTCTCTCTCTCTTTCTCTCTCTCTCACTCTCTGCTCTTTTTTCTCTCTCTCTCTCTCTCTCTCTCTGCTCTTTTTTCTCTCTCTCTCTCACTCTCTGCTCTTTTTTCTCTCTCTCTCTTACTCTCTGCTCTTTTTTCTCTCTTTCTCTCCTCTTCTCTTTTTCGCTTTCTCTCTCTCTTTTGTTTTTTTTTTCTCTCTCTTCGCTTTCTCCTGGTCTATCTTCATAGTCTATTAACGAAATCGTGCTGACATAGCTTTTTTTTTTTTTTTTTTTTTTTTGCTAAATCATCTCATTCCTCTGAGTTACCTGTAACGCGATGCTACCGTATCTGTCAAATCCTTAGAACTCGTATTTTGTCTTCTTTTTTTTTATTCTTTCGAGTTTATATTCAGAAAACATTCATTCTGTTATTGTACCTTCGTTTTTACCTCTAAACTCGCTATGTGGACATTTTTCAATTTAATTTTTACTCAGATTTTCCGAATCAACACCATTTTTTCTTCTTCTTTAAATGATAAAACCACAGTGGACATAAAAACATTACAAAATATTAACAGCAGCTCAGAACAAATTTCCACGCAAAAATTCAACATACCAGGGTTGCTCCAAACGTAACACCTACCATTTCATTCTGCTAACCCTACAAAGTAAATTCCATTTAAGATATGAGTTGCTTACCAATTTGATTTATCATTGTAGTAAACACTTAATGTTAATCTGGCACCAGAGTTAAGTTTTTGTATTTACAAATCAATATTTCACTCATTTTATTTAATAAACTTGTCCCGTCCTGGGTAAGACGATAAACTACGTCCAACAGCAAGGCCTCTGATGAGGAGGTTTTGAGATGCGTGGAACCACCTCTTAATTGCTGGTGTTCTTGGGTTCACCCTCACCAGGGGTGGAAAAAATATTATCAATAATAAAAATTTTGTCGCCATTAAATAACCCATTGAGGTTGATACGCCGTAAAAGAAAAACTAAACTAATAAAGAGAAAGGTGTCGAGAAAGATGGTTATGGCCATTTTTTTATTTTATTTTATTTAGTTAGTTATTTCTTTAATTAGTTATCTTTTTCTTTTTTTTTTTTTTTGATACAGTCTTAATTATACCCCACCCACATTATAACACTGTGCCCTTCTGTAATGATGTGGATATTTCTCTAAACTTCACATATGAACTTCGATGTGGAACTAGTGTTTTCACAAACCTCTGATTTAAAGAATGTTCTATGTTTGTAATACCTGTTTGTATACTAAATATGACAATATTACAGGCAGTAGCTGAGTGGCAACCTGGAAAAATTACGTCTGACATGAACGTACGTAGGAAGCAGAGAAGTGTCACTGAATTTCTCCACAGGGGGATAATTGTATCCGTTGGAATTCATGAACGATTACGGAGAGCAAACAATGGATGTGAGCATAGTTAAGCTTTAGGTAATGCGCCCCGTTATTAACGGTAACGATATCTGTGATACACTACGTTCAGGCCGGCTCTGCACAACAGACAAACCCCCGAATTGAACGTTTATCACTATCCCAATGCTCCTTTAGATTTCAGAGTCGTATTTGCCATCAACTGTTAAAACATTGGCCAGATATTTAAGTTGCTGTCCTTTTTTATATTGATATCTCCAATTTGTAATTTACATGTTAGATTCTTTCTTTTGCTGACGATCATGCATTTCTTCTTGCGACTGATGTTTTGTCCTTTCTTCTCGCTTAACTTCTTACTTCTGTAAGAGTTAATTTCTCTTCTGTATCTGCTATCGACACTGTGTCATCTGCATATCTTGTATTAAGATTGTGGTCGCCAATAATGAATCTTGTTAGGATTTTTAATTCTCTCAAAATCGCCTCACTGGATATGTTAACTGTCTGTTGAGAAAACCCTTCCTTGTCTTACACTCCTTTGTGTTTTTGTTTATACGGATGTTTGAAGACCTGTTGTCTCAGCCTCGTCATACGCCTTATGTGTGAACATCGATCAAAATTGAAGATTTTATAAAATAGCTTAAGTATATACTGACTTAAGTTTTCTAAAAAAATTAAAAAAAACACTGCAAAGCTAATTTTAAAATAGGTATAAATTCTTGTATTATTAATGTAGCTTATGTTAAGTTAATATCGCATTTAAGATCGATTTTCGTTTTGAAATATTTCCGAAGGGGTATACAATAGTATTACAACAGTAAAAGTAGACCTATTCAAACAAAAAATGTATAACAAAATATATATATATATATATATATATATATATATATATATATGCGTATATATATATATATATATATAGTTTGCGTATATATATATATATAGTAACCTTAAGTTTGTCATGCGTATATATATATATATATATATATATATATATATATAACGACTAAATTTGGTTTATCGGTTCTCTCTCATCATAGCAAAAATCGACGGGAAAAATGTTCATATCGACTAAAAAATATATACAGACAAAAAATATAACATTAAAGGCTAATTAACTTTTAAGCCCACCAACGACTCCTGTTCGCGAATGAATGGATGGTTGGTAGGACTTAATATATCAGGATCAGAGATAGCCGAACATTTGATTAAAAACCAGCAGTGTTCTCGGGTTTTATAGTTCAAATATGCTCTCAATGCTGAGTCGGGCTAACACCAATTATCACCTGAAGGCTTTGAAATCAATGTAAAGTCCTAGCAACCATCTCCGATAAACCGGTTTAACTATTTTTAATCGTTATATTTCGGTATTACCAATTTTTGCTACTACTTTTTTTTTTTTTTAACGAATGTTTTATCTTGAATAGAAAATCAACAACCTGTATCAAGTGTTCAAAGAAATAGGATTCTAGATAAACTTTAATAAACAGAAACCATGCTCTGGGACAGGGGCGAAAGCAGTGATGACACGCTTCCTGAAATCATCAAAAACAGAATGTTGAATTGATAAAAACTACAAATAAATTCGCCTAACACCTCAAATTGGTACAAAACCGAAGCATTAAACTGAAATATTTAATCATGTTCTAAAATATAATTAAAAGAAAAAACTTGTACTGCCAACGGATGATTCTTTTTATTTAAAAAAAAAAAAAAAAAAGGAATGGCAATTTGTAGAGTAAAAAAAAAAAAAATTCCTTTTTTTTTTTTTTAACGCCTCAACTTGCTGTTACGTTGTAAACGCCATCAACTCATTTTTTTTATCCTTGGCTAGCAGCATGGCCCGGCGTTGCCCGTGCTTGATTCAAAAATCGTACGACTCGTACAGCAATCGCTATCACTTGATTTAAAATATTTTTGCCCTTCCTTGCCTTTAAAGGAGTGCCCTTTGCCGTGCTGATGTTGCTACTTGACTTACTTCTTGCCTATCTCACACTGCGAATTTTTTCTAAGCTCTATACTAAACATTAAATCTGTTACGAAAAAAGAACTAAACAAAATGAACACAAAACAATCAGCTTTTTAAAAAAAAGGACTCGTAATTGGAAAAACCGAATGAAAAAAGAATGTTAACAACAAATAATTTTTCACACCCAACCCAATTCTGCAGAATCAGAATCAACGTTGAGTTTAAGCAAGCGAATGAGCCAATTGGAGTAAAGTGCCATGCAGATTTAAATTTTACCACTTGTGACGAATGCAGCTATCGATTTTTTTTGCGTGCTAGCATGATAGTTAACATTCGTGTCAGTCAGCTGTTGGCTCTCACGCTGGCCAATAGAATCTTCCTGCCTATTCGTGACAGCCAGCTATAGGCTCTCACTCTGGCCAGTAGAAAATGGCTGCAAACTACATGAAAACTGCCGTAGAAGCATGAAAAAATCGATTATTTCTACTATCGATGGGAGTTGGGAAATGCAACGTTGGTCTTAGCCTTCCCACTAACTTTGTGCATGTAAATTTTGGTGCAAATCGGTCAAGAATTGCGGTCGTGCATTCGTTACACACACACATCCGCACACATCCTGCCTTTTATAGATAGAGATTTGAATTCTTCAGCGCTTCTAGCTTCTTTGCGCTGTTTTTACTCAAATTAAGGAGTGACCAAGACTGGCAACTGCAAGTCGAAATATTTCCATAAAAATAAATAATTCGTTGGAACTACAAGTTTTTTTTCTTTTAATTATACAACTACCCACAGAGACAAGCATCCTAACTTTGATGTTCTAAAATAACCTAGTCATATCGACTTTCATACGAATGTTATGCATATGCATATCACCTGATCCGTTGAGAAATATCTAAACTGTCGGATGCATATAATCGTTTCCTAAGATCAATGGTTAAAATGGCAAATGAAGCATGAGGATCTTGGAAACGATCATCTTTCTTTGAGCAGAATCACAAAGAATTGTACCAAATGACAGAAACCATAACACTGTCGTGGATAGCTCTTGTAACCCGGAGAAAATGATGACTTAGTCAACATGCTGACATTCCACACTACAAATAAAAGATTAGGAAGGAAACTGCCATAAGTAATGGGAAGAGCGATAACAGCTACTGAACTTGAGAAACCTGTTTTCGTCAAAAGAGAGAAAGCACGCTCTGTTCTCTCTCTTTCTCTTTCTCTCTCTGTTCTCGTTTTCTGTCTCTGTTATCGTTTTCTCTCTCTCTCTCTCACTCTCCTCGTTTTTTCTCTCTCTCTCTCACTCTCCTCGTTTTTTCTCTCTCTCTCTCACTCTCCTCGTTTTTTCTCTCTCTCTCTCACTGTTCTCGTTTTTTCTCTCTCTCTCTCACTGTTCTCGTTTTTTCTTTCTCTCTCTCTTTCACTGTTCTCGTTTTTTCTCTCTCTCTCTCTTCACTGTTCTCGTTTTTTCTCTCTCTCTCTCTCACTCGTTTTTTTCTCTCTCTCTCTCTCTCTTTCTTCTCACTTTTTCTCGTTTTTTCTCTCTCTCTCTCTCTCTCTTTCACTCTCACTGTTCTCGTTTTTTCTCTCTCTCTTGCTCACTATCTCTCACCTAGAGAGAAAGAAAATGAATAGACATCGTGACATATACAGAGAGCTGATCACGAGACGTGCCCACATCATTCTACTTTGCATCTCAGGGCTCCATTGGGACGAAACCCTCTCGACTCTAGTCTAAGAAGCCCTCCCCCAGCCGTACAATGTAATTACTTTCCTGGATAGACTATTATTCGTTCAGTCCCATGTGTAGATTTAGTTTCCGACCGGTTGAAAATATTTTGAAAAATACCATTCAAAAACCTCGCTTTTTCACTTGGGTCCCAACACCAAACCACGCGCTTTGCTGCGATGTAGACAACTATCTCGGCCAGTGAGATATGTTAGCTTTGCTTAATCTAGCATAGTGTTATGATAATGAGGTAACCTATGAGGATTGTATTTTATGATCACGCTAATCATTCTGCGGTATGTATAGATATGTACTTGGATTTAGTCAGACACAGAGACACAACAGACCTTTCAGGGAAGATCAGGCTCTCTCCTGTTAAAAAAAAAAAAAATCCTTCGGTACTGTCATTCTACAATAGGTACCTGCAAAATGAAGAGACACCTAATGTTTTAAATGCATTTTAAAAATGAAAAATCTTTCTTGAAGCTATTATTTGAATTTTAATTACAAGCTAATAGATTAAATTCAGTAGCTCCAGTAAGCAAAATACTGAATTTAAATTGATTCAAATTATTTTTTATTCGCTAAAATCGGCCATATTAACAATTTTGTCAACACAGAATTAAGAAATTAAATTTTTAAAAAATCTTCCAAAATTAATATACTTTTCTGAAATTTTGAGAAAAAACTGTTTTAAGGTTTAATTAATCTGAATTAAAACTAAGATTACTTACTTTCAGTTAAAAATATCACAGAAAAAAAAACATTTTTAACACGAGGTGTGTTTTTAATGAGGTCTTAACATTTTTATCGCTAACCGGACGTTTTCAAAATTTAAGTACAGGAGAAATACTTAGGAAAACTATATTACGAATTAATATTTTGTTGAATATTAAGTACTTTGGCTTTATAGCCTTACTTACGAACATGCTTGTTAATGAAATGTTAGAAAATTCTCAATAAATTTTAAAGTTGCTATAGTTACCGCCTATGTTTCCTGATAATCTCGCGTATGGACATCCGTATTTACACAAATTGACATGTTTATACATACAAAGAAAATTCATTTTTTTTTTTTTTTTTTTTTTTTAAAATACTGAAGGTCGGTGAATTCTAAGCTTTTCCCTTTATAATTAGTATAAATATAGTTTCTACTTAATAACAATATCACCTCACTTCTACAAATTAATACAAGATTTAAAACTTTTAAATCATTATAATTAAAAATTTAAAATAAATGAAAGCAACTGTAAGAATTCACTATTCATCGAAAAAAAAAAAAGAATTGCCATAATGTATCTTAATCATAAGAGCAATAAAAGCTTTTATAATTAGAATCAACATTAATCGCTACAAAAATAAATTAAATGTCAGGAGTCACAAAAGTAAGAAAAAAAAAGAAGAAAAAACCTTTCGGAATTAATTTCATTAATTTGTGAATCATTTCTGAAAGTTTCATAAAAAATTTATAATTATCTGATTTTTGCAAGAATTTATAAATCAATGTTTTTTTCACCACAAAAAAAAAAAAAACAAAAAAAAAATAAAAAAACAAAAAAATTTCTCATAGTAAATTATGCCCCCCTTTAGCGGAAGATTCTAAAACAATTAAAAAATTTAATTTAATCATTCAAAAATCCTTTGGTCGTTACTCTTAACAAAGATTTTTACGATAAAACTTTTTTCTGTTGCTGTTGTTTTGGGGACACTCATTTTTTCTTTCTTTCAGAATCTTTGGAAGTACATACTCCGATGTATTCATTTTTGTCTGTTATGCTTTGTTGGTAGATTTTGTTTAGCAGCATATCAACCTCTATGGATTATTTAATGCTGTTATTTAGACATTTCAGGACAATTTTATGGCTACAACTAAATATTTTAACGCAATTGTGTTGGTATTCAACAAGAGATAAAAAAAAAATATATATATAAAAATGTATTGCTGGTATTTTTAATATAAGAATGTATTTTTATTAGTGTTTTTTTTTGGGGTGGGGATTCACTATTTGACTCTAGCTGGAACCCAACAGATGCTACCACACCGGATAAGAGGTGAACCTGAGAACAGCAATTAAAAGGTGGTTCCACGCTTTCTGAAATCTTCCAATCTCCCGATCAGAGGTCTTACTGTTGGATATAGTTTATCGTCACACCCAGGGCTAATTACGCTTTGCAGATTTATTTGGTAAAGCAAAGCCTGAAACAGTTATTCAGAAATCGATATTAAAATACAGATTCTTATTTTCCCTTGCGTTTCTTAATAATACATTTATTTATTCGATTTTTTTTTTTTTTTGGTTCATTTAAACAACGAATTAACACAGTTGCTAACAAATGCGGCGGAGTTTCAAAAATTAAGCTCAGGCCCCAGCAGAACGGGGAAGAACCGAGGGGAGTTTGGCTAATTTTTTTTCACGGTATTGCCGTTATACCCACTTAAAATTAATCTTGTATCATATTCGGTATTGACGTGAGCACACTCAAAAATACCCATTACAAATGAAGGCTTGAAGCAATCTTGATGCGACTTTTACCGATGAATGTGGAATGAAAAATGAAATCTCGTGAGAAAATGGGATTTTAAGGAGCGACAAAAAAACGATCGCTGACAATTGGATAGAGACGGTTGGAATTTCTCGGACGCATAATGGAGAAGAAAGGCTTCGAGAATTGAACATTTGCAGGGCACCACGGACGCAAGAAAAGCAGAGGAGATCGACAGCTCACCTATTTGACAACTTAGAGTTAATAAATAGATCGAAGGAAAACTGTCGCAAAAATAAGGTATTGTGAAAGAGCAAATACGAAAAGGTTTTAGCTCGATCAAAGAGATTTTAAATAACAAAAAATTTTTTTAAAAATTGAAAAAAGAAATAAAGTGATATTTGGTCAGGTTTTGGGAAGTGGGTCTACCTTTCCGCCTCCTCCCCACTTCGGTAAAAAGCAAAAGAAGGGAGACTGGAATTTAAGGCCCTTCTCTATAACATTTTAGGTTAAAATTATAAATAATTATAGATTATTATTATTTATTAATGATTATATATAATTGTTGATGATTTTAGTGTTAAAGAATAAACTCTTGATAAATTGAAAATATTTTATAGCCCTAAGTTATAACTTACTTACATAAGAAGTTACGGGTAATTGGTGTTAGACTTAAGAAAGATGGCGATTGTTGCTTTTTTTTTTTTTTTTTTTTTTTTTTTTTTGCTCGTTGCCTTCTCGTCGATTTTGAAGTCACATTGCTACCCAAGACAAATCTTCCATTTAACCTGTAGCTGATGGGAGACGAAATGGATTCATGACTTTTCCAAGGGCGTTTCTGTGAAGGATATAAAGTGAAAGCAACAGAAGGCAAGTAATTTGAACTCGGCTCGCCGATTCTAGTCGCACATCACTCTGGACTGAAACTTGTATTATAGAAGGTACGATGGGTAAATTGTCGCCATTTTATATTCTTTATATTTCGCGCATGCGTGTTGCTTCTTTTTGATTTTGCTGACTGGACAGTATAGTGGATTCAGTTGGGTACCGTCGGTGAGAAAAAGAGCACCAATGGCGCGATTCACTCCGCTAGAAATTTGGAAACAACATACTGTACTGCTTAGCATTCGCACTGGAAGATAAATACGAACACTTCAGAATGTTTGGGTGTTACTCTGAGGACAATGTAGAGGATTCGGAAAGAATTGGATGATATATCCATTCAACATCGTGGTGTTTGAAGTGATCAGTAGTGATGGCGACGTTATGCCTCTATTCATCTTCACATAGAGCCTCAGACTCAACACGGAGGCCTACATCGTTCCTTGGGGAGGTAGTGTTGCTCTGGGTCAAGAGGGTGGCTGCTGAAATATTCTATCTGGCAACAGGGCTCTGCACCATGTCACACAAGCAGGAGAACACTGTCATGGTTGTCAAACAATTCCAGCGACCACATCACCTCTTAAATCTGGCCACCTAACTACCCAGATTGCAACCCCTTTGATTATTATGTGGTTGGGGGGGACACAGTTGAGCGAAAGACCAACAAAACTCCTTGTAACACCAAAGATGAACTGAAGGCAAGGATTATGGCAGCGTCCACCAACTTAAACAAGGTGACCGCCCAGAAGAATTTCAGGAGATTCCGAAGTCGTCTGGGGGGGGGGCGTGGCTGAAGCCAATAGCGATTTTATTGAATAAATTTACTCTATAGTATTTCAAGATATATTGACCAAAATTACACAAAAATATCTGTTAAAATGAGATATCAGTGTTATTTTCATTTTTGCGTAATTTAGACAATTTATCCATCCCACCCTGTAAATCATGATTACAAATCAGCGCAATGATAGAATATAAAAATAGTTACGCACACACGTTATAACTTTTGTAATTTTGCTAAATATTCCGTGCTACATGCAAATGCATATAGGATAATTCCTATTCATGCTTTCTTAGGCAATCGCAGCAATACAGCGGCTAAATGCCTTATAAGTCTTGACAAATAGTCAGAAACGCTTTGCCAATGATGAATTTATTTTACTTTTTGCAGCGCGCATGCGCGTATATCTAAACCAGGCAGATGAATTATACGCCATAAAATCATACAAAAAGCAACATAGCCATATATTCACTATAAATAATTTCTTTGAATTTTTTTCCCAAGAGTTTAATTTCATGAGAACAGAATTTAATGACATAAACTAATGAGGAAACAAAATGTGTTTCTACAGAAGGATGCTGAAAGTATCATGGACAAGACTTGTAAGAAGCGACGTAGATTTATGGAAACAAAAAAGACATATTTAGAATCAGAAAAAGACAGTTGAAATTTCTAAGACACCTAAAGAGTGCTTAGAAAATTTGACACTCACAAGACCTACTAAACTAGGTTATCTCCAAGAGATCGTTAAAATAAATTAGCATACAGTGATGAAAACACGCTCCAAACGTAATGAAAACATAGCTTTATCTTTAAAATCTTTATTAAGAAAAAGGATCAGAGTATTTTAATTAAAATTTTTACTACTTTTTACAATACTCGAAATTTTGAATTAAAAAAAAAACAATGTTTTTCTTGCATGTGTTGTTGTACTAACTTTTTAGCATAACAAATTTTCGCTTCTTTTTTTATTTATTTATTTATTTTTTATCTCAGAGTTTAATGAAATTTTCAGGAATTATTTTTGAAATCTTTTTATTAGAAATTCTTGGTAAAAATATATTTTTTTAACATGCGTTTCTTCCCTCTTACTTAATTTTATGAAAGCTTCAGAAATTCGATATAATTTGTAGTGACTATATTAGTTAAATCTGAATATTTTGAAGAATTTAAATCACCGATTTTATTTTGCAAAACGGTCCCGGTCTTACAAAAGTCTGTTTTGAATCGAAAAAAAAAACACATTAAAACTTAGAGATTATTTAATTAGGGAAGCTTCTAATTGCTTTTATGAATAATATATATTAAAGACAATATTGTCTGAAGAAAAAAAATTTTCAGTGAGAGAATTTTTAGGGAATATTGTTATTAATAAAACTACATAAACTAATCATATATTTTAAAGCTTATTACAATCCGAAGACCCCCGACTATTTTTAAAAGAATTTCGATTTGTTTTTATATATGTATATCGATGCAGAATTTCTGAAATATGGATGTACAAACCGATAAATCTATTAATAAAAACCACGTGTGTTAAGGGTTGTCCCCCAACCCTTTTACGAGAAAACAAATAAAGAAAATTGTCGTCTGCTACACCATAGTTAATTATGATCACGTTCGGCGGTCAATCCGCCGTCAATAAATCGATTAACACGTCAGAAAAACAAAACCCTGTGGTTAGGGAATGATTAGATACAATATTTTATGCTATAAGTAAATAATACTTGTTTCAAATCAGATTAGCTTTAAATTTGCTAATTGTTCTCAAATAACGTTTCGGAAATATATATTTTTGCATGATTTTTAAAACGGAAAATCAAGTTTTGTTTACAATGTCTAAAACAAAAATGGTTGACATGATCGATTTTACTGAAAAATCAATGCAACTCTATTCAAATCAATTTAATTTCTGTCTGAAATAAACCAAAGTATTTGGCTTACCGGATATAGTAAAATTAATCATTTAGCATTTATTGAAAGCTTCAGGAAGCTTTTTTTCATTTTTAAAAATTCATTTTAAACATTACGTATACAGAATTTGTGAGGGTACCTATATTAAAGACAAGAAGGGCAGAAAAATTAGCGAATAACCTACATAATGAGCTTTCATAACAATGTCTAGAAAAGATAACAAAAGAAACATTGCAAAGAGCCACAAAGAACAGGAAGCTGCGGAGATCCATTATCGCCTACGTCATGAAGAATATTACATAATTTCTATTCTGTGAACAGAGGATTGGCTACGACTAGTGTTATGTTAACTTTTCTAGTTCCTTGAAAAGCTGCTAGGTTTTATCCGCACTAATAAACACACATATATTGGGAGTGTTGATGCCATGTGCTTAGTTAGAGAAGATGGTATTTAAGTTATTTCTGGAGACAGTTTGTGCGATAACTTGATGTAATGAAAATCGGCCATCCTAACGGGAATGACAAAAACGCACACACCTTAACTTGTATATCCTCAAAAAAAGAAATGGCACAAAAAGAGATACCAAGTTTCATATTGTAAATTTAAGAATTTGTCATTTCTTATTTCTTTATTTTCTTTCTTTATTTATTTTCTTTCTTTATTTTCTTTTCTCTTATCTTTTCTTTTATCTTTTCTTTTATCTTTTCTTTTATCTTTTCTTTTCTTTTATTTTTTCTTTTATCTTTTCTTTTATTTTTTCTTTTATCTTTTCTTTTATTTTTTCTTTTATTTTTTCTTTTATTTTTTCTTTTATTTTTTCTTTTATTTTTTCTTTTATTTTTTCTTTTATTTTTTCTTTTATTTTTTTTTTATTTTTCTTTTATTTTTTTTTCTTTTATTTTTCTTTTATTTTTTCTTTTATTTTTTTTTCTTTTATTTTTCTTTTATTTTTTCTTTTTTTTTTTTTTTTTTTTCTTTTCTTTTTTTCTTTTCTTTTTTTCTTTTCTTTTCTTTTTTTTCTTTTCTTTTTTTTTCTTTTCTTTTTTTTCTTTTCTTTTTTTTTCTTTTCTTTTTTTTTCTTTTCTTTTTTTTTCTTTTCTTTTTTTTTTCTTTTCTTTTTTTTCTTTTTTTTTTCTTTTTTTTTTCTTTTCTTTTTCTTTTCTTTTTTCTTTTCTTTTCTTTTTTTTTTTTTCTTTTTTTTTTTTTTTTTTTCTTTTTTTTTTTTTTTTTTTTTTTTTCTTTTTTTTTTTTTTCTTTTTTTTTTTTTTTTTTTTCTTTTTTTTTTTTTTTTTTTTTTTTTTTTTTTTTTTTTTTTCTTTTTTTTTTTTTTTTTTTTTTTTTTTCTTTTTTTTTTTTTTTTTTTTCTTTTTTTTTTTTTTTTCTTTTTTCTTTTTTTCTTTTTTTTTCTTTTTTTCCTTTTTTTCTTTTTCCTTTATTTTCTTTTTCCTTTTTTTTTTTTTCTTTTTTCAAGTTTTTCTAAAACCCAATAATTAATATCTATTTGTTGTCTTCATTTTTATAATTGCTACCGTATTTTATGATGAGCCTTAATGGGTTAAAGAATGTTCATAATGTCGCTTCTCAGCAACGAATATCAATCGGCATTGTAAACTTGCAAAGATAGAATCTTTACGATAAGCCACAAGATAAAGTAGTAAATTAGTCTTTCACAAGAACCAATAACGCAATGGACAGTTTAAATATATTTTTTAAGAAAACGTAAAAGAAGCAATATCGCTAATGTTCTGAAGGAAAAAGACACTTTTATATAACAAACCAAAAGCTTTTGTAGAGAACAGAAAATGTTAAATTCCTTGCTATTCTGAAATTTGAATGTATCATCCTATTGAACACTTTTTATGGAAATAGACCATAAATTTACTATCATACTATCTTTATTTATTTATTTATTTATTTATTTTTTTTGCCTTTATTACCGTTTAAATAATCTTTAATGTTATTTATACTCTTAATATATTCTTCACAAGGCTCCCTACAAAGAAGTTGTCGTTCCCTGATGATATATTGTAGCCGTACTATTGTGTCATATCATTTCAGGACGTTGGCGATCAATGGCTCTCCACAACTTGGCTTTTATTACTCAAATTTACTTTCGACTCTTTAACATCACTCTTTGTCTCAGTTCTATCATCCATTAACACTTACTCGCTGTTTTTTTCCCTTGCTCTTCTTTCTTTCGATATGTCATGAGTGTAAAATTCTCTAGGTCTTCTTTCTTCATTTTGTCTCAAACTACAACTGTCTTTTTTTTTTTTTAATTGTAAGTTGCCTTATTATCGGTATTTTTCTTACTTCTTCCTTACTCACATGTAGTATCCGTGGTATTCTCACATCTTTATTGCTTCAAGTTGTACACGCTAAACACTTTCTATGAGCTTTGGAAACATCTCTTCCTAAAGCAACGGTTAAACAGATTAGCCAAGATTGGAAACTGTTCTGGCCTAAGGTTCTTGAGAACAACTACAGGGATTTTGTCCCGACCAGTAGCCTTCGATAAGTCTGGAAACCTCCCAAGCCGATACAGAGATATCACAAAGCTTCTTCTCCGTGAGCTAAGTAAGAGTCACGTAAAGGACGGTCTTTTTCAATTAACATAGAGTAAGAAGCAAAGAGCTTCGTCTTATCCGACGAGGATAAGATAACCTCAGGGACATTTATAATAGAGGCCACTGATTGGTTTGCCTCTATTTAATATTGCGTTTACGATTTTCCAGAACTAGCTAGATCCATTTTTTTGGTTGTTTATTTCTTTTTGTTTTGATTGAGCGCAATTCTGAATGTGGCAAGGGTTCGGCTACATCGTTTTCTCTGATAGAGATGGTAGTAAAGATTATAGCGGGCCATGGCCGCAGCACATTCGAGCATGAACCTGAACTGGTTATTTGGCTTGTATATATCAGTGCCCTAACACTACGCTTAGTACAACCTGACCTGCAATAGTGGGGTAATCGGTGAAGATCAAATGACAATATGGTGGGTACGAATCAACAGTTACTTGTTAATATTTACAAAGAAACAGTATTGAATTGTAATATACAAATTTCAAAGAATTTGAATGTTGGTAATATGATAAATATAGATCCTTACTCGCTAGGATCAAGTAGAACGTATATTTTTTATCTTTTATCAAACATATTATAATCCTGTTTTATCAGTAAAGCTTGTATTAAATCCTGATTACTGTTAATCCCTTTTCTTTTGGTTTCGGGTGCACAACAAGTTCAGTGCAGAAATTTCCCCAGTTAAAATTTATAACATTCGATGTTTATTCAGCAATTTCTTTTACTGCCAGAAATAGTTACATTGGGACAGGAAATGACTCAAGAAATGAAAGTCAATGCGCAGCAAGAAGAAAATAAGAACCGGTGATAAAAAAAAAATGTGTTTTTTACTTATATTTTTACTCTTTTTTTACTACTTTTATTTATTTTAAGTTTGTTTCTCTTATTCTTTTTTTCATCTATTCCTTTTTCGTCTCTTATTCACTTTTCTTCACTTTTCTTCTTTCTTTCTCTCTTATTCACTTTTCTTCTTTCTTTCTCTCTTATTCACTTTTCTTCTTTCTTTCTCTCTTATTCACTTTTCTTCTTTCTTTCTCTCTTATTCACTTTTCTTCTTTCTTTCTCTCTTATTCACTTTTCTTCTTTCTTTCTCTCTTATTCACTTTTCTTCTTTCTTTCTCTCTTATTCACTTTTCTTCTTTCTTTCTCTCTTATTCACTTTTCTTCTTTCTTTTCTCTTATTCACTTTTCTTCTTTCTTTTCTCTTATTCACTTTTCTTCTTTCTTTTTCTCTCTTATTCACTTTTCTTCTTTCTTTCTCTCTTATTCACTTTTCTTCTTTCTTTCTCTCTTATTCACTTTTCTTCTTTCTTTCTCTCTTATTCACTTTTCTTCTTTCTTTCTCTCTTATTCCTTTTCTTCTTTCTTTCTCTCTTATTCCTTTTCTTCTTTCTTTCTCTCTTATTCATTTTTCTTCTTTCTTTCTCTCTTATTCACTTTTCTTCTTTCTTTCTCTCTTATTCACTTTTCTTCTTTCTTTCTCTCTTATTCACTTTTCTTCTTTCTTTCTCTCTTATTCACTTTTTTTTCTTTCTTTTTTCTCTCTTATTCACTTTTCTTCTTTCTTTCTCTCTTATTCACTTTTCTTCTTTCTTTCTCTCTTATTCACTTTTCTTCTTTCTTTCTCTCTTTATTCACTTTTCTTCTTTCTTTCTCTCTTATTCCTTTTCTTCTTTCTTTCTCTCTTATTCACTTTTCTTCTTTCTTTCTCTCTTATTCACTTTTCTTCTTTCTTTCTCTCTTATTCACTTTTCTTCTTTCTTTCTCTCTTATTCACTTTTCTTCTTTTCTTTCTCTCTTATTCACTTTTCTTCTTTCTTTCTCTCTTATTCACTTTTCTTCTTTCTTTCTCTCTTATTCACTTTTCTTCTTTCTTTCTCTCTTATTCACTTTTCTTCTTTCTTTCTCTCTTATTCACTTTTCTTCTTTCTTTCTCTCTTATTCACTTTTCTTCTTTCTTTCTCTCTTATTCACTTTTCTTCTTTCTTTCTCTCTTATTCACTTTTCTTCTTTCTTTCTCTCTTATTCACTTTTCTTCTTTCTTTCTCTTTTCCTTTTCTTCTTTTTTCTCTTTTCACTTTTCTTTTTCTTTCTCTCTTATTCCTTTTTCTTTTTTTTTCTCTCTTATTTTTTTCTCTTTTATTTTTTTCTCTCTCTTTTATTTTTTTCTCTTTTATTTTTTTTCTCTTTTATTTTTTTTCTCTTTATTCCTTTTTTCTTTCTTTTTTCTTTTTTTTCTTTTTCTTTTTTTTTTTCTCTTTTCACTTTTTTCTTTCTTTCTCTCTTATTCACTTTTCTTTTTTCTTTTCTCTTATTTTTTCTTCTTTTTTCTCTCTTATTCTTTTTCTTTCTTTTTTTTCTCTTATTCTTTTTTTTTATTTTTTTCTCTCTTATTTTTTTTCTCTTTTTTTTTTTATTTTTTCTTTTTTTTTTATTTTTTTTCTTTTTCTTTTTTTCTCTTATTCTTTTTTTTTTTTTTTTTCTTTTTTCTCTTCTTTTTTTCTCTTCTTTTTCTTTTTTTCTTTTTTCTCTTATTCTTTTTTTTCTTATTCTTTTTTTCTTATTCTTTTTCTCTTTATTCTTTTTCTCTTTTTCTTTTTTCTTTTTCTTTTTTTTTTTTTCTCTTCTTTTTTTCTGTTATTCTTTTTTTCTCTTATTCTTTTTTTTCTCTTTTTCTCTTATTCTTTTTTTTCTCTTTTTCTCTTTTCTCTTTTTCTCTTTTCTCTTATTCTTTTTTCTCTTTTTCTTTTTCTCTTTTTTCTCTTATTCTTTTATTCTTTTTTTCTCTTTTTTTTTTTTTTTCTTTTCTCTTATTCTTTTTTCTCTTTTTCTTCTCTTTTTCTTCTCTTTTCTCTTTTATTCTTTTTCTTCTCTTTTTTTATTTTTCTTTTTTATTCTTTTTATTCTCTTTTCTCTTCTTTTTCTTCTTTTCTCTTTTTCTTCTTCTCTTTTCTCTTTTTCTTCTTTTATTCTTTTTTTTCTTTTTCTTTTTTCTCTTTTTTCTTCTCTTTTTCTTCTTTTTCTTTTATTTTTTCTCTCTTTTTCACTTTTTTTTTTTCTTTTATTCTCTTTTCTCCTTTTTTTCTCTTTTATTCTCTTTTCTTCTTTTTTTCTCTCTTTCTCTTTTCTCCTTTATTTCTCTTTCTTCTTCTTTTTTCTCTTTTCTTCTCTCTTAGTCTTTTTCTTCTTTTTTTTCTCTTTATTCTTTTTTATCCTTTTTTTCTCTCTTATTCGCTTTTCTTCTTTTTTCTCTCTTGTTCACTTTTTTTTTTCTCTCTTAGTCACTCTTCTCCTTTTTTTCTCTCTTAGTTACTTTTCTCCTTTTTTCTCTCTTAGTTACTTTTCTCCTTTTTTTCTCTCTTAGTCACTTTTCTCCTTTATTTCTCTCTTAGTCACTTTTCTCCTTTATTTCTCTCTTAGTCACTTTTCTCCTTTTTTTCTCTCTTAGTCACTTTTTATCCTTTCTTTCTCTCTTAGTCACTTTTCTTTTCTTTCTCTCTTATTCACTTTTCTTTCTTTCTCTCTTATTCACTTTTCTTTCTTTCTCTCTTATTCACTTTTCTTTCTTTCTCTCTTATTCACTTTTCTTTCTTTCTCTCTTATTCACTTTTCTTTCTTCTTCGTTTTAATTTTTTTCTATTTTCATTCGTTTTATTATTTTATTAGCTTCCTTTTGTCACTTCGTCCCAAAATTTACTCTGTATGGTCATTTTAGTGAATGAAAACGGATTTATTAAAAAAAAAAAGAAAAAAAGCTCTCTTGATATCACGAGTTACCTAAGCAGCTCGTCGTTTATTAAATACGCGCTCTGCCAATTTAGACATGCGTTACACAAGTGCTCAGCTGATGCGAAAAGAAGGCAACAACTAAAAAAAGCGACAGTGGAACTTCCGTAGCGATTCAACGCACTCCTGAACGGATGGATACTAAACAAGTACCGCTTATCTTTTATGCAAACGGAAATGAAATACGCCGCCATTGAGTCTTTAGAAAGCATCAGCTCTTATCGCTTCTGCAAAAGAATACGAACTCTTCATCTTTGTTGCTTTTTTTTTTCTTTCGGTCGGTTCATTCACAAGCACCCTTCAAATAAATGCACTATTCGCTGATAATAATCTTTGTCTTGAGAATATTTTTCATCGTGGGCGTCTTGCCATGAAGCAATAATTAGCACACGCGATTCACAGCTGATCACTGTTATTATGAAATCTGTCTTCACTCGGTGCACTGCACTTCTGGACTTTGACTGAGGTAGTGAGTTCGATCCCCACTAAGTGCCTTATACTTGTAACTTTCAATCCTATTAAACTGTGTTTTGGTAAATACAGGAGTGCGACTAATGTGTGCATCGGTAACTATCAAAAAATCGTTTTTCAATTACGATGGTTAAATTGAAGAATGTTTTACCGCACTAATCGAGTATTATGTAGACACTAATAGAATTTTGGTATTTAAAAATTTTAACGCACTAATCGAATGCGCATTAATCGAGGGATCTCTGTCTGTAATTGTATATTTGGGTAGCAATCCCTCTTTTATACAAGTTTCGTAAAAACGACTAACGACTGCGGTTAAGTTTTTATTTTACTTTTTCATGTGTTCTTATAAATTTCTTCTTTTCTGGACGTAAATTATGACTGTCAGTGGATGACAGACAGACACACACACATATATATATATATCCCTCGATTAGTGCGGCTAATGTATGCATCGGTAACTCTCAATTTTCAATTACTATGGTTAAACTGAAGAATGTTCTACCACACTAATCAAGTATTATATATGCCCTAATCGAATTTTGATATATAAAATTTTAGCGCACTAATCGAGAACGCATTTATTGAATGTGCACTAATCGAGGGATTTTGTGTTTTTGTTATTTTTTCATCATTTTACTCCAAATAAGGCGATAAAGCCACAAAGTTACTGGGAATGAAAAACAATAGAGTGAAAGAAACTGAGAAAACTTTATTGAAGAGAAAGTACAATAAAACGAATAGGGTTCACGACGGCAGAAGATGACGATTGATGTTGTTTTCTCATTTTTGTTGTTTGTCGGGAAAACAAGACATTAAAAAGAGTTCCACAGTCGAGAGAAGTGCGACAGAAGAAACTATTGTAATATAACTTATAATTACATTGAGCAATTTTAACAATAAATCGATGAGACCTATCTTCCACTCTAGTACTTCGTTACAATTCATGAAATAGGCGTACCATGGAGGAAAGTACATTGTAACAATTGCCATAAAAATATTTATATAACGTTACGGCGGTGGGAAAATGAGTGAAACCGAGTCAAGATCTGCATATTCTTCTTTAGATTTCGTTCAGAATCTCGTGAATTGCCCCAAATCATGGTTGATGCTAACCTCCAGGGTAGTGACTCATTGGGCCTAACGTTCTCAACTGACATGAAGTGGAAAGATTATATTGAATACCATTGCTAGATCAAGCTGCTAAGAAAATTAGTTCAATGTGTCGTTCGAGACCATTTTTCTCTCCAGAATCTATCTTACATATCTATAAGTCTACCATTTATCCATGCTTAGAATATTGCCGCCACATATGGCCCGATGCTCCTGCGTTTTACCTTGAGCTCCTTAATAAAATCCAAAGAATCATCATCAATATTATTGATCCTGTTCTGGCAGCTCGGCTTTAGTCACTTTTCCCCCGCTGTAAGGCTGTCTCTCTCTCTCTGACTTTTCTATAAATACTTTCATGGGCTCTTCGCTATGGTACCTAGACTTATTTAATTTAAACGCAGTACTAGAGTGACGTCCAGATATCAATTTACATTTGAGCTGGCTAGATGCAGCCGTAAGTTCTATGCTAACAGTTTCTTTTCTCGATCTTCTCGATTGTGGAACTCGCTTCCGGCTCCATGTTTTCCAGCCAACTTTAATCTGCAAAAATTTAAATGCAATATCAATCGCTATCTACAGTCCTGCTGATTACTCTTTTCTCTTCCTGCTCATTATCAATGTTTCTGTTCCTAATTCTTCCACATCCTGTAACCCCTTGTGTCTTAGTGGCTTTACTGCCTTGCATGCGGCGATACTGATAAAAAAAAAACAGACATGACAACAATACTCAATGTAAGCACAAATGTTAGACTTTAAACTGTACAAAACAGATTCTTGTGAAAAAAATTAATTCAGTGTATTTAACACTTGGCAATGTATACACATCCTAATACAGTAATGGTTAACGAACAAGTCTCGTCGACCATTAATACACTAATGAATTTGGTTCTCACTAGGCAGTCCACAATAATGACTATGTATCATGATAATCATAGTTCTACATAGTATGACTGCTGTTGTACTTTGGTCGGTCCTCACTGGGTGTCCCTACACTTTACACTGTATTAATTTCGATAAATATTAAAGGCGTGTTACAACCGAGCAATATTTAGCAAGCTAGCCTCGCAGATCACCACTTGTACCAGACTATGCAAAGCTGCCACGCAGCTCTGATTATTGTGTTTTCTACTGACGTCAGTGATAAATGTTTAAGACCAACATTTAGAAAACTGATTTCTAAATCAAGCAGACTCTCTCTAATTGGAAATCGGCGCAGCACAATCATTCACCTTTTCATTTTATTTTTGTGTCGATGTAACCTAAGCATATTTAAATATAAAGATTACGGACCGTGTACTATATTCACTAGGCTAAAAATTTGTTTTAAAACTAATGTAATATATTCAATAAGGTTGCGTTAGCAAAAGAGTAATGGATAGGGTAATCAAAGCCTTACCAGCCGCAATCAACTACCTCGGCCACGAAGCAGCATTTTGATATCGAACCAATGAAAGATCACTGGAGTCAACTCTATCATAATTGGTTATATTTCCTCAGGTCTGTGAACACAGATGTTTGTTTGTTTGGTGATAATCTGAGATTATAACAACAGATGTACAAGATCACCGACGTGATTTGTGGAACCGACAAGATTACAAACTCGTAATTTTCGCTTCAAATAAATGATAATTTTATCTTCATCTGTAAAAGTCTGTAATTGATTGATGGGTTTAACGGATGATAAAACATAGAATGTTTCTTGGCTTTTATGTTCATTACAAAAGACTACTTTAACTATTGTGTCGCTTTCCAAGCCCCCCCCCACACACACACACACGATTGTTCACTTAGCTCGTTATTGTTTGTGAAATCAGTCAACTGTAGGATATCGTTTACGGACCATAGGGTAGACCTGAAGCTAGAAAAATGGCTCCCATCTGAAATAATACAAATGAAAACCAATCACAGCTTGAACATTTGTTTTTCGCCTTTTTACCCGACACAGAAAAGTAAATTTGTATCAGACAGCCATTGACAAAAATCGAATTCTTCATAGAAGCTGTGATCATGGCTCGATCCAGTACAACTTTGCACAGCAGAATCTACTAAAGAATTTTCTTCTCTGTATATAGTGAGATTTAAAGGGGTGTTCTTTATCACAAATTGCTCGAATCTGAATAAGCTACATCACAAAGCTACTGTAAGCAATTGGTTCGTTTGAAGGACATGAGTTAATATAAAATAATATTATTTCGGGAATGAATTCGACCAGTTTGCTACGTGTCAATGATAATCCTTAAGTTATAAATGCGATTCAGCAATTGATTATGAAGTTGGGATGGGAAGTTCTTCTGCATGAGGTGTATTACATAATCTATCACCGCCGGTCTAGGGTTTGTTTATTTTCATGGAAGATTCCATGCATAAATCAGTAGTTTCAGTAATTTCATGATGCCTGAAAATTCCTCGAAAAATTCAGTGAACCTAAATTGGAATCGTTTATTAATAAAGAAAATTTAGTTGCAAGATGGCGAAAGCTCAACGAAAATTAAGAAAAATACTGCGATGTGTGCTATAAATTTGTAGAACTAAATGCTGTGTGTATAAACTTGATTATCCTTCCACACCGTTGTAGGGAGCGGAAAAATCGGTCAAAATTAAAAGGGACAGAAGAAAGGAAAAAAAAGGATTTAGGTTTAATTAAACAATGGTAAACAAAAATCGGACATTCATGCCTAGAATCAGAGAGCGACCGTTGAAATTTACAGGAGACATTATGAGGAAAGTGGGTTAGTAGAATGTGATACACACGCGACATGTTGAAGATAAGAGACAGAGGAAAAACAGCTAGTAACTTACCTTCTCTCTCTTTTACTCTCTCTCCCTCTGTTTCTCTCTTGCTCTCTCTCCCTCTGTTTCTCTCTTGCTCTCTCTCCCTCTCTGTTTCTCTTTTTCTTTCTCTCTGCCTCTCTCTTTCGTTTACTCTCTGCCTCTCTCTTTCGTTCTCTCTCTCTCTTTCGTTCTCTCTCTCTCTTTCGTTCTCTCTCTCTCTTTCGTTCTCTCTCTCATATGTTCTTTCCTGTCTTTTGTTGCTCTCCTCACCAATACTTTCACTTTTATGACCGTCCTATTCCAATATCTTAATGGCTTCTCTTGCCTTCGGGCCTTGTGAATATCTTATGCACCCTAAAAATTTCATCTCTCCATTTTTTTTTTTTTTTTTTTTTTTTTGTTATCGTTAGCATCAGTTTTCATGTCATTCCTATTTTCTTAACACTTCATCTTTTCTCATCTGCTATGTATATGATATTCCCAACATTCTCTGGGAGAACAATATCTCTCTTGCTTCAAGTTTTTTTTCTTCATTTGTGATAAAATTTTCCAAGATTCATAGACACAGTACTCTTCCACTTCAATACTCCCTGCCGATCTACTCAACTTAAATTTAACAAAGGCGCTGTAGCAAATTATTTCGACCCCCACCAAACTAAAAATTACAAAGAAATTTCTGAAGTTTTTCAAAAGGCACTGCGACCAGAAATAATCCTTTTACTTTTTTTCTCATAAACCACTTCTGAATAGCAAAAAATATTAAATATTATAAATGCTAAGAGTGGGTCCAGTTTGCTATGTAAATTTATTGTAAATTGATCCATCTATTTATGTCCAAACAAAAAGTGCTCATACCACATAATCTCTTAAATTTCTTTTCTTTTTTTTTTTTAATGCGTAATCTGGACTTTTTTGTAATCCATTACTATCGATTAGACACTTAAAATTTTAAAAGTTATTTTTTTTATTTAAAACTTACAAAAAATCACGTGGTAGTGGATGGATTTACATAGCAAACTGGGCCCCTATTAACTTTCATAAAATTTAATAGTAATTTGTATTCGTGATCTGGAATGTTTAATCTATCGTCTGCTTCCACCAGTCGATGTCGGTTGCATGCGTCCTGGTGTGCTGGCGTTGTCGACACAGCAGCGAGCTTTCTGACTTGCAAACCTTTTTTTTATATATATATCTCCCGCTTTCCCCAATCTGAGATGTTTACAGAGCACACAGCGCCACCTGCTGTGGCATTTTCGCAGCTGCCTGTGTTAATATCCAGAGCTTTTATATCGCTACTCGGAGCACAGCTGGGGATGGACAACAGATCTCTTGCCAGAGGCTGGCTCGCCGTGCATGATGTCCTTTGAGATACGGTCGTCTTCCATCCGGCGCATACGGCTAAGCCAGTGCATTCTACGTCGTCTGAGTTGTCCTGTGCGAGGATCTGGACGTTGGGATCTTTGCCGATCCACTTGATGCCGACGATTCGGCTTAATCCATAGTAATATTAAGAATAAAAAAAAATCGTGATTATTTCTGGTCTAACACTATCCCATACGCACTTACTCGATATCCAACGACTTAGTGATGTAATGAATATGCATACACCTGGTCTCCACTCACAGTAATATGATTGGCTGGTGTCAGCCATAAATACAGACTGATGTGGAGGTACAGGAGGACGCATATTGGCTACGCCTATTGCCTACCACTACGACGAGGACCAGTCCATTACGGTTACCTGCTTTCCGCGACATATCATAAAGAATATATTATATAGCATTACAGAACTCTTTTCCTTTTGGAAAATATTTCTTCCTGTGTGCCTTAGAATATTTTGTTATGCGTTTCGTAATTTTTCACTTCTTATCGAGATACTTAAATTTTCGTACGTGTTTCATTTTGACATCGCCGATATTGATTCGAATTTAGACGGTGCTAAACTACAAACGAAGTTGTTTCATTTTTAATTTAGTAGTACAAGAAATGGCTAAACGTTAGCGTTGGAGTCTACGTACAATAGGAATGAGAAGACCTGAAACTATATCTACGTTTACTAAGTTCAAATTAAATAGATTTTTCCCTTGCTCTACATTTCTCTTTCTTTCTTTCTTTCGCAATCTATTCTAATCATAAGAATGAACATTTTTATATATTCATTTAATAATTCCAATCTTTAATCTTTCACTGTAGTAAAACTGTTAAATAATAGTTTAGAAGTGTGTGTTTATATATATATATATATATATTAGAGCATAGTATTTTTCGTATGACTTCCTCATTTCGACCTTGGGGGTCAGATACAGGTAAACAAAGGAAGTCGTTTTTGATTGGCTAAATCAAAACGATTTCCTTTTAGCGTGGGGATGTTAGACATAGAAAAGGATTTCGGGGAGTTAAGTCTTACAGTGTAGACGTGTTAAAATCGTGTCTGGAAACTGCTCCCCAATTGGGAGTGGGGTGGAATAGCAACCCCACTGTCTAGTTGGAAATGTGCACGTCGTCGTGTTGAGTAAAAATAGATAAATTAAAATTCCTTTGTTGAAGTTCTCTCTTATCTCCGACCTAAAAATCAATTTGCGATCATCTGGCCGAAAAAAAGAGAAGCGAAAGAAGCTCCAACAAAATGAGTGAATCAAGACCATCGCCCCCCGCCCCGACCATCACCCCCCCCGACCATCGCCCCCCCAAGACCAACGACCACCAAAGGGCTCTGCAACAAAATATTTACCAGTTCATTTCAATCGTAAAATCGTTACCAGCGCACTTCTGTAGATCAAGTAAAGGGTTTAATTCGAAATTCCCTGAAAGTTAACCGAATTGACAAGCACCTGATGAAGATCATAGGGTACACCGACCGATAAGTTACTATGATGATGATGATGATGATAAAACAACAACAAACACTACGACAATACTCAGATTATAACGAATATAAATAACTGTAAATAATAATGTAATGTCAGCTTTTCAACAGAGAAATTCAAACAGAAGTTTTCACGTGTTTTAAAAATTCCAATCTGTAATGCGACAATTTACCTCAATTGCAAATTAATTAAATATTTGTTCCCGTCGTAAATTGATTCAATTTTTTTTTTTTCTTTCATTCTGGCTATTTTTTTCATTTTTTTTTTTTTTTTTTTTTATAGTTTTTCAACATCTGATAAGCTGATAATTTACTAGAGCAAAAAAAAATACAAATAGAATATTATAATCACAAAACGGTATCTGATTGTAAAAAGCAGACGATATTTAATGAAAGGTATAAATGCGGGACACGACTTTTTGCTGTCTTCCTTGTATTAATCCACTGATTAATTCTTTTGAATGACATTTCAAAGTAGGAGCAGCTGAAAGTCATAAAACAATCGACACGTTGGAAACTAAACGTTTAGGTTTATAACTTGCGTTTATTTATATGAGAAGCTTTTGCCAAGATTTTATTTGGTTGTGTCTCAGAATTTATAGATGTATTCATAGTTAACGAAGTTTTGTGTCTGCGAGCTTCTTTCCATTTACGCGCCAATACTTTCATTTAATAGACGTTTGTGTGTTTATGTCCTGTCGAATACCGTTGGTTGCGTACAAAATCTATACAACCGTAAATTCTTCTGTGTTATAAAGTAAATGTGTGTGTATATATATATATATATATATATATATATACACAGTGGATATTATCAGAACAAACTCTAGCCATCATAATAATAATTCTGAAGTAGGTATACATAAAATAAACTTTCATAACTGCTCTTCACAATACATTGAGGAAACTTGCAGTAATTTTAAAAAAAACGTATCTTTGAAAACAGAATTGGATCTTCTACATAACAATTTATCAAATGCATTAGTTATATATAAGAATAAATTCAACCACAACTTTAATTTAAATAATGCCACACTTATAAAAAGAGAAAGTAACTTTTGTGATGCCATCGAATACTCGTTGTCACTTTCGTAAAGCTCGTTGTAGTAGAGACTTTGTAATCGCAGATACCACCATAGTAAGCCGTTGAACAATACTGGTGTCAGACGCCTTCGAATATCACTCGCACTAATAGTACTTGCTCGATGATACTCGCTCGAAGAGTAACCACCGAATAGTAATCCGTATAGGGAAATAGTATAGTGAGTAGAGAATAGCGGTCCGTATAATAATAGAAGAGAGTGTAGAAATAGCAGATCAATTAGACGTCACGCGACTTTCAACTTATGCGTCTCCTCTATGGTCAGGTGATCTACTTAATTCCACAATGGGATCACCTGCGTTTGCTCACTGGCGCTCTATGTTCAAACTCAAGTGTCTGCAGCGATACTTTATTCCTATATAACAGTAAACTTAATAGAAAATTCTCGAGAGTGCCGCTATCAAACCTTATTAAAATATTAATCTACGCCTTGGATTTTTTTTTCAGGCATCTCCATCCCTGTAAAAATTACTTCTATGCCAAAATTGTTAAATTTATAACCTCCTGTTAGTTAAAATATATATAATACATGAATTTATCCTATACTAGAATAATTTAGATATTAATTGCATAAAAAAAATGTCAACATCATTTACTCACTTTCGTTTATTAGATTTTATTTACGTCACATAACATCGGCCATAATTTATCTCTACTTTTCCGTTAACCTGATAAATATTTATGAGCGTCTCTTAAATTTTAACAAGCTAACATTTTCACTTTCTTTTAAAATATTTGTTGCAAAATAAAAACATGTTAAAAATCGCTACACAATTACAGTCATGTTTCAACACTACAAATGTGTCTACTCGGGCGATGTTGAACTACTGGTGAGTGAACGATTAATTTAATTGCAAAAGCAGAAATTTTTTTTTTGAGACAAACACACACACACACACACACTCTCTCTCTCTCTATATATATATATATATATATATATATATATATATATATATATATAATGTATTCAATTCAACCGAAAATGTGTGCATAAATTTTTATTGTATTTTTCCACTTTTCGATTAAGATGAACATCGGATTCAAAATTGTGGATGAACTATCAATGTTTTTGGTTTCGTTCGGGTATTTTCGACCGTATCTGTCATTATTAGGTGCTAAATGTTGTCAGTTTCGTAGAAAGACTTATTAGTCTATATCTTTTATTTTATTTTTTTTAACGTTATATTTCAAATTTAAGCTATCTTTAACAGCAGGGAATTGCATTTTCAGACGTGCGGGTTTATAAAATATTTACAGTATGTATAAAATATTTACCTCCTTTCTTGTTTTGTTCATCTCTATGAAACCTTTTGACCCATGATGTCACTTATACGATATTCGTATATTTAAATTTGAAAGCTAACGTTCCAAAAATGCCAGTAGTATCTTACAACTTTTCGAGTTGCCAAATTACTAAATAAATATACCCAAGTATTAAAAAAAGTGCTAGATGCCTTTTCTCCGACTCTGAAATGGAAAGCTAGTGGATATTGCAAACGGATGTCTCTACCCGTGAATCGGTAGCATTTCATGTTGCAAAGGACTATCTCTGCTCACCAGTCTGGAACGCATCTTTCCTCTCTGGTGTCTATGAAAATATTTTCCCTCTATTTTAAATGAGATGGGGCTTCGTTATTGATCGTTAAGTCACATGGCTGGTCAAGCGCTGTGCGTATTGTCGGTTGGATATAATACAACTAGTTTAAATTATCGCAATCGCGTAACGCGTGACCCATTAGGATCGAAGGGGCACCATATGCCTTGCAGCCGCAGTAGAAATGGTGTTACTCGGCTTTGATAGACCGACGGAACTCAACCCGCTTCAGGTCAGTTTTGAATTCAGTTTTCTTCTCCTAGACCGGTTGCTACCCATGTCTATAGAACCCAATCCTTCTATTTACTCATAGCTGGGGGTGGAAGGAGAGGAGGATTCATATCTTTTCCAAGGGTATTAAGACATTGAATGTAATGGATCCGACTGGAATTCGAATTCGGCTCTCCGATTCCTCAATCCGAACTGCTACCCATTACTCCTTTTAAATTATTTATATAGATGAATAAAGCCAAAAAGAAAACCGTTTCGTCTTCTGATAGACGCAAATATAAGGGTTTCATTTGGGCACCTCCGCGTGGTGTAATGGTTAACAAGCTTGTCTCGCTAAAAAAACAGTTACGACTGAATAGTGAGTTCGATCCCATAATTTCGGCCCTGTGCCACATCTAAGCTACGCTTAGAAAATCATTTGGGCACCTCGAGGTGGTGCAATGGTTAGCAAGCTTGTCTCGCCTAGAATAATTACGACCGAGTAGTGAGTTCGATCCTCACTGGGTGTCACCCTACTTTCGGCTCTGTGCCACATCTAAGCTATGCTTGGAAAATTACTATAAGGGTTTTATTTACAAGTATTTATAAACAAAAGTAAAAAATATTAGTTTTTCAGAATTTTTAAATTTAAGGACGCTCATAAATATACAT
The DNA here is from genome assembly GCA_903632075.3 of Acanthosepion pharaonis. Taxonomy (NCBI): domain Eukaryota; kingdom Metazoa; phylum Mollusca; class Cephalopoda; order Sepiida; family Sepiidae; genus Acanthosepion; species Acanthosepion pharaonis. The sequence continues at coordinate 833,414 of CAHIKZ030000382.1, read as the reverse complement.
CTTGCTAAATGAAAGTCAAAGGAAATTATGGTGGATGCAAACTGATGTAATCTAACCTTGAATGCAGAAAAGTGGGTAGCTATTTTTTTTATAATGTAATTATTAGTTATATTAAAGTTAATTTATATATTGAATATTTTAAATAATAGGTTTTGAATTTAACCCTTTTCGTATATTTGTTTTATAATTTTTATAGTAATGTATATTGCCTTGGGAATAGAGAGAGTATTTTCAAAAAGTTGCGATGGAAAAATCTTATATACTTGTCAGTGTAGACAATATTACTTGGGTGTCAAGTTAATTCGTAAAACCCACCAGAATTCATGTCATCATAAAATGTGTCGAACAATACCAGGTAGCACAATAGAGGAAAGATCAAACAGGTGCATGAATAAAATGTGGCTGCACTTTAATTAAAAAATAAGGACATCGAAACCAAGCTGCATTGGCAAAAGAAAATCTGTGATACGTGCTGAACAAAAAGACATTCTAATGCTGATCTGATACGCCTACCGTTCTGTTTGGGTCTAGAATAAAAACATGGTTTGTCTCTCATGAAAGACCGATTACTTATCCAGATTTAATCACTAATGGTGTCTTTTTACAGATTTAGGGATTTTTTAAATTTTTTATAATCATACTTATTATAAAACCCAGGTTGTGTGTGTGTGTGTCTGTTCGTTTATATATTGGATCAGATTTCCTACATTTTTCAACCGATTTCAACAAAACTTCACAGGACTACGTAAAATTACTTGCGGTGGTTCTGACAGCGCCAAAAATTGGAAAAACACAATTGTTTTTGCACAAAATCAATTTGAAAACAAGATTAAGAGGCATCGCGAGAATGAAAGGGGGACAACTCATATCGAGTTAAACTTATTATAAAACCCTGTGTGTGTTCCTTTATATATGGGATCGGATTTCTTACATTTTTCAACCAATTTCAACAAAACTTCACTTTTTTTGGCAGGTAGTGTTTCTTATTGTCTTGCACACTTTTTTCTTTCTTACATTCAGAATGCTTTAAAAGTTCCATTTACAAGGCAATTGTTTCTAATAAAATTCTATTCAATCGGTAGACTCATAACGATTGAAAACAATGTTTTTTTTTTGAGTTTGGGTTTGACCAATTCGTAAAAAAAAACAAAAACTAATTAAGACATGGGTGTCCGTCAACCTTAAACAATAATCTTTGTCAATTTTATTTTTCAGTCTTTATGATGGTCGATACTTGATCTATCTCTTACTGTTACATCCCCGGGCAACGCCGGGCTCTACTGCTAGTATAAAATATAGTTTTAAAGCCTGCTATATTTATAAAGTGGTCCATTATCAGGATAGAGGATGCGTAAATATAAAAATGGACACAGGTTTCAATATCGAGTGGTAATCTTTTTCCCTTATTTTCAAAGCACAACATGAAGATTACAAAACAAGTTCATAGTTTAAAACAATGCAAAATCCAATGCTTACTCGAAGTTATTTTTTATATTCAATATATTTAACCAGTCAGCGCTAAACTTGATAAAATCCGAATGTTTTTTGTTTTTTTTTGGTTTAATTTGTTTAGCAGCATACCAACTTCTATGGGTTGTTTAATGACGAAATCTGAATATTTTGTACTTAATTTTATAGTTTCAGAGTAAAGGTATGTATTTTAGATATATATTTTGTTGTTCATAAAAAGTATTGTTGGTAATTTTACAATCAAAATGTACTGATATTTGTTTAGAGGTACACTATTTGTCTATAGCTCCTCAAAACCTCGAATCTCCCGATCAGAGGCCTTGCTGCCAGTTATAGTTTATCATCATACCCAGGACAAATCTGAGCTGCTAAGCGATTCATTAAGGGAAGAGACGCAATAAGAAAAAAAAAACTAAAGGAAATCGTTGCGAAAATCTCATTGATCGTTATTTCACTATTTCCTCTTGCGTCAGAATTTTCAGTGTTCTTATATTAAATGTAATTGTTATGAACTAACAGAACACGTGTAAGTTAAAAGAATTCGCTGTTTTTTTTTCTTTTTAGTGTTTCCGGGGGGGGGGTTAATACTGCTCTCTGTATTTTTCAACCGATAATCACTCCCAAATACTTACAAGAGAAATGACACAGCCTCTTTTAAAAATACTGAATTGTGGTATGACCTACAGCTTTAAGAATCTTAAATCGTTTCCAGAAACTGGAATGGAATTCATGTAAATTATATACGTACATTATCTCAAGGTAATATTAGAATTACTTGTCTTAATTTTCCTCTATTGAGGCATTAGTCACGTGTAATCTAGGTGTGTCCGTTACGTGTGCGTTAGAGATAGATAACAATAATTTTTTTTTTTTTTTAACCTTTTTTTTTTAACCTTTTTTTTTTTTTTTTTTTTTTTTTTTGCAATAAATCTCCTTCCATTCCAAAATGCGTATATGATTGATGCTATAAAGATTTTAACAATATGATTTTTAGAATATGCGTTAGGTCCCAGAAACGCAATGGAATTATATCCGTTTATACATGCCGATAGAAATATGAAATACGATCAATTTGCTCACAAATAAATATATTCCAATGTTGTCTCATAACACACACACACACACATATATATATATATATATATATATATATATATATATATATATATATATAAAATGTGTGTGTGTGTGAGAGAGAGATATTATAGTTGTTCCAACGAGAGAAAGGGAAGCCGCAAACGTTTTTCCTTATAATGTGGATTTATTTTATACACTGTCATTTTCCATATTTTTGCTACACGGGTTCCAGGTCTTCTGCCCATCATCAGGTGAATAATGGTTATTTCCACATATTATCTAAAGGAATTAATTTTTGTTATGTCTAACCATTATCTGCTAATATCACATGGGAACATAAAAAAGGTTTTTTTTTAATAGGTTCGTATATATTTAGAGAGAAATAATGGTGGAAGTTACTACACCAATAGTACACGGCTTATGGTCAAATCTTGTTGATAAACCGGTTCTCCTACGATCACTGAAGTTAAGCAACGTCGAGTCTGATAAGTAACTAGATGGGTGACCGTTTGAGAATACCAGATGCTGTGGAGATGGGTGGGGGTGTTGTAATAGATAATGGCTCGGAATTGTTGATGGGACAGTCCAGTTTTAATTCCCGTTCTGTTTGTTATAGTCACTTACGTGCAAATGCTATGAATCCACCTCTTCTACCCCAGCTATGGGTTAATTAGTAAGAATTGTGTCGCTAAATTATTATTTTTAAAAAAGAAAATTCTTACAATCTAAAAAAAAACAGACTTTTCTGGATTTTAAACCGTAGTTAACGAATCGATCAACCATATCTGCTAGTGGGATACAGAGATAGTCTTGGGCGGGGCGCATGGGCCGAGTTTATGGATGACTCTGGAAACGCAGAACTAAGCTTGGCTTAGTGCCAACTAATTGGTATTACTGTACTTCGTTATAAGCAATATTTCTAATGTATGCAAGACCGTGTCTCGTGTCTTGGATGTCATCTTTGTTGAATCTATTTTTCTTGCTGGCTTTTCTTTTCCTTGCATACGTAATAGCCTTATTGAATGCACAATGGGAAAATACAAATTATAAGTTCATTTATAGGTTTTCAAAGTTGTTCTCTATTTGCAATAGAAATTAATTGTAAATCGATCCTCCAATATGTCATTTACAGTGTTATTTCTATTAGTCTGTAACAAATTCACGAAGATAAGATTAAAAAAAAAAAAAAAGTAAACTAAGATTTTAATTTCAAAAGGTCACTTGCAGTTCAGGGATGAATTTGTCCCCAACAGATCGTTAGGTCACAAAACGAGATTTAACTCCTCAAACAACTCCATTTATCTAAGATGACACGCCCTCCAATCTCTCTCTCTCTCTCTCTGTCGCACTCTCTCTCTGTCGCACTCTCTCTCTGTCGCTCTCTCTCTCTCTCTCTCTCTGTCGCACTCTCTCTCTCTCTCTGTCGCACACTCTCTCTCTCTCTCGCACTCTCTCTCTCTCGCACTCTCTCTCTCTCGCACTCTCTCTCTCTCTCGCTCTCTCTCTCTCTCTCTCTCTCTCTCTCTCTCTCTCTCTGTCGCACTCTCTCTACGAACCTCTTTCTCTCTTTCTGGTTTTCTCTGTATACCCATCTCTCTCTTTCTGTTTTCCCCTCTATGTATCTGCGATACCCATCGTTTCTCAAACGGTGCACTCAACGCACCCTGAAAGGTCACCAGTTACGCCATAAGTTAACAAATAATTTATGAATCTTTATTTTTAAAAAAAGCTTGAGAGAACAAGCAATTTAATATTATTAAATATAGATGATTATTTCAGAAGACTTCTTTATTATTTTCCTATTTTCAAATTTCACAACTTATTTTTCCTTATTAAAATTTAAAGTGCGCCCTGAATTGAAAAAGGTTGAAAAACACTGCTCTACGCCTCTCTCTCTCTCTCTTACTGTTTTCCCCTGTATGACCATCTCTCCCTCTCCCTCTTTTTCTTTCTATGCCTATCTCTCTATTTTCCCCTTTATTTCTTCTCTTTCTTCTCCTCTTTCTTCTCTCTCTTTCTTTCTTCTCTCTCTTTCTTTCTTATCTCTCTTTCTTTCTTATCTCTCTTTCTCTCTCTTTCATATCTCTCTCTTTCATATCTCTCTCTTTCATATCTCTCTCTTTCATATCTCTCTCTTTCATCTCTCTCTCTTTCATCTTTCTCTCTTTCATCTTTCTCTCTTTCATCTCTCTATATCTCTAACCTCTTTTTCTCTCTCTTCTCTCTCTTCTCTTTTTTCTCTCTCTTCTCTTTTTTCTCTCTCTTCTCTTTTTTCTCTTTTTTCTCTCTCTTCTCTTTTTTCTCTCTCTTCTCTTTTTTCTCTCTCTTCTCTTTTTTCTCTCTCTTCTCTTTTTTCTCTCTCTTCTCTTTTTTCTCTTTGATCTCTCTATCTCTTTTATCGCCCTTTCTTCTCCTGTGCTCATCTCTTTCTCTCTCTCTTTATGTCTTTGCGATACCAAACGTAACAGTCACCAAACAGGTCCTAGTGTATTAATATATAGATTTTTATGCAGTCGATTCCCTAATCCTTCTCCGTGTTATCTGCTACGTATTTCTATTGCCTGTGTTAATGTCGAAAGAGGAGATCAAATCCATGTGAAACGATCGAGTATATAACCAGAAAGGACAACGAAACAATATAAAATAATTCTTTCCACCGCCCCCATTTTTGTCTCACATCAGCATGGCTCATTCTAAAACCAAAGAAAGTGACTCATTGCGCCTTTTGAGGCTAACATTCTCGACTGACATGAAGTCGAAAGATTATATTGAATCAACTGCTCGATTTGCTGCTAAGAAAGTTTATTCACTGTATCGTGCGAGACAATTTTTATTGCCAGAATCTATCTTACACATTTATAAATCTACCATTCTTCCATACTTTGGATATTGCTGCCATATATGGCCTGGTGCTCCTGATGTCTATTTAAAGATTCTTGACAAAATTCAAGAAATCAGCAAAATTATTGGTCCTGACCTGGCATCTCGGCTTTAGTCACTTTCCCACCGCCGTAATGTAACTTCCCTGTGCCTTTTCTATAAATACTTTCATGGTAATTGTCCGGATGAACTCTTCGCTATATTACCTAAACTTTTAGAATTTACGTGTAGTACTTGACTGGCGGCAAGGTCTCATCAATTCGCAGTTGAATTGGGTAGACATAACTGTAAAATCCATGCTAAATTTCTTTTCTCGCATTTCTCAGTTGTGGAACTCTCTTTCGTCTCCATGCTTTCCAGCCAACCTTATATTTAAATTTTTGAAGATCAATATCAATCGTTATCTTCTATCATCTAGATTGCGTCTCTTTTATTTTTCTCACTCCTTATTAATGTTTCTCTTTTTACTTATTCTTTCACATTCGGTAATCTTTTGTGTCTTAGTGGCTTTGCTACCTTGCACACGGTGCGATAATTAAAGAAAAAACTACAATATATACATGAAGCGTTGAGCAGGTCAAGTTTTCAGTCACATTGGCGATGTATTTTCATCGGTGATTAGCCAGAGCCTGCATATTGCGTTTAGCGCCTAACTCTGCTCAAACGCAGTGTTTGGTCTCTGTAAACGTTCAGCAAGCGTCGATAACGATAAATCGGCAATACTTTTATTTTCCAGTGACACGTCTCCGTTTCTTGTCATAACATTTTGCTCAGACTGCTGCTCAGCTGCTACTTTAAAAAAAAAATAAGATGGCTAAAAACAATTATGGTTTACTGGCGTAATGTTATTATCTTCTAGCGCCGTTCCACTGACATAGGAGACATTACTTTCGGATAAACCCTAGTATATGTAAAATTCAGGAAGAATGCAATTATAAGGTTTTCAGAAATCTGACAGAAAACTGTGGACAAAACAAATATGGTCGATAAGTGCGCAAAGTGTTAAAAAATATTTTATTCGTACTTAATAAAACTAAATGTTTAGGTATATATATATATATATATATATATGTCTATATTTCTGAGATGAGGCATTATGTACGCTATTTACATTATTTGGACTATTGTCATTGTCCTCATCTTTATTACAACGTTTTGGCCGTTGTACGCTACGGCCTTCTTCAGGTGGTTTGAATGTCAAACTGAACCTTTTATTTCGTTCACTGGGGTAGACTGTTATAGTTTCACGTGTCATGTCTAATGGATGTCTGTTATCAGTTATCTCCTGTTAATTCCAAGTTCTCCACCGACTTAACCAGGTATTGAACTCACACTCTTTAGATCCTGTCACTGGATCTAACTAACGTTTTTATCCACTGTGCCATGTGTCCTCAAGAGATCCATTAGACATAGCACGTGGAACTAGATCAGTCTACCCCAGTGAGTGAAATAAAGGGTTCAGTTCGACATTCCACCCACTTGAGGACACATGGCACAGTGGATAAAGGCGTTTGTTAGATCCAGTGACAGGACCCAAAGAGTGTGAGTTCAATACCTGGTTAAGTCGGTGGAGAACTTGGAATTAACAGGAGATAACTGATAACATCTATCCATTAGACATGGCACGTGGATCTAGAACAGTCTACCCCAGTGAGCAAAATAAAGGGTTCAGTTCGACATTCCAACCACCTGAAAAAGGCTGGAGCTTATAACGGCCGAAACGTTGTAATAAATATGGCGAAAAAGATGAGGACAATAGCCTGAATAATGTAAATACTGGAGATATAGATATATATATATATATATATATATATATTCCGTAGAACTAATGAATGTAGTGACGGATACAAAGTGCGAGGATGTGCATTATAGGAATTTGAGGATACAGGTTCTTAAATTATAATTGTTCTTATTTATAGATGGCTGTTTTTATTGTGTGAGTATTGCTTCAAGGAACATTACTGTCATTTGGTATTGTTTGTTGTTGTCTAACATTACTATAATCCTAATGCTGCTTACTCTAAGATAATATATTACACACACACACACACACACACACACGGTGCGATAGGTAAATTGTCACCATTTTATATTTTTCATTTCGCGCATGCGCGTTATTTGTTTTGTAGTTTGTCGACTGCTCAGTATAGTAGGTTCAACTGGGCACCGTTTGTGAGAAAAACAGCAACATGACGCATTTCACTCCGTCAGAAATTTGGAAACGGCATGCTGTACTGCTTAGTATTCGCACCGGTAGCTCAAATACGATGATTTCAGTGTGTTTGGGTGTCAAGCTGAAGACAGTGCAGAAGATTCGGAAAGAGTTAGATGATATATCCATTGAACATCATGGTGTTCCGAGTGATCACTAGTGATGGCGATGTTATGCCTCCATTCATCTTCCTATATGAACGGACTAAAGCCTACATCAAGTATCTTCAAGCGGTAGTGCTGTCCTGGGTCAAGAGGGTGGCTGCTGGAAGACCCTATGTCTAGCAATAAAACTCTGCACCATGCCACACAAGCAGACGAATACAGTCATGGCTGCCATACAAAATGTGAGGTGCAGTTGAAGGAGAGACCAACAAACTCTTTGTAACATTATAACAGGATTCACCAACTTATACAAGGTCGTCCAGAAGAGTTGCAGGAGATTTCGAAGGCCGTGTCTGAAGATAATAGCGATTTTAATCTTTTTTTGAGTAGTTTAGACGTCAATTTATATTTCTCAACCTGTACACACACACACACACACACACACACACATATATATATATATATATATATATATATATATATATATACTATTTATTCGAAAATTATAACATTCTACTCTGTATTGAGCACTCTTTTAAGAATAGTATTTGTTGGTTACTGGAATTTATTTCGTATACACCAATCCTATACTTGTGTGTGTATGTATATATATATATATATATATATAATCTCCAGAGGGAGGCATACACATAGATATTATATCTATATAATAAACGCGAATGTCAGTGTGTCACACTTTTTCAACATTACTCCAAGAAGCCGTAGCCCAACATAACATGCCATTTTGGAATCAGGTCGGATCCGGATCCGAAATTCTGGATTCCCAAGTTTTCATTACTTCGATTGTTTTGGTCGATTTTTTTTTTTTTTTTTTTTTTTTTTTTGTACGTTAACAAATTTTAAAATTTGTAAATAAATTTGGGAATAATCGAAATTAATTATGAAAGTCACAAATAAAAATAATTGTTTGTACGGAAAGTATGGATTTACGTACATCCAATATAAACTGTGAATATCCGAATAACTACAAGTACCAGACAAATGAACTTAAATAGGCTTCATGTTGAACAATAAAAGATTTATTTAGCAAAATTCGAACAAGGGATGTAGATTTTATAACCGATTTCACAAAGCTTCCGTATTCGCACTACCTGTGACAGGATATACGTCAAATCAGTAGTCCAGCTCCTGCCAAACACGCTGTAGCATGTCTTGCGTAACATTCTCCAGCGCAAAAGTAATTCTCTGCTTAAGTTCATCTAGACTTGTATAGACCTGTCCTTTCACATAGCTCCATAGAAATAAATCACAAGGTGTCAAGTCAGGTGACCGTGGCGGCCATTTCAGCAGCACATTGTCGTTATCACTGACACACCCAATCCATCTTCCTGGTAGATTCTCATTGCAATAAGTTATACACGGTCAACGTATCAGGTCATCCCATAAGTTCTGTCCGAATTTTGAATAAAGAAAACAAGTGACCAAATGTTACATTTAATTACAGATTCAATCAACAATGTATTTTCTCTGATTATCTATAATTTCCTTCCATCTAATTAGCTTACTAATTCCACTACTGTAAAATTCTTTTAGCTTTGATTCGAAGAACTCACAAATGTTAGTTTTAACCTCTTCCTGTGTGACAAAATCTGTTTCTTCCAAATGATTCTGTAAGCTACGAAACAAATGGTAGTCTGAAGGAGCAAGATTGGGAGAATAAGGTGGATGAAGATTTTTCTCCCAACCAAGTTCTTCGATCTTTTGTGACGTGATTCTTGCTGTGTGGGGTCGCGCATTGTCCTGATGAGGCATCACCCCTTTTCGATTCACTAGAGCAGGTCTTTTTTTCCTCAAAGCTTGGTTCAAACGCTCTAATTGCTGACAGTATATTTGAGCATTAATTGTTGCATTAGGCGGTAAGAATTCAAAGTGGATTATTCCTTGGCGATCCCACCAGATTGAAAGAAGAACCTTTTGCCCATGAAGTTCCCTTCTCAGCTGTGGCTGGAGTCCTTCCCCTTTACCAAGCCACTGTCTACGACGCTTAACATTTCGATAAAAGATCCATTTTTCGTCGCCAGTCAAATGTCTATCCAAAAAAGGTGAAACAAGTTGGCGAGAATGGAGAGAAGAGCAGATGTCAACTCTGAATTTGAAGTTGTTTTCAGACAATTCATGAGGTTCCCATTTTCCAAGTTGTTGAAGATGACGATGAACAGTTGTATGGTTTGAACTGAGAACCACTGCCAATTCCTCAACTAATAAAGCAGGATTTTCTTCAAGGGCTGCTTCAAGAAGCTTTTCATCAAACTCAACTGGACGTTCGGTTCGATTTTCATCTTCAAGAGTGAAATCTCCACCTCTGAATTTTGCAAACCATCTTCTGCAAGTTCTTTCATTCACACATTCTTCTCCATAAACTGGGTGAATGTTTTTAGCCGCTTCGGCTGCTGAGTTTCCTTTCTTGAACTGATAAAGCATTATGTGCCTCAAATGATTCTTGGGTGCTTCCATGTTAGCAGGGTTTTAATCAACCAAAATTTAATTTTATTGTTCTCTGAAATAAAATTTGATCAGTTTAAATTTATCTAAACATAGAAATAATGTTCAGCTCCATTAGACATTATAAAATACTCTTTAAATTTCCTTCATTTTGACAAAAAGTTAAAATTCGGACAGAACTTATGGGATGACCTGATAGTTTTTACGCATTTTGTTAAAATTTGAGATCATTTGAACGAAAATTGAAAATCTTATTAAACTACAAATTTTTTTTTCTGCGGGGGCAGGGAGACACCCTGTGTGTGTTCAAGAAGTTTTGGTTAAATAATTTAGACGTATTATGTCTTTATTTTAGTTTGATCAAGAAAAATACCAAAATTTTTTGTATTTTTCTTAATCAATATTTTTACAGTCACCAAGAAATTAATTTGTGCATTTGAAAGGATTGAAACTAAAATAGACAGAATACGAATAAATTATTTAACCAAACCTGTATGAATGAAAGTGTGCTCGCTCGCTCGCTATCTATCTATCTATCTATATATATATATATATATATATAATATGTGTGTGTGTGTGTATATATATATATATATAGAGTTGACGCGCTCGTTATAAAAGCAACATCTCTTTAATGCTTCTCTTAATTGTTAAATAAAAATTATTTGAGTAATTTCTCTTCAAATGTTTCTTTGCAGGAGTCGAATGCGACTTAATAGCCTTTAACCTTCGATTTTGTTGTTTGCCTGTTCCAGTCACATAAAACATAAAATACCACTTAACGGTTACTTTTATTGAAATTCCTCGGTAATAATGATAACGCTCACACTAACCTGTCAAAAGGCCTTAAAAGTGACATCAGTGTGGAAAAATGAATGTTCAAAACCGTCTGTTTGAATGGATTTAGAATTACACGGCAACAGGCCTGGTCTTAAGGCTTCAGTGGAAGGGCGCTAGTTTGATAACGGCTTGGAAATTGGCGTAATAGACTATTTCATTAATCCTAGCTGACCCAAGACAGTATGCTCAAGTTTTAATACTTTAAGACCACATGCGAAAACGACACCCGTAGTTTGGTTTATCGGCAGATTCACAATGCACCTAATATAATTACACTGGGATCCTACCATACGTGAAATCGCTAACCGCGGTTTCATTTATCCAAAGCTTTTCAGAACATATATAATAACAGTAGGATCTCTCCATCTGCGGAATAACAAACTTTGGTTCAACCTCAGATAAGTAAAATCAGTCACCGATTTTTTTACTAAATGAAAAATGCTGCACAAAATATATTTCTTAGGATAAAATAACCGAATAGAAAAAGAATGTTCTCAAAACAATCAGGTCTAATAAAAAAAAAAATGTATGCTGAAAACGGCTTTATATCGGGTGTAAAGAACAAAATTGTTCCTTTGCTAGACTAAGCTTTGAACCGTTGTATATTAGAAATGATTAAAAATATCTTAATGGAATTTACCGAGATTTTTATAACACTATTGGACTCGACTTTGAACAATAAAAATGTATAATTACTCTTCAAGCTGAACAGAAAAATCGTGATGAAATCGATCATTATCTATGTACATTTACATTATTCGGACTATTGTCCTCATCTTTGTCGCCATATTTATTACAACGTTTCGGCCGTTGTACGCTACGTCCTTTTTCAGGTGGTTGGAATGTCGAACTGAACCCTTTATTTCGCTCACTAGGGTAGGCTGTTCTAGTTCCACGTGCCATATCTAATGGTTGTCATCAGTTATCTCCTGTTAATTTCCCTCTGAAAGTTCTCCACTGTCTTAACCAGGTATTGAACTCACACTCTTTGGGCCCTGTCACTGGATCTAACCAACGCTTTTATCCACTGTGCCATGTGAGGACAATAGTCCGAATAATGTAAATAATGAAATCGATCATATACGAAAATGACATGTTTATCAATTAATTATAGCTAAGGATCGAAAGCTCATGAGGGATTGAAATAATCCAGAATCATTTTCCAACTTACTCAAGATGATCTTCGCACTGTCTAACCTAACTTTCTGCCCTGGAATAACAAGGTTTCACGTACGATTTCATTTTCAAGCTTTTTCTCACTGCTCTTTGGACTGTCATAGCTGAAACTTCTCTCTCACGTGACAAACGTCTTATGGATTGAGTTGGATCCTTTCTAATTGATCTCTTTAGCTCTAAACTGAAATGATGATCCCTCTTCCTGTTGTGACTTCCTCATCCAGTTTTCCTCTCTACAGTCCCCTCATTTATTAAACTTATTATGGTTCTTGAAGGGACTTTGAAGATAGAAACCAGAGTATGAATGTTGATACACTTACTAAAGGCTTCAATGATCTTTTTCTTCTCACCATTGCTCATTTGGGAAGATAGTGGGGATGACACAAAATGATTTTAACCTGTTCTCTTTCTAGCTGAATAGTGGTAAAGAGAAACGCAATTAGTTTAGTGTTTTTTTAGATATGTGGGATGGACATTTCTGCTGTTACACCCAGTATTTTTTATGTCGTTTTATCAAAGTCTGAGCCGAAAAGATCAAATTTAAAAAAAAAAATTGTCCATCTGATTTTTAGAATTGCTTTGCCATGTAAGTCAAATATATTACTTGCGTTTTTTCTTCTGTCATCGCATAGACTTACCGTGAATAGTAAACGATCACCGATTAAAGTAAACATTGTATTTATAACAGATCAATTTTATGTTGCCATTAATTAAAACATTTCTTAGTGGAAAATTTTCATGTTATTTCTTTCTAGAAAAAAAATTTTTTTTTTTCTAAATTCTCTGAGAAGATTAGGTTATTGAACATCGCTTGAGGCGGGAAACCTTCAAGCCATCATACTGTGTTGATTTTTGTTTTCTCACTATATATATATATATATAATGTTGTGGAGTGATTTCGCAGTGGGGGCTTGTATTTGTACTAAATCGGTCCTAAAATAGGTTCGACGTACAAAACGTTAGGGACTTGATATAATAGGTATTACGCAGAGTAATCTGGTTGTGGTCGCTGATACTTTCGTATTCGACTAACTGTCGTCCTACATCGATTGACTGACTGACCAACACCCACGTTACTCTTACTACTCCTACTTATTATAGGTGGGAGAGTCTATTAACTATAGAATAGGTATGTTCCACCATAACAATATATATATATATATATAGTCTCTAGGTAAAATGAGAACAAATGGAGTATAATTCTACTGTCCGTAACATTTAATTTAAAAGATGGCTCAATACAGAGTAGAGCTAAATGTTATTTATTTTAGGATATTAAAAACTAAAACACGTTAAAAATCGCCACACCATTGCAATTATGTTTCAGCGCTACAAATGTGTCGCGTTGTGCGATGGTAAACTAATTGCGAGTGAACGATTAATTTAATTTCAAAAGCAGATTGGTTCTAGGAATTAACAATAAAAATGCAACTATTTCATTCAATTTGGTATCGTGGATTTTTACCCCTTCATTTCCAGTGATCTGTTTACCTTAGCTTTGGAATTTGCGAAGAATACTCTAACATTTCCACTGAAGAACTGAATAGAATAATCAGCTGTAGACGACCTGTTCTCCTTAATAACAATGAACAGTGGGTTAAAAACTCTGATCACTTCGATATTTCAATGAGATCATTAGATTCTGCGAGTCTTCTGACCTTGTGGGTTTCTTTATTCTATATAATCTTAGCGCTTATTATGATGCTAATGTTGATAATATGGGGTTTATCCAGATATGATAGTCTTATAAGAAAATCTACTAAAATTAAGGAAAATGATTCCTAGAGAATTAAAATGTTTAAACCTTAAGGTTAAGATGACTACTAATGTTAACCGAGTAGATTTTCATGATATTAGAATAGTTCTTCATAATAATGTATTCCAACCTTATATGAAAAATAATGCTAACCCAATATATATTCACCCCAATTCTAACCACCCTCCATCTGTAATCAAACATATACTCTCATCTAGCAACAACTGATCTGACAAAGATGTTTGATAAATATAGCGGTACTTCTAGTACTGCTTCAAAAATAGTGGCTACAAGTACGCTGAAATCAAGTATAGAAAATATAATACTGATCTAAGAAAAAGAAACAAGAATACGATAATCGTATACACACCCATTTAACCAATTGTTCAGTACTAAGTTATGCCAGAAGTACCTCCATTTAATTGATAAACATTTCCCTAAAGTGACCCTCTTAATTTTAATGTGTTTCTGCTAAATATTTTACTAAGTTATAGCTGCACCGATAATCTTGAAGATTATAAAGAAACGCAATAAAATTTTAAACCATTTATAGACTTGGATAATAATTCACATTCCAAAATAAGTACTGTTGATAATATTAACCAATGTAATTACAAGAATTCTAACAAATGCCTAATACGAGACAGATGTTTAACCAACTCTCTTGTTTAAGTACTATTTCTACAACTGTTGAAAAATTTTATATCGGTAGTATTAAGAATTCTTTTAAGACTAGCTGTTACTAACATATCCTTCACCAATAGTACTTATAAAAATAGTACATTCCTTTTTAAATATTTTTGGAATTTAACAGAAGCTAATAAATCTCCCAAGGTAAAATAAAACTTTTTTAAAAAAAGCTAGAACATGTAGACATTTAAATGAACCACTTTCGCTCTACTTCTTAGGAAAGTTGAACGCCAGACTTCTATACATCTTACGAAATAATGTAACCATTTATATCTGTCCATAATGAAATTGTCTAGGATTTATATGCAGACAACTTCGTGTCATGACCTATATAATAAACAAAAAATTCGGTGAGTTTAAATTTAGCGTAGATCAAATTCGATTGGTTAATCACGGTAAAGCTCACAAGCCTATTTTTAATTCTGTTTTTTTTTTTTTTTTTTTTTTTTCTCGAAAAAAGGGAAATATTCTGCTTTTGAAATTAATCGTTCACTCGTCCCAGGAGACACATTTGTAGTGTTGAAACATAATTGCATTTGTGTGGCGATTTGTAACATGTTTTTGTCTTAGTATCATAAAATAAATAATATATAGTTTTAAGGTATACAATATTTATGGTTTAAAGTGCTCAGTATCGGGTTAGAGCGTATGTAAATATTAAAGTAGACATTGACGTCAACACTTAGCGGCGACAGTCTGTTTCATGCTTAAATGTCATAGTCACAAAAAATTTTATCAAATTAATGAAATGATGACGTGACGTTTGCGTTTAAGCCTGAAATAGGCTGTCGCCACTGGGTGTCGACTTCAATGTCCACTTTATATATATTCATGTGTGCATACAGTTTCACAACAGTCTTATTTTGAAGCAATCTCTCCCTCTCTCTCACACACACACACACAAACAATGGCACATGAGCACCCACACACATA
The DNA here is from genome assembly GCA_903632075.3 of Acanthosepion pharaonis. NCBI lineage: Eukaryota > Metazoa > Mollusca > Cephalopoda > Sepiida > Sepiidae > Acanthosepion > Acanthosepion pharaonis. The sequence continues at coordinate 817,813 of CAHIKZ030000382.1, read as the reverse complement.
TACTATGAAAGGAAAAAATCAACCTTCCACGAATGAAAGATTTCATTAATTTCAGCCGTCAGTAATGCTAACTGTTCGGTTAATGAATATTTCCTTATAAGGAAACGGCTAATCTTACACATGGAATGTTACACAAAATGGTATTTAGGGAAGACGCATATCTACTCTGAAATCTCTTGTGATGAAACCGTCTTCAATAAGTGGAGATATGACAATAAATTTCTTTGGCATTATACGTTGCACTAAGCTAAACAATTATCTAAAAAGGAAAAACATTTTAATAAGTCAAACCCTCGGTCACGATGACTTTTGACTTCGAACTAGCGCAATCATCGACGACTTCCGAACAGTTCTGTTTACACAATTTCACCCACAAGGCTTGGGTCAATCCGACGGTGCCGCCCGTGACGATCGCTCCCTCCACGTCAATAGCATCCAGGCCACCTTCCTCATATAACGGAACATGGTGAGATTCACACCCGTGTCTTATGGTCGAAAAGCGAACGTTCTAACCATACGGCAACGCGCCTGAAAAAAAATGAATTTACAGGAATACGTTAAATAATAATCGTGTCCAAATATCAACCAAATCTACTCTCAGTCTCTATTATTTTATGTGTCAGTGTTTAGACTGGGAGTAATAGCTTAATGTTGTCACTGTGTCGGCAAATATGACATTTATAGATGAGAGCTCACTTACCTATTCAATTAAGTTGAGTCATAAGTTATTTTTCTTTTTAGGAACCAATTAGTATCATACCTTCGTCGCTATAACCACTGATCCTACGTGACGGTTAATAAATTTGCGCTTGACAAGAATAAATCTCCACAGAAGACAGTTAATGTGTTGCGTTTGGTGGGATCGTTGAGGTATTATTCATTTAAATTTCTTAAAAAGTCAATGAGACATTAAATGCACATTTAAGGAGATTAAATAAATGAAAACTTTCAGGATCAAATGTCAAACGACCGGAAGTAGAGAATTCCGATCGTGTTCTTAGACGGGTTAATAGATTGAATTAGTTTCTGCTGACCGTCGTGATATGGTGTGGCTGTTAGAAAGTTGCGTGTCTTCATGCAGGGATTGACGGAGGGGCGGTAAGTGAGAGCCCGGCAATCTGAGCAACGGAAAAGAAACGGTTAAAACGAGAGTGATGAAAAGCCGAAGACAGAAGGAAATCTCGCTGTTAAGCTGTCATGTGAGAAGACAGAAGGAGCAGCGAAGACGCCTCACGTGCGACCGCGCCAAGAACGTGGTGTGTGAATTCATAAAAACAAATTATTATTATTATTGGAAGCAGAGTTAGTTTACTTTTCTCACCGTGGCGTCATTTGATCTTCTGTTCCCATGTTGAACATAAAATACATCGGACTTTCCACAGTTTTTTTGTTCAGACCGGCACAAACGAAAATTACAGTGGCATGCCAGCGACAAAATTTTCTGTAAAATTATCTGACGACGGAATAGAATGCAAGTAAAAACATTTCCCTGCTTTTCCCAAGAAAATGAATATATAACGAGAAAACAGCTTGGGGTAGAATTCGAACTCGTTTCACTGATTCCGTTTACGTTATTAATAACCGTCTGCCCTGTCTCGTTAATCATTCGGTAAAAGACGAAATGAATATTTCTCATAGAGTTGTGTTTAATTCATCATTCCGCTGTTCTGTATAATTATTTAAGCTAAAATGCTTGTACAGTGAATAAAAACTGCGTATATGATGACGATCATTATCAGGTTTTCCTCACTCCCGAGAGAGGAAGCCCACCTGCATGCTATCCCACAGATATTAATTTCACTAAAGGCAGTGCCGAACTTGCTACGGTTGGCTTACAGGTTAGCAAGGAGTTATTTTTCGAGAACCCTCATTTAGCTGAGTATGCTCCCACACTAAAGTTAAGCACGTCGATTTTGTTTTGAGATATATAATTATTATTCACAGACGAGGAAGGAATGGATTTCACTTCTGGAATTGAATTCCGCTTTCCTCCTCTGAGATTGGTTGCCAACTAAAACTAGAGAGACCGGTTTGCCGTCTTATTTTACCCATAGAGAGTAAGATTATGTACACTATTTACGTTATTCGGACTGATGTCCTCATCTTTGTTGTCATATTCACGGCGTTTCGGCCGTTGTACGTTCCGGCCTTCTTCAGGTGGCCCCTTATTTCATTCACTGGGGTAGATTGTTCCAGTTCCATGTTCAATGCCTCTTCTCAGTTTCAGTTACTTCCCTTTAGTAACTCAAAAGTAACATTTTGTTCACCTCTGCTGTGGACAGAACTCGCATCTCTTTGGGAAGTTACTGGGTTATTTCAACCAAAGTTTTTATCCACTGAGCCATGTGTCCCTGAGCAGTAAAACGTTGTGACTATGACAACAAAGATGAGGGCAACAGTCCGAACAGTGTGAATAATTACAATACCTCATCTCAGAAATATAGACATATATATTTTTTAAAAGTGAACATATAGGAAGTTAACTCGTATCTCTGTTCGAAAGCCGATCCCTACCACCATCGAGAAAGGCACAATTATCTTAAGTACGAGGCCAGCTGTTTTAATTTGCTAAAACTCTTTGGTGGATCATAAACTGAAAGGGGGAAGACACAGTCGATATCGGCACCGAAAACACATCGTTTTATGCAATAAGACATCCTAGTTTTTTTGTACCACTATAGAGTAGGCATAAAAACGCTATTTCCTGGACACATCTAGTGACGTAGTTAGTATAAATGTCACCACGTTATTATATGAGAAATACTCTTAAAAAGAACACTTAAAACTGCTATTAGCTCTGTAGATAATGAACTTTTGAAATATGTTCAAATATATGTGTCTATTAAAAATGGTCTTCATTTTTTATAAATTTTTAATTTCATTTATAGGTTGGGCGAAAAGGTAGAGAATCAATTGTTGCCTTTACTTACTTTTATCTTAATTAAATTGATAAAATTATTGGACTTAAATTAGGCAGGATTACATAAAATTTTACATAAAATTTTTGATATTATGTAATAGTTATATAAATACAATGCAGATAAAAAATACACGAACCTACAAAATTTTCTGACGGTTCGAGTGTACATAAGTGTTTTAAACAATAAAAACATATTTAAAAATTAAAGTTTTCAGACACTGGATTCTATATATTTTTTTTTGTTTTGTTTTATTGTTTGAATTAGGTTTTTCGACTAGTTTCGGCCAGCATGACTATCATCAAGAGAAAAAAATCCGTGCTTGTTCGTAGCAGTGAACTACAAGAGTGAATGACTGTTTCTGAAGAAAGTGAAATTATCTGTAGTTTTAATATATATTTTTTTATCGTTAATTTTGGTCAATTGGTAAAAAAAAAAAAAAAAAACCTCTTTCAAGTTGTTTTTAAGATGGAGGATGGAAGATTCCTGGCTTTCATAATACCCTGCTTGGTCATTTTGACAGTTTTATTGGCTGCTGGGAATGGAATGTCTGTGTTAAGTGTATGTTATCTTTTAGTTCTTTGAGTGTGTGTGTGTGTGAGACACACACATATATATATATATATATATATATATATATATCATGTTTTAAATCAATTAATTTATAATATATATATATATATATATCATATTTTAAATCAATTAATTTATAATATATATATATATATATCATATTTTAAATTAATTGATTTATAATATATATATATATATATATATATATGTGAGAACACAACACCTCTGCAAGCATGTCTGTCTTGTGTGGGAAGCAATATTTCTTTCAAGCATCTTTCATTGAAAACCACCAACAAGGAAGATTTAATTTATTTAATTTATTTTATTGAGTTTTTTTCCAGCATTCTAACATTTTTTTCATTTTTCAAGGCTTAAAAAATATAAAAATTGTCCATAATTATTATTCCAAACTTTTTCTGCTAGTTATATAGCCATTATTAAGCATGCTGTTTTGATATGGTGAATTTCGTGTGTTAACTTCTACATCGTAGCTTAGCCGTGTGCAGTTCCTTCGGAGGAGTGTATGCCTTTTTTCGGCGATCACGTGTTATGCACGACAGGTTAACTTGGGCATCACTTCTGTTTTGAGAAAACCTTTAACACGCCGTCTCCACTGCTAAACAATGTTAGATTGATAACAGGGGATCTATATTTAATCAGTAATGCTTCCCTGATAATAAAATGTATATGTGATTTGAATATAATTTTTGTATTATCGATTAGAGAATTCTTTAAAGGTTCATGTAAATTATATATATACGGGCACACTAGTACCTCCTTAAGTAGACTCCTTACATGTCACCTCGTGAAGCAGTGCGATTAATAAACACTTATTAACCTATAATTAACAAGAACATTTAAGGGATATATATATGTAATTTTTTTATGGATAGTCATATTCGAGTAGAAGTTCGCTTTTTTTTTTAATAAAACAGTGTTTTTTTTTTTATCCAACTACATCTACCAGCATGAATATTCGAGAAATCTTGTCAGAAAAATATGCGTCCTCCAGCAGGATACGAACCTGCATCTCCTATGAGAAACCGCTACTGAATTTGACGTGCCTTACCGCACGTTCACCTAACATAGAGAGCAGATACGGATGTTTCGAGAATCGGTGGTGTGTGTGTGTGTGTGTGTGTTCAAAAGGCACTATCGGTCTTTGTTTGTCCGGAAGTTCTACGCGGCCGAACGGTTAGGTATATGAGAAACAATGACGGTTCTCCATATGCGATGCAAGTTGGAATCCTGCCGAAAGATATCTTTCTAAGCTGCCGCCCGTAACCCTAACCCTAACCCTCCCCAGTGTTTTTAAAAGTACTTTAATATACCGTATATATATATGTGTGTGTGTGTGTGTGTGTAATATATATACAATGTTTCACGGTTCGAACTTTATCTCTTTTGATTTGTAACGCTGTGAATCACATTTGCTGACTCTTAACCTAAGCATAGAGTTCTTTATTTACTGTTTTGCTAGGTGTCTGCCTATTGGCAAATTTTTGTTAGTTTATTTTCCCGTTCTTATATAGATTTTCTTGATGGCTGGTGTTAATAAATGTTATTTTATGTTTGATTTTTTTTTTTTCTTTTTTTTTTTTTTTTTTTGTCACCTGGCAGGTTTTCTGTTGGTTGTGAGAGAGAGAGAGTGTTTCATTAAGGCGGATTATATATAAGGGTGTTTCATTAAGACGGATCAAAGTCAACAGTAAATAAATCAGTGTTATTGGTGAAAAATTATTTTATTTCTCTATTGAATCATGTTATTTTAGTCATGACAATTATGTGTGAAAAATAATATCGCCCAAATGTCCGCCAAATCTGAAAGAAAAAATCCGTTAGAGGCTTAAACTTAATTCACATTAAAATCGGTCCAGTTATTGGAACAGCCTTCATACACACATATATATATATATATATATATATATGTGTGTGTGTGTGTGTGTGTGTGTGTGTAAACGGCGCGATGGATAAATTGTCGTCTAAACTGAAAATGAAAATATACTGACATCCCATTTTGACATATATTTACCAGAATTACTAACGAGTAAATTTATTCAATAAAATCACCTTAGCTTCAACCGCGACCTCCAGACGACTTCAAAATTTCTTGCATCTCTTCTGGATGGTCTCTTGTTTAAGTTGGTAAATACTACCATAATCCTTACATTCAGTTGGTCGTTGATGTTACAATGAGTTTATTGGTCCCTCCCTCAACTGCACTCTACACTTAATAATCAAGGGTGTTGTACTCTGGGTAGTTAGATGGCCAGATATAAGGGGTGATGTGGTTACAGAAATTGTCTGACGGCCATGACTGTGGTCTCTTGCTTGTGTAGTATGGTGCAGAGTCCTGTTGCAAAACATAGTCTCTTCCAGCAGCCACCCTCTTGACCCAGAGCAGTATTACCTCCTAACGGCACTTGATGTCGGTCTCCTTGTTAAATATGTAGCCCTGTAAGAAGATGAATGGAGACATAACGTCGTGATCACTACAAACACCTTCGTAATCGCCGTTAAATTCGTCCATTTTTTTCCGAATCCTCTGCGCTGTCGCTGTGATTGGCACCCAAACACTCTGAAATGTTGCAGCGTCAATGTTCCAAATTTCTGACAGTGAATTGCGTCATGGTGCTCTTTTTCTCACAGACAGTGTCCAACTGAGCAGGCGACAATAACAAAAAAAGAAAAGAAACGCGCATGCGCAAAATTAAAAATATAAAATGACAATTTACCCATCTCTCTGTTAATCAATTCACGCTTAGGATTGAAAAAGTACGAAAAGACTTTAGAAGGGACCTGAAACCCAATCCGAAACAGGAAATAAGAGATATACCTCTGCTCCTGTGGCTATTTACTAAGCGTAGCATAGATTTGGAGTAATGGATAGCGGCTCGGATTGAAGAATCGGAGAGCAGAGTTCGAATTCCAGTCGAATCCATTACGTTCACTTACATGCTAATACCCTTGGGTAAGGTATGAATCCACTTCTTCTCCCTACCCACCCAAGCTATGGGTAAATAGGATAATAGACCGGGTTTTATAGCCCTGGACAGCAACTGGTCTACCGCAGAATGAAATGGCAACTTACTGCGTGAAAAAAAATCTGTCTCGTCAGTCATGTATCGAAAGATACATGATCGCCTAAGCATGTATCACGCATGGCACATAACTGACTGAGCTTAGATTTGGTACAAAGACTAAAATATGGAGCACCCAATGAGGAACTTACTACTCAGTTGTAATTAATCTAGTGATGCAAGATTGTTAACCATTACACCAGGTCGACGAGCCCAAGGTACTACTCTTCTTCAAAAGTCCGTGAGGAGTGTTAATAGACGAATATATACACTGCTATTATTATATGAGTATTTAAGGAGCAAATTATTAAAAAAAACAACTTATTCTTTTCACCTGATTAGTCATTAAATAAGAAATGCCGTCACACATTATGAAATGGACAAAGTCCGACAATTATTTTAAAACATTTTTATGTTTATACATTCTTTTTATAGATACAAATATTTAAGTAAATGCTCTGTTTATAATAAACAGTATTAAACAACACTTACCGGCCTGAATGTTCGAGAAATTTTCACAGAAAATATTTGTTCTCCGACAGGATTCGAACCTGTATCCTATACGGAACCGTCATTTAGCTTGACGTGCCTTAACTGATTTAGCTACAGAGGGGCGTTCGGTTAGCAAGGTCGAATTTCTCGGACATTCATGCCGGTAAATGTTGTTTAATACTGTTTATTATAAACAGAGCATTTACTTAAATATTTGTATCTATAGAAGGAACGTATAAACATAAAAATGTCTTAAAATAAGAAATGCATTTTGTTACAAATTTTGAAAAAGTTAAAACCGGTCCCATTTAGTAGAACTAATTTTGGATGCAAAAATACTTAATTTTGACTTCTAACTTTAGTTTCCTTTTCTTAAGTTGTGCATAAACTATAAAGACGACCCCATTCTTTTTTTTTTATCATGCCCATAGGTTTTGAGACTCACTGCTATAAACACTAATGCACTTTGTCGATAGAGAATAGCTTCGGCTCTCCCAGCACCTTGTCATTGCCAGTCATCTTGACCATGACTTGATCACTGGCAGGCTACGACGGTATCCAATTCGTACTTGGGTTGGAGTTCATTCTTTGTTACGGTACGAACTGTCATATGATACTTGGAGAGGAGAATGACAATCTCTTTACCCACTGAAATGCCATCATGTCCAAAATGTCAGAAACTGACAGCCCAGTTCAACAGAGCGCCTTGACGACCTTGTATGGTCCTAAGAATAAATTAACCTAAACTGACCTGACCTACTGAAGTACAACTCGACATATCAAATATTTTAGGAAGGTTTTATTTAAAACACTTCCACTTTCTTCTCAAAATTAATATAAAACTCGAATTTTTGTGTCCGAAATTTTACGTTAATATTTAGGTACCGCCACAGGTTCGCGATACCTAATGTTTAAAAAGAGTCACAGTGGAGTAATTGATAACGGCTCGGATTGAGGAATCTGAGAGCCGAGTTCGAATTCCAGTCGAATCCATTACATTCACTTACGTGCTAATACCCTTGGGAAAGGTATGAATCTTCTTAAGGCTAAGGGTAAATAGCAGGACAGCCTTGGATGGCAACTGGTCTACCGCAGAAGAAAATGGCAACTTACTGCGTGAAAAAAAATCTGCCTCGTCAGTCATGTATCGAAAGATGCATGATCGCCTAAGCGTGTATCACGCATGGCGATCATGAATGTTTAAATATAAATTTTGAAAAAAATTAAAAATCTTTCTTGAAGCTTTTATTTTACTTTCAATTTCAAGTTAAAAGTTTAAATTTAATATTTCCAATAAACAAAATACTTCGCTCTATTTCGAAACTAATTCAAATAAACTAGAAGGAGGCTTGTTTTTTTTTTTGTTTTTTTTTTTGTTTTTTGTTTTGTTTTGTTGTGTTGTTTTTTGTTTTTTCTAAAAAATCTGATTTCAGTGCCATTTTTAGCTCGCGTTTGTCGCAATGTAATTCTCTTTATTAAAAAAAAATCACCCAAACATTCCATAGCCCCAGCCAGTTCCGACCTCCACAGCTAAGACCTGTCGTACCACATACACAGGGTTGAATCATCCTCATTTCCTTCTTATTCTATTAGTAAGAATGGAGTTCCATCCGGAGAGCTTGTTTCCAAGAACCGCTACTTTGTGAAACAGACTCTACACTTCTTACTTCCTCCTCTTACATTCATACAACAACCTCATTCAATAATCCTCTACCTTGAGTGGCTCCTTAATTTTGTACAGAGCGAACAATTAGTGTAAAACAAAATCTTTAACAGAAGTGCATATGTTTTGAATAACCTTGTAAAACGTCTTTTATTTTTGTCTTGTCTTCGTTTCTTTCCTGACAAACTATCAATTAATATTCTGAAAATTTTCACATTGATTTTTCACATGCCTATGTCTTCTTTGTAAGGAAAGTGAGTAGCGCAACCGGTTCTATGAAAAGAAAGTAGAATCAACGGGCAATGTTGAGATTCCCACTTAGTTTGTTACATTCACTTTCACACCAATCCCAGTGGGAAGACATGAATCTCTCTATTCTCTATCTCTCTCTATTCTATATTCTCTCTCTCTCTCTCTATTTTCTATCTGTCTCTATTCTCTCTCTATTTTCTATCTGTCTCTATTCTCTCTCTATTTTCTATCTGTCTCTATTCTCTCTCTATTTTCTATCTGTCTCTATTCTCTCTCTATTTTCTATCTGTCTCTATTCTCTCTCTATTTTTCTATCTGTCTCTATTCTCTCTTTTTCTATCTGTCTCTATTCTCTCTCTATTTTCTATCTGTCTCTATTCTCTCTCTATTTTTCTCTGTCTCTATTCTCTCTCTATTTTCTATCTGTCTCCCATTCTCTCTCTCTCTCTCTCTTTTTCATCTTCTCTATTCTCTCTCTATTTTCTATCTGTCTCTATTCTCTCTCTATTTTCTATCTGTCTCTATTCTCTCTCTATTTTCTATCTGTCTCTATTCTCTCTATTTTCTATCTTCTCTATTCTCTCTCTATTTTCTATCTGTCTCTATTTTCCATCTTCTTCTCTCTATTTTCTATCTGTCTCTATTCTCTCTCTATTTTCTATCTGTCTCTATTCTCTCTCTATTTTCTATCTGTCTCTATTCTCTCTCTATTTTCTATCTGTCTCTATTCTCTCTCTATTTTCTATCTGTCTCTATTCTCTCTCTATTTTCTATCTGTCTCTATTCTCTCTCTATTTTCTATCTCTCTCTATTTTCTATCTCTCTCTATTCTCTCTCTATTTTCTATCTCTCTATTCTCTCTCTATTTTCTATCTCTCTCTATTCTCTCTCTATTTTCTATCTCTCTCTATTCTCTCTCTATTTTCTATCTCTCTCTATTCTCTCTCTATTCTCCTATTTTCTGTCTCTATTCTCTCTATTTTCTCTCTATTCTCTCATATCTGTCTCTCATTCTCTCTCTATTTTCTATCTGTCTCTATTCTCTCTCTATTTTCTATCTGTCTCTATTTTCTCTCTCTATTTTCTATCTGTCTCTATTCTCTCTCTCTTTTCTCTCTCTTCTCTCTCTTCTTTCTCTCTCTCTGTCTCTATTCTCTCTCTATTTTCTCTCTGTCTCTATTCTCTCTCTATTTTCGATCTGTCTCTATTCTCTCTCTATTTTCTATCTGTCTCTATTCTCTCTCTGTCTCTATTCTCTCTCTATTTTCGATCTGTCTCTATTCTCTCTCTATTTTCGATCTGTCTCTATTCTCTCTCTATTTTCGATCTGTCTCTATTCTCTCTCTATTTTCGATCTGTCTCTATTCTCTCTCTATTTTCTATCTCTCTCTATTCTCTCTCTATTTTCTATCTCTCTCTATTCTCTCTCTGTCTCTATTCTCTCTCTATTTTCGATCTGTCTCTATTCTCTCTCTATTTTCGATCTGTCTCTATTCTCTCTCTATTTTCGATCTGTCTCTATTCTCTCTCTATTTTCGATCTGTCTCTATTCTCTCTCTATTTTCTCTGTCTCTATTCTCTCTCTATTTTCTATCTCTCTCTATTCTCTCTCTTTTTCTCTCTCTCTCTTCTCTCTTTTCTATCTCTCTCTATTCTCTCTCTATTTTCTATCTCTCTCTATTTTCTCTCTCTTCTCTCATTCTCTCTCTATTTTCTCTCTCTATTCTCTCTCTCTCTGTCTCTATTCTCTCTCTATTTTCTATCTGTCTCTATTCTCTCTCTATTTTCTATCTGTCTCTATTCTCTCTCTATTTTTCTATCTGTCTCTATTCTCTCTCTATTTTCTATCTGTCTCTATTTTCTCTCTCTATTTTTCTATCTGTCTCTATTCTCTCTCTATTTTCTATCTCTCTCTATTTCTCTCTCTCTATTCTCTCTCTCTTCTTCTATCTCTCTCTATTTTCTATCTCTCTCTCTATTTTCTATCTCTCTCTCTCTCTCTATTTTCTCTCTCTCTATCTATCTCTCTCTATTTTCGATCTCATTCTCTATTTTCTCTCTCTCTATTTTCGATCTGTCTCTATTCTCTCTCTATTTTTCTGTCTCTATTTCTCTATTTTCTGTCTCTCTATTCTCTCTCTATTTTCGATCTCTCTCTATTCTCTCTCTATTTTCTCTCTCTCTCTCTATTCTCTATTTTCTATCTCTCTCTATTCTCTCTCTATTTCTATCTCTCTCTCTATTCTCTCTCTATTTTCTATCTCTCTCTATTCTCTCTCTTTTCTCTATCTCTCTCTCTATTCTCTCTCTATTTTCTCTCTCTCTCTCTCTCTTTTCTATCTCTCTCTATTCTCTCTCTCTTTTCTATTCTCTCTCTATTCTATCTCTCTTTTCTATCTCTATCTTCTATCTCTCTTTTTCTCCTCTCTATTTTCTCATCTATCTCTCTCTCTCTCTCTCCTCTCTCTCTATTTTCTCTCTCTCTCTCTCTTCTCTCTCTATATATCTCTCTCTCTATTCTATCTCTCTCTCTATTCTCTCTCTATTCTCTCTCTCTCTTTTCTCTCTATTTATTCTCTATCTCTCTATTCTCTCTCTCTATTCTCTCTCTATATATATTCTCTCTCTATTTTCTCTCTATTCTCTCTCTATTCTCTTTCTCTCTATTCTCTCTCTATTTTCTCTCTCTATTTTCTCTCTCTTTTTCTCTCTCTCTATCTTTCTCTCTCTCTATTTCTCTCTCTCTCTCTCTCTCTTTCTCTATTCTCTCTCTTTCTCTATTTTCTCTCTCTCTATTTTCTATCTCTCTATTTTCTCTCTCTATTTTCTCTCTCTCTTCTTCTCTCTCTCTCTTTCTCTCTATATCTCTATATTCTCTCTCTATTTTCTATCTCTCTCTATATCTCTCTATTCTCTCTATATATATATATCTCTATATCTCTCTATTCTCTCTCTCTCTATATATATATCTATATCTCTCTATTCTCTCTCCTCTATCTCCATTCTCTCTCTCTATTCTCTATCTATCTCTCAGATATATATATATATATATATATATATATATATATATATAATCTCCAAATCTCTCCCTCTCTCTTTTTATATATATATAGGTTAAATAGCAGGTTAGTCTAGACCCTCTCCGTAGTCATGGAAATTCATAGATAATAAAAGGAAACTGTGGAAAATCAAGATTGCTATCGTCCTGATGGAACAAAGCCTGAAAAAAGAAGAAAAACAGAAAAAGAATCGTTACCTTTCCTTCTATTTTCTCCAATCCCATGACTTTAAAAATGGAAATTCTCTTGCCACTTCTTGTTGACACCACCTGCGAACCAACTGCGTTTGTGGCTTGAATACCAACCTGCCTGTTTACCAGTTCTCCACGTTGAGATCTTTGCAATTCGGAGCCAACCAATCAAATCACCTTCCGTGTAGACGACGTTGACTGACTCTGAATCAAGTTATGCTTCGCTTCTCTTTCATGAAGTATAAACTCGCATTGCACTAATGATGTTTCTTCTTCAATCCAGTGAAGATTTAGAAGAAAGTAGCAGCAAAAAAAGGTCAGGCAAAGGAAGGAAGAAAAAAAGGAAGGAAAACTATACAGAAACAAAGATCAGGAAACTTGATGTGTTTGTAAGAGATGCGCACGAAAGGGTTTGCGTATGTGTGACGAAATATGTGCGTAGTTGTCTCTTTTCAGTACTTGGAAACACAGACGAACACACATTTTCATATTGATTTAAAGTATAAAAAAATAACTTCACGAAAGACAGATATGAAGAGATAGATATATAGATACTACATGCACATTCAACACAAATCAGGTAAAAATAAAAATCAATGTGAAAAATTTCAGAATTTTAAGAGATAGTTTGTCAGTAAAAAAACTGAAAGGTAAGACATAACTAACCAATATCTCCAGGGTATCTGTCTATATTTCTGAGACGAGGTATTATGTACATTATTTATATTATTCGGACTATTGTCCTGATCTTTGTCAAGGACACATGGCGCAGTGGATAAAGGCGTTGGTTAGATCCAGTGACAGGACCCAGAGAGTGTGAGTTCAATACCCGGTTAAGGCAGTGGAGAACTTGGAGAGGGGAATTAACAGGAGATAACTGATAACTGACATCCATTAAACATGGCACGTGGAACTAGAAGAGTCTACTCCAGTGAGCGAAATAAACGGTTAAGTTCGATATTCCAACCACCTGAAGAAGGCCGGAGCGTACAACAGCCGAAACTGTATTATGTTTCTATGTTGCAAAAAAATAAAAAGAAGGTCGACTAGGGTATTTCTGAAATTATTTGCTCCGTATCAAATGATAAAGCATTAATTATAACGAATGTAATGAAATTTTCACTTGTCTGTCCCTAATCCGAGTTTCGCGGTGATTGCATCTACTTATTAGTGTCCTTAGTAGTAATATTAAACATTTTCTTTTTAAAAAAAATATTTTAAATTTCTTCTTTCTTAAAGATATTATTGTATGACGTAAAACCAATTTGAAATTGAAAGACCTTACAGATATTTAAAAAATTTTGTCTCGTCCATCAAAGAGTAGCAACCATGGATGATCAAATTCAGTTTGAGCTCCCGAGCAAGCATTGATTTTCTAAGCGTTACTTAGATGTGGCACAAGGCCGAAAGTATGGGGCACTCAATGTGGATCGAACTCACTATTTAGTCGTAACTGTTTTAGCGAGACAAGCTTGCTAACCATTACACCACGCCGAGGTGCACAAACTCCTGAACAAGTATGTTTATGTTCAACTTAACGTCATATCCATTTTAATTGGCAGTATTTAGGTCTTAAATTAGTTTGGTATACCGCCACCCGGGTTGGTGCCAGCACATAAAATGTCGCTACGTGATGTACTAAATAATTTTCGATTCATTATAGGTTTTATTTTGTAATAAAATTCAAAATATAAAGTAGATAGTTTCAAAAAATAGTGCATAATTGTTATTTGGTAGTTAAGCTCAAGAGATCTTCAATAAGCTCATAAATTTGTTTAATTGGAATTCAAGAATATAATGAAAACGCGTGTCATTTTAAACATAAAATCTAGCAATGCCAAAAATATATGAAGCCGTTAAAATGGCTTCTTTCGTCTTGTATTGCGAAGTTATGACTTACTGTATCTTAACTGATCTTAGGAAGCAACTCTTTCAATCGAAAGCAAACCAGACAATCTAAGTATTTGACAGAACTAGAATGGGCTGTTTCACGAGAAGAGGCACGTTTTTGGAAGCAACCAGGTGAATTTGCCTGCAAAATTAATTCTGCCGTTTGTTTTGTTTTTTGTTTTTTTGGTGGGGGGGTGTTTGTTGGCTTTTTTTGGAGGGTTTTTTTTCTCTCATTCGCTGTGGAGCGAAGACGAAAAAGCCCACCAAGACAGTCAATCATCAAAGGACAAAGAAAATGGTTTCCGACTCGGAGAATTCATGCATCCTTCCGGTTAATAAATTAATCCTTTGAAAATAAGTATTTAACATTTTCAACCAACGGGTCGCGCTGCTGTCAAAATTAATAATAATAATAATAATAAATGCTTCGTGATCTCTTTGAAGAATATTTAAGCAAAGTTTTTTGACAAGCCAGTTAGAAGAAGAGATGACAACATAAGTTCACGACGGCGGCTTCAAAGAGATTCCCTCATTCGTCTTCTTCGCCAAGCTACGTGACACTTACACTTTTCTCCATTGCCTCTTTTTTTCCGCACACATACACGAGAAGAAATCACACTTTTTTTCATCTTAACAAACAACTACAAACAAGGAACTTTAATACGCATACAATCTGAAAAAAAATTAGTTGTAAAAACACGAAAATAAAAATATTTTATATTTTTTACACTATTTACATTATTCGGATTATCATCTTTGTCGCCATATTATCACAACGTTTGGTGGTTGGAATGTCGAACTGAACCCTTTATTTCGCTCACTGGGATAGACTGTTTCAAGTTCTCCCCTGCCTTAACCGGGTATTGAACTCACACTCTTTGGGTCCTGTCACTGGATCTAACCAACGCCTTTATCCACTGTGCCATGTGTCCTATTTTTTTATATTTAAAAACCTTTCTCGCCCCTTTTTTTTGTGGGTTGATTCAAATCCGCAACACTTGTTGGTTAAGTAATACACTGGACATCTAGTTTAAGGGTTACACCATAAATCTACTACTGTTAAGGGATCTTTTTTATAGTGCCTATATTTTTCATGTAATAATGTTTCATCCTAAAAATTATTATTTAATAAAAATAATTTTTTTTCGAATTATTTTAAACTGTTTTTACATTATTTACATTATTCGGACTATTGTCCTCATCTTTGTCGCTATATTTATTACAACGTTTCGGCTATTGTACGCTCCGGCCTTCTTCAAGTGGTTGGAATGTTGAACTGAACCCTTTTTCTCTCACTGGGGTAGACTGTGCCATGTGTCTTTGAGGACACATGGCACAGAGGATAAAGGCGTTGGTTAGATCCAGTGACAGGACCCAAAGAGTGTGAGTTCAATACCCAGTTAAGACAGTGGACTGATAACTGACATCCATTAAGCATCGCACGTGGAATTGGAACAGTCTACCCCAGTGAGCGAAATAAAGGGTTCAGTTCGACATTCCAACCACCTGAAGAAGGCCGGAGCGTACAACGACCGAAACGTTGTGATAAATATAGCGACAAAGATGAGGATGATAGTCCGAATAATGTAAATAGTTTACATAATACATCATCTCAGAAATATAGACAGATACTATTTTTACATTTTGTTTGTGCAATCAAAACAAATAGCCAGAATTGTAATGTTTCTTTATATCTTTACACGTTGTCCAGTTTGGAAATGTTTTTTTAGAGGAGCGGTACAATTGGCAGATACGCAGCTCATCAATCTTGTATGTGCTGTCCCCGTTCAGGATGTTAATGATCACGGCTCTCCACAACTTCCTGTCCTTTGTAGCTCTTAGTAAAGTTTGTATTTTGCTAATGGGATGGGTACGTCTCGTGATCAGCTGGGCTTGATAAGAACATCCTGCGGGGATGTCAATAGGAGTGGTAGACAGAGAGAGTCAAGTGGACAATATTCGCACACAAGATGGGAATGATGTCAAGAGATGGAGGTATCCAGTTACCAAGCCATCTGTGGAACCTTCGTAGCCGACCAGTCTGGAAGTCCAATGATTAAGAGGATTCTAAAAAATAGTTATTTTACGGATCTCTGTTTATTATTCTTCTATGTGCCATGTCCCTTCATGACGTGAGCAATCATGGCTCTCCACAACTTCTTGTCTTTTGCAGCCCTTAGAAAAGTTTTCTGCTATCTTTCCTAATCCCTGTTCTAACAACCACTTGTTAGGTAGGTTATGTGCAGCTTTCCTCTGTCTCTCTTGCCTTCAATATGTCTCGCGAATATCAAATTTTCCAAGCCCTCTTTCCTCATTATGTGCCCTAGAAATTTCTACTCTCTTTATGATGCTACGTATAAGTATCCATTATCTCTAAAACTTCGTCGTTGCTCACGTTTTCAGTCGATGGTAGTCTCAACATCCTTCTGTAGAACCAAATTTCTGTTACGTTAAGTCACTTCATCTGTATTGGAATGGTCCAGCATTCACAGCAATTATAAGAGTATTAACAATGCAGTATTGTTTGTTTCCAACGATTTTTTTTCCTGTCCCTTAATACTTTGCATGCCTTTTGGAAGGCATCTTTCGATATCCCATTTCGTCTTCGTAACACGTTTTTCATCTTTTGTTAAAATATTTCACAGATATTTAAATATTTTCACTTGCTTAATTTTGGTATCTCCAATTTGTAATCCGCCAAGTTTCGTTGTTTCTTTTGTTGATAACAATGCATTCTCTCTATTCTTACAGTTGACGTTTAGTCCTTGCCATTCGCTTTACTTTGCTATTTTCTGTAGAAGTTATTGTAGATTGCTTTGTGCGTCTGCTATCAAAATTGTGTCATCTGCACACCTAATGTTGTTAAGGCTGTGGCCGCCAATAATAAATCTTGGTAGAACTTGAATAAGTCCAGTGTAAAAAAAAAACCTCCTTGTCTTGCCCCATTTCTATTTAGTTCAGTATTTACTGAATTTATCCCAATGCAGTCAGTTTCCTTACATTTTAAGTTCTGTATGTGATTTGTGTTATAATGAATATCGGCTCGGAACGAGAAATCGGAGAGCAGAGTTCGAATTCCAGTCTGGTTCTTTACGTTCACTTACGCGTAATTACCCCTGGGGAACGTATTAATCCATCTATTCTCCCCACCCCCCCACCAACAGCATCTATGGATTGAATAACAGGATAGAATGGGTCCTATAGCCTTGGTTGGCAACTGGTCTATCGTAGAAAGAAACGGCAACCTACTGCTGGAAATTCTTCTACCTAGTCAGCCATGAATCGAAAGAGATCATCATCACCCAAGCGTGTATCACGCATGACACACACACATGACTGATTAATCTAATAACCTTCCCAAATAAATCAAGCTTACCTAGAAGTTCACCAATCTCCCCTATTGCAGAATAAAGGTACGGCTTTCAATAGCTAAAGGAATGTTTTGCACCTGTAATTGGTACGGCCAGAAAATGTGCTACAATTTGGACAACTTACGACAAATAGAACACACATCATTGGCGATCCGACGTGATAATGGATAGCGGCTCGGATAGAGAAATCGGTAGAGCCGAGTTTGAATTACGGTCGAAACCATTACATTCACTTACGTGCTAATACACCTGCGAAAGGTATGAATCCTCTTCTTCACCCACCAACTATGGGTAAATAGCTGGACAGACCAAATTATATAGCCTTGGATGGCAAATGGTCTACCGCAGAAAGAAATAGCAATCTACTGAGGGAAAAAAATCTGCCTCGTCAGTCATGTATCGAAAGATACATGATTGCCTAAGTGTGTATCACACATGGCACATATCTGACTGGAGCTTGTCTCTCTAGATCAGTTACGACTGGGTAGCGAGTTCGATCCTTACTGAATGTCTCATGCTTTCGGGCTTGTGGCATAACTAAACTACGCTGAGAAAATCATTTGTATAAAATGGTTGATAAGTTTGGTGTAATGGTTAAGTTTGTCTCGCTAGATTAATTACAACTGAACAATGAGTTCGATCCCCACTGGGTACCCCATTCACTGTGCCACATGTAAGCTACGTTTATGCTGGTCAATTTCTTGATATATAAATTTGCCATACCGATAGATCTCATTATTTCTTTGTACATATTCCAGAATGAAAGAAACTATTTTTCATTTTGACTTGGTTTGATGTCTGAGTACATATCTACTAAAAATTCTAATTTGTTCATATTATATACATTGTCAAAATGTTTACCATCTGAAGCACTAAATTTCGAAGCCATATTTTTTACAAAGATCGGTTCGTTTTACCCGTGCTATTTATCATCGAATCGAAAAACGTTAAATGGTTATCAAGTATGAGTTTCTCTCGGGCTTCAAATATTCTTTCGCCTCCTGAAATTTCATCATGGAATCTTTTTTTTTTCTTAAATGTTCTTTATGCAGATTGTATTCCGTATTCATATCACATATTCATGCTAACTTGTTTGCTTCATTCTCTATCTTCTTTTTAATCTATATCCACTTAGCATTAGTTCAATTGGCGCCTTTTTTTTTTTTTTTTTTTTTTTTTTCGTATATCCAAACTATATGGTTATAAATTATAATTTTCTAAAAGTGAAAATTTCACTGAAATAGATTGAAAAAAAATCCATCTTTCCATCTAAGGTCAAGAAAATACAAAATTTAAGCAATGACGTCACTATACACACGCACGCACGCACGCACGCACACGCGCGCGCGCGCGGCCCAAAAGCAATTTTTACTAAATGTGGTAAATTTTTAAATTTTATAATATTTTTTCTTAATTTTATAATTTTTGGAAAATTTTATCAGTTTTTTTTTTTTTTTTTTTAAATATTCATTCAGGATCCAGTCGCATAATATATAATACTTTGATAATGTAGAGGAATTATGTAAAGAGAAAAAAACAAAAATTTGCTCTACTCTATTGTTGGGTGAAGCCTCTGTGTGCGTATATAAGTCAGCTGACGTAACAATATTGACAACCTATGTCTTCAGGATATATGAATAGACTAGCTTTTCTGTTGCTTCAAAGGTCCAATTGATAAAAAGCGTCTGGACAATTTTTTCCTTGCCTAGTTCTTCAATGCCACGGTCAAAGTAATGCTATTATTGAATATTTTATAGCAAATATAATCCGGTCACTAAAGTGGGAGACCTATGGAATAAAAATGACCTGTCTACAAAGTTCTTTCTATGCCATGTGATAAAGCAAGAAAAATACCGACGGAAAATAACGAAATTCGACTTCTGTTGTAAAGTAAATAAGGCACCCCTGGTAACACAAATGGCCGAGGCAAGACGCCTTAAATAGAGAACTTAAAGTGAGTCAATGACGTTTGTTAGTCAGTCGGAGAAAATTTCTAATGATATCTGGGCGAGTACTCTGAGAGAGAGAGAGACATAATAAAGGGTGTTTCATTAAGATGGATCAAAGTCAGCAGTAAACAAATCAGTTTTATTGGTGGAAATTTATTTATTTCTCTATAGGATCATGTTATTTAAGTCATGGCAATTAAGTGTGAAAAAATAATATGGCTCAAATGTACGCCAATTCTGAATGAAAAAGAAAAAAATCATTAGACGCTTAAACTTCATTCA
The DNA here is from genome assembly GCA_903632075.3 of Acanthosepion pharaonis. Classification (NCBI taxonomy): domain Eukaryota; kingdom Metazoa; phylum Mollusca; class Cephalopoda; order Sepiida; family Sepiidae; genus Acanthosepion; species Acanthosepion pharaonis. The sequence goes on along the minus strand of CAHIKZ030000382.1, from coordinate 798,093 downwards.
CATTTAAAATCGTTCCAAGTTATTGGAACATTCTTTCTTATAACTGCTAGGAGTGAATTATAACAACTTCTTTATTATATAAAGAAACAAGAGCTAGGATATTGTTAAAAAGTTTTGGGTGACAGCCAGAAAGAAAACATTGAATTCAAAGCCTTTGAGAAGGGAACAGGAAACTGTTCTTCCTTTTCCCAAGAAGTCATGGCAGCTCAAAGAATTCGACGTATGAGGGTCAAGCAGATCAATTCCTAGGAAACCGACAGCCCGACACCAGCACATGAAATTTGATTATAGTGGTGAAGGTTTGTGCAGAACCATCCACACTTTTTGAAGGGGCGAATACAGAGACCTGGTGCACTACGTGCCACAAGGGCCCCAAACGATCCTCCGCAGGTTTTGAATTCAGAGTTGTCATTCTCCTAGACCAGTTGCCATCCAAGGCTATAGAACCCAGTCTGTCCTGCTATTTACCCATAGCTGGAGGGAGAAGAAGAGGATTCACACCTTTCCCAAAGGTATTAGCACGTAGGTGAATGTATTGATTCGACTGGAATTGAACTCGTCTCCGAGGCACGGTGAAGTAATATATATATATA